>VXBX01001953.1:337275-350482 GCA_013400415.1 Scytalopus superciliaris | reverse complement strand
CAGAAAGTGTCTTTTGTAAATTTAATATAAAAAAAAAAAAAAAAAAAAAAAAAAAGACAAAAAAAGACAGTAAAGAAATATTTCTTTCACTGTGTCAGATCCATCAAGGTTTCAAAACAGAGATGGCATCTGTGAGGTGTTTTGGTTTTGATTAAAGGTGATTAACTTTTGACTCACTGAAGAGGTGAAGAAAAGTCTTGTGCTAACACAGAGTCAGCAAGAGCTCATACAGCTCCAGCAGACAGACGTGCTCTTTGGTATGAAGCTTTCATAATGGGAACTGATCACTCCAAATATCAGGTGTTTAATTTGCTTTGGTTGCCTTTAAAAGTTTCATTTACTGCCACTGGAGTACTAGATGCCTTTAGGAATTTATTATTCTTGACTACAGGTTCTTTTGAAATGACAGAAATTGCTGTGAATTCAAATATAAGAAATCTTTAAGAAAGCTGAAATACAATATTCAAACTTATTGCCCTGTGGGAATTTATTTCAGGATATTTAGGTTGATGGCACAAACATCAGAAATAAGCACTTAGTAAGAACTGTCCGGTTATAACAGGAATATGTGGCAAAACAAATAACAAAACCCCACTGTCTGTGATATATCACAATACATAGAAACCATTTCTAAAACTAATAATCACCAGCATCCCTGGGCTGTCCCAGCTCTGCTACAGAGCCTGTGGAGACCAGCTGATAAGTTTAGGACAGACTGAGCACTGGCCATGGGGATCTGGACTTGGCTTCAATACTCCACGGGCTAACTACCCATATCCTAAATTCTTTTGAGGGAAAGGCCCCAAATCAGCCAATCTCAGCACAGAAAAGGCCCTTACTGTGAGCAGCTGATGACCTGCCTATTTCACAAACCTTGGCAGTCATTTATCCTACACATCCTTATCTTCATCAGCCAACATTGTTGTGCAAATCAGTGTTGGTACTGCTTTGATTTAAACACTGTGCTAACAAAACTAAGGACTAATTCAGTTTTCAGACTGGAATTCTACTTTAAAAGCCAGGACACTAAAAAGGTTTGTGAGCTGTAAATTTTAAGTAGTGTGGAAAATGGACTTTTATAGTAAGAAGAATATAAACCAGAAAAAATATTTCACCAAACAGTTGCCACCAACTGTAATCATCCCTCACCAATACACCTGTATTCATAATGCCTCTACATTGTACTACTAGTAAGAATTACAATGATCATAAAACTCTGAGGGTTTTCTTAGTGAAAAGTTTTTACCAGAAACAATAGTGGCTTGAATCTGCAAACACACCACAATGTGTCTGGAGAGACTTTCCTATATGTTAAAGCTTGCACTGATTTTATACACTGAGCAAATGTACTCTTTTATAAACTAAGATTAAAGCATGAATGTGTCTGTGCATTCCTCTGTGAAACAAAGTTTATAAAAAAATGTGGATTTGAACATTTTTCTTCTCAGAGAAGTATATATACATCTTGATGATAACTGCAAGTAGCCCCACACCACTAAAATTTAACACTGCAACAGGAATGTCCATCCCTAATGAAACCACAGTGAACCAAACAATCTTCAAATCAGAGCCCTCTGAATAATAATTTCTCCTTGTTGGTGAAGAGCTCATGGTATCAATGAATTCCATATGCTTTGAATCCCACCTTGCTTAAAGAGGACAAACCTCCTGCTGCCCTCTCCTCATTGTAAGAAAGTGCTGCCAATAATATCATTAGCAAAAGAAGGGTGGAGAAAATTGCATTGCATTGTATTGCAACATTAATAAACCTTTTATTCCTGCATATGACCTTAGCTCTTAGTCTCCTGTGAAGACACCTCAAAACAAAGCTTAACACACCGGAGAGGCTTTTTAGTGTTCACTTCCATTGAAGTTAAATGGCATCTGTTTATACAACTTTAGCAATTATAGGAATGGCTTTTATTTCTCCTGTTCTAATGCCAGCACTGTTTTTGGTGGGAGTATTATATGATTTTTTCAATTCAGAACTGCCACCTGGAATTGATCAACCTCTAAAGCTCCATTTTTTCCATTCCTTGATGATTACAGCCATGATCACGGTAAGTTAAGTTCCTTTAAAACTGGGGATTTCACTTTGATTTCGGTAGGATATTTGGGACCTGGAAGATAATGGCTTAAAAAAGGAAAAAAAAAAAAGGCAGCAATTTAGCCTTCTGAAGTCTGTAAGCATTTATATATGAACTAAAACATTTTAAATTAACTCATAAAACCAATCTTAAAAGCTACTTTGGATTTTTCAGTCAAACTGCATCCACTTTATGCTAGAAAACTCTTTCATATGACAATTTAAAATAAATATTTAGATGTATCCTGTACCTATTGAAGTGCATGTACATATAATAATGCTGTCTGTTCAGGAGCAAGCCAACATCACTCCTCTTCTTCTGAATTCTTTCTTTCCAACAGGGAAAGGTTTTGCAGAAGTTGAGGATCTGCAATGATTTAACTGTACTGCGAGTAGCGCTCGATGGAATACCCCCATGGAGAGACTCCAAACTGCTTATCAAAGATCTCAAAGTAGATGAGGTACCCCTGAGGATTTATCAGCCACAAAGCCCACCCACCAGCAAAAGAAGAGGAATTCTGTATTTTCATGGAGGCGCCGGCACATTTGGGAGCATTAGTAAGAAATGGGCAAGTTTTATTTTTCAAGTCAAATCCAAACCTCTACATTTTTACCTTCACACATGTCTGCCCTGCCCTTCCCAATATCACCAGTCTTTGCAATCTCAGTACTAACTGGAATGTGTTTCTGGAATGAATAGTCTCATGTTAAGGGAGTCACATCTCTGCTTCCTTTGGGCTACAGATCCAGAAGTCTCTCACTCAGCTGTCAGCAGAGGGACTCTGCTCTGCTAAGACTACTGTTATCCTATATAAGTGATATGGCATGGGTCGAAGGAAGAATTTAAAGAATACATTTAAAAAAACCCCTGTAAATATGTTCCCTTTTATGCAAACAAGGAATCTAAATGAAGGAAAATAATCCAGCTGCTCTGGATCTCCTTCTGACCAACAAAGGCTATGATACTTTCTCTGGAAGACAAGGCCTCTAACACGGAAATCTGGATTTCATTCCAGGGGTCAGACAGGGCAATTTGTGGGGTTTAAATATTTTACTGTTTCAAAGGGCAGGTCTGTACTAGCACTATACTGAGCAGACTGCAGTTTCCTGGCTTCCTTCAGCACCCTGCAGGAACAATGACCTAACATTCAGTGCCTCAGGTTTCACTCTGCACTGGGCAGAAATAATCTGCCCTGGTTTTACTGCAGAGTCTGGGTGGCATGTCAGGCTCTTTGTCTAGAGCTAGTTTGGGTGGCAGTGAGGACTCAAGAGATGAGCCTCAGTGATCTGAGTGAAAGGTGAATTCCTTTCACTAGAAATAAAAAACACAACTCAAGTTTGCATAGGGAGTTGCTGTTCACATGCCATGGCTGAATGTAGGAGCCATACCCATCCACTGAGTGTGGGACGTGACCTTTAGTTTCAATTCCCATTGGTACTTCATAGCAGGAAAGCCATCAGCATGATGACAAGCTTTCCAAAGGGCTTTGGGAATCTCCACCCTAGGAGGCCTGAAGTCTGCAACCAGCAAATTAGCAGAAGCTACAAGAACAGAATCAGGGGACACATAAATATGACTTATTCCTCAAAATTCGTACAAATGGAAGTCATGCTTCCTGCACAAATCATAGAATCATGGAATGCTTGGGTGAAAGGAACCTTAAAGTCTATCTTTTTCCACCCCCAGCTTCCACTAAACCAAGCCCCATACAACTTGGCCTTGAACGTTTCCAGGGATGGGGCAGTCACTGCTTCAATATAAGAGTTAATGTCACCAAATGGAAGTAGTGAATGCCAGGTAAAAAAGGAGCAAATAGAAATGGCTCTTCACACCTTTGTAAGCAAGTGAGGGAACTCCTCCCTGCACAAAGCTGTTAGTGTTAAATTCATGTGGTCAAGAAGTGGTTTGGGTAATTTGGAGCAGAAACATTAATCAAGGGCATTATGTATAAAGGCAGTTTCTGTCTCAAAGGAGCACCCTGAGTCTTAAATTCCTGTATGTTCTTTATTACTTTATGTTTGTCCTCAGCTTATGCTCTCCTTAGACACTGTTTGTTGACCACCAGGTAAGATGTGAGACCAGCCTAGACACATTTCAGAGTTTCCCCATATCACTATCCTTATATGCTTATGTGATGCCCTGCAAGCCACAGACCAAAAACCAGAAAACATGCTAACATGTGAAGATCACACAGCCTGGCAGAAGTTCCTCATTGGTCTGTATTTTCATTTCAAAAGAATATCTGATTTTCAAATCATCATTTCTGATAAACTTTCTCTTTAGGAGCCTTTGAAAGAATATGCCGCTATATGGCCAAAAAATGCAACTCAGTGGTTGTGTCTGTTGGGTAAGTGCTACTTTTCCATAGAAGTACTTATGGGAATACAGCTGTCAGTTGGAAACATTTCTGAAAAAATATGCTAAAAATATTTACTATTTTAGATCATGCTCCCTATTTTTCACTTAAACCTTTATTTAATTTAGAAATGTGCTTATAGGCAAAATAGCTGTGACACCATTAGTTTGGCTTTCCAATATACACTAGTTAAAAAATACAGTTTTTAAAATTTAGGAAAAAAAGGCACCACAGCAATCACAAGCAACACAAATTAAACGTTTGTAACTTCACTGACAATAACCACAGTATCTTTGCCATTTCAGGTACCGTTTGGCTCCAGAACACCCATACCCAGGGCAGTATTTTGACTGTCTCAATGCCACCTTATACTTCATGAGGAATTTAGAAGAGTATCATGTGGATCCTGCTCTCATCATCATTAGTGGTGACAGCTGTGGAGCTAATTTTGCTACTGTTATTTGCCAAATACTGCTGAATAATCAAGATCTGCCAAAAGTACGTGCTCAGGTCTTGCTTTACCCAGGGCTCCAGGGGCTGGATTTTCAGTTACCCTCCTACCAGCAGAATGCTTCAGTTCCCATCTTGTTTCGGAAGCTGGTTCTCTACCTCTGTTTTCGTTATCTTAACAAAGAACCCACAATTTTAGAAGATGTCCTACAAAACTGTCATGTTCCTGAGAGTATGAGACACAAGTATAAAAAATGGGTAAGTGCCGACCTCATTCCTGATGAATTTAAGATTAGAGGCTATGTACCTCCAAAACCCACACTGTACAAACCTGAGGTCCACGAAGCTGTCAAAGAAATGTTAGCACCAACATTTTCCCCACTTTTAGCTGAAGATTCCATTATTTGCCAGCTCCCTGAGGCCTTCATTGTGACCTGTGAGTTTGATGTGCTGAGGGATGATGGACTGTTATACAAAAAGCGACTAGAGGACAATGGTGTTCAAGTGACCTGGTATCATTCTGACAGTGGCTTCCACGGAATTATAGCCTTTTTTGGCTATGGGATTTTTTCATTTTTATCTGGAAAAAAGATAGTGGATAGTATGGTGAATTACATAAACAGCTTATAGAAGTATTTTTCAGAAGAAAGATGCAAGTCTTGCATTATCCTTGATGAATTTATACTTGGCAAAGAATGTAAATGCCACTGATTTACAGTTTGGGTTTTGTCTGCATTTCGTACTTTCTAATTTCTGCTTCTGCAGTGAGTTTCAAGCAAGTATTAAGATTATTTAAAGCACCACCAATCTTGAAAACACATCAAGAAGGCCTAGATGCAAAGGTGAGGCACCTGGCCCATCCTGCTTCAATAAAACTGATGATTACACCTTTGCATGGCTGGCACTCACTGAAGGGAAGTGACAGCAATCTTCCTGGAGATTCTTCAACTGCACAGAAATGCTGAAGACAACAACCGAGGTCTGCTTTGGCCCTTGTGAGACAGGAGGTGTTTATGGTACCAGATGGAGAACTCAGGTTCTATGAAGTCTTATGGGAGACAGTGAAATTGCAGCCATGAATTTAATTTTTAGGGTTAATCTGAACAAGGACTGCTCTAGAAAAAAGGTAGTCAAAAGGAAGGCTCCTGTCTGGAGCAGAAATTCTAAACTGGAACCAGAAAGAGTCTGATTTTGTTTGGAATCTGAGAAATAATGTTTCATTTTGAAACTCGGATTCTTAAGCTGGAAACCCTGAACTTCAGTGAGTGTGTACGTGTTAGGGAAGTGCAGAGCTGAGAATTCTTTTCTGTAGCATTTGTTTTCCTTTCAGGATTATCTTGTGCTGAAGGCTACCTGTTAGGCTGTTTGTTGAAAAAGTTCTGAAGATCATGTGAGAAGGTAGAGAAGCACAACATTATATTATCTATATTATCACTGTAATGCTGTGGCGACTCTGTGATGCTTTCAACAACAAAAAATAAAATCTAGCACTGCAAATATTTCTGTTACACGAGTAAGAGTTACATTTGCTAAACACATACTGACTGATAAACCTGACTGAACCTCATGGTGAAAGGAACCACACAACCCAGGCAGGCAGAGCTAACACAGCAACACAGGCTAATTCCAGAGCTAACCTTGCTAATTCCACTGGTCACATCTATGCTGTGCACAGTAATTAACTTACCAGGCAACTGGATATGATCACATAACTGTGAAAACACAATACAGACTGAAAGTCCAGGAGCACTGTTAGGTGGACTATTATTTTTTTTTAAATCTGGACTTTTGCTGTTTTTAGACAAAATGTTACCCTCTACTTCAGAATATTTTATGCTGACCATGTGCCCTATTAAAAACACAACTTCTCATTGGGAAAAATATGAAATTAATTTTTTATAAAGTTTTGTAACTAAAATGACACGGTACATTCCCCCCAGTACTTACAGTTTAAATTTAAAACAACAATACCACCACCAACAAAACCATTGCTGCCTAATAAGCTTAGATTCTCACCACTTTCCTTTCCATGGGAATTTGCAATTTCAGTGTTCTGACATCCTAGTTGTTTGATGAGTTGCACTTAGATTCACAATTAATTAATTAATTAATTCTCAAGCATAATTTAAAGTACACCATCTCTATATTAGCACAGTCTCATTGCTCAGCAAGAACAAGATAAAGCAGTTTGTTTAATCACTATTATCTTAAGTCACTTTATGCTGTACCTGTAGCACACTGAGTTACTGAAAGTTACCTGCTACAAGGTCATCCAGTCATGAATCTGAACTTTGTGTGGCTTTTTTTAAACCATGTTCCTCTGCTAGAAGAAGACACAAATACTAAAAGGAACTGAGACTGGGGAAATGACATAATTTTCTAAGTGCACCTTTCCAAAAGAGCACTGGGGCCAATTCATTTGGCCCTTTCGAGTGACAGTCACCACAGGGGGGTTCCCACCTCTGAGGAAACTCTCCTTCAGACAGGTGTTTTAGAGTGTCACAAACTCAAAGCATACAAATATTCCGTGTCCATTTTCCACCTCTAACTAATTTAATATTAATGCAGTTCATTCATAGCACTCTTCTCCCAGCTAAGTACTGGTGCCTTGCAGAAATTCCAAAATGATGCTGGCATAGATTTGTTAATGAACCCAACTTATCTTTTGTGACATAAAGGGAGAGGGGGGGAAAAAGATACCTGCTAATGTATTTGTAAAAGGGAGGAGAGGGGTTTTTACCAGAGCAAACAAAGAACAGTCAGACAAACAAAGAATCAGGAAGTACCAAGCCAAATATACCTTGGAAAGTCAAATCAAAGACATCTTAGATCACTGCTGTTCAGCAAAATGGCAGTGCTACTCACAGTGCTGGTGTTATTCTTAGGAGGTTTTGTTGCTGGGTTTGTACTGTTGGTCATGGGGGCGATTAATTTTGATTTTTCCAACTCAGAAATTCCTCCTGGAGTGAACCAGCCTGCAAAGCTCCGAATCATGCATATCATTTTGATAAGCACAGCTGTGGTGGTAAGTGAATCTGGTGTAATTTCTGGGGAAAGAACAGTGAACCTGTGGGTTTTAAACTTAATACAGTGCTAGAAGCCTGTCTGGAATTAATTTCCAGAGAGAAGAACGGGGCATTGCTGTCGTTCTGCATGTTGTATTTAGCTCAGTTTTGCCAAAGAAACCTTTACCAGACTTTTGACAATGCAGTTTCTGTAGTCCAGTCCTGGACAGCTCTACCTTAGGCATTACCTAAATACTGTCTAACTCAAGTGTGAGAAACTCTGACTGTGCTTCTGCCATGAACTGTACTAACTCAGCAATGATTTGATCAAGAATGTTTATTCATGTTGTATCATTTATATTTCCATTCTAGGTTCAGACTATATCAGATGTTTTTGAGCCATGCTTTCAAGCTTTTCTTGGGCTTGTGGATGAGGAGTTATGTAATTATTTTGAGTATAAAACAAGAAGCTGAACATTTCAAAATTGATTTTGGGGAGGGGGAGTTTTTGTTGCACAAGTGCTGAAATTAAGTAATGTTGCACAAGAGGAGCTGAAGGAATTCTGTCTGCCCTAAACACATTTATGTAACTCCTGCAGCAACTAAGCAGGGAATGAGGGACTCTGGCCAGCCCAGCTCCTCCAGGTGAACCGGCCTATAGAAGCGTGGGAAGGTAACTAGTCCCCAAGAGCTGCACTGAACACCTAATGATCTCTGCTGACAGAGTTGCTCTCTGAATCACAGGTGTTTTCATGTAATGACAGATGTTCAGATGTTCTCATGACAGAAGGTGTCAGATATGAGATAGCAGAGGTTTTGCATAATTTTTTTAATTTAATTAAACTTCTCGAAGAGGGACAAACTATTTAAAATTCAAACAAGAAAAATAGAAAAAAAATTCTCTGTCAGAAATACTCTCGATTATAGTGGACCACAGTAAAGAATTCTAGACATACATTCGCATGCTTTGGTGGCACAGAGCTTGTAATTAGAAAGAGATTACTTCATCTAAGCAGCTGGAAAAGCCAGTTGATCTTTGATCATCAATCCACTGCCCACTTGTACCCCAAACCAGCATTGTATGTATCAATGTAAACAACACAGGGTGAAAGAACACTAGCAAGAAGAATGTGAGTGAAAGCATTCTTTGTCGTGTTCCATTTTGCTTGAAAAATAGCAAATACAAAAGAATAAATGATTTTATCCTATTTCTATACAATCAGAGACACTAAGACTACTTTCTATAACCACTTAAAACCAAATGTTGTAAAATGTATCAGTTTCTTCACGAAATCTTCCCTCAAGAGCAGGCATGGAGAGCATTACAATAGCTGGGAGTCACTGAAGAAAAGACCTTTCATAGGTAAATACATTGAGTCATGACACTGTTCCAACAATCTATGCAAATGTGGCTGTCTAATACTTAATACTCATAATAGAATATTGAATATTATGAACTTGATTCAAATGTTCTTAAGGACCAAAGTACTGGTTTGTCATGTATTTATAAGCAGAGGCTATGACTTTTAAATTTATTTATGCAAAGTTATGTTGGACCATATTTGATTTGTATTCTTTTCATCTCCTGGTGCCTGGCACAAATATCCCTGTGGCAGAAGAAATTCATTCCTACTAAATATTGCAGGATCTTTTTGTCAGTGAATGGCACACACCAGTGAGGCTTCTGACATGAATCAAAAAGCAATTAACAAACAAATTCTTAACTTAAGTCAATTCTACTTTGGCCAAGTGTCTGTACCATGAAAACCAGCACCAGAATGATCATCTTTCACTCTGTTTTCACATCTTCTGGGAGCCAAGGATAGAATAACCAGTGAAAAGCAAACTCACTTTCAATGTGAGGTAAAGGACTCACTGAGAAGAAGGAGGGATCTATTCCACTGGTCTTGTTAATGCTGCATTGTTTGGGGTTCTGGTCTTTGGTTCATGAAACTCTCTCACAACCTCTCCTGATGCTGCTGTTACTTGTTCAGTTGTACTGTACCTGTACAAATACTCTATTATTTTATTACTGCCTTAAAATACATGACTGAGATACCATGAGTTGACTGTCCACATAGTTCCTTTACTTGGGAAAATACAAAATCTCTTGAGTGAACTCTCTGTTCTCTTTGCCTTTGAACAGGGAAAGATTTTGGAAAACATTGGCCTCTGCAGCCAAGTGGGCTTTGTCCGGTACACGCAACGCAGAAAGATCCTGGGAGGGGACCCAAAGCTCTTCATCAAAGATTTGTGGTTTGAGAAAGTGCCTGTAAGGATTTACCAGCCTAAGGCTCCATCTGCTAGCCAGAGGAGAGGAGTTATGTTTTTCCATGGAGGAGGATGGGTATTTGGAAGTATCGGTAAGATAGCTAACAGAAAAAATACTATAGTTTAGTTAAAGATACACATACTTCATAAATAGTAAAGTTGGTTGTTGCTTGATCTGTAGCAGTTGCAAACTGAGTATAACCACAGGTGCAATCTCCTAATTCTTGCTGCCAGAAGAAAGCATCTGCTGTGCATCATGGAGCTTTTCTTACAGAAAGGACAATGATATGAGGGGAAAAAGTAATAAATGAGGGGTAAAAAAGATCTGAGGAGATGTGTGGGAAGGGCAGAGAAAAATAGAGAGTATTTTCTTCTTGCAATTCTTTGACTTATGCAATAGGCAACATCAGTACTCTGGAGAAAAAAAACCAACCCGACAAACCCCATCAAATCTGTTTCTTTCAGAGACCTATGAAAAGCTGTGTCGTGCTATTGCCAGAGAAAGTGACACTGTGGTTGTGTCTGTGGAGTGAGTATTTGCTCATGCTAGTTTTGAGAGACTATTTCCCATAGTCCAAATACAGCCTTCTGGCTCCCCCATTATAGCAACAGCCTTCCTCACAGAAATGTCTCTGTAGGACTTGTCAAATTACAAATTCACTCTGCTCTTGTTTGGAGCCACTGAAGACTGACTCAGGCTGTTTTCACTGTCTGACTATACCACAAATAATGCTTTGGGATATCTAGCTGGAAAATTAAGTTTTGGATAAATGCTTTCAAATTCCAGACTCAAAACTGATTGTAAAAAGATAGTAAGCCATATGAACTACTTAATCCTTATTCAAGGACACCCTGCTTGATGCTTACAAAAGCATGACATGACAAGCTAATACATCATCAAAATACTGCCGTAATGATTTGAATTATGAGCATACAGTTACATAACTTTGCATTAAAAAGACATAAACCACAAGTATTGCCATTTGTGCCTGGTCCATGGAAGGCTATAGCAGAAAATAACTAAGTGATTGTCAATAAAACCTGCATATATTTGGCAACTGGGTACTCCTGTGTTGTTAAAGACCTGAGATATCATGAACAGTTGAGATCAGAACAAAGTAATCTGTATCACCCAGGCACAGTTTACTGATTATCAGCCTGTGGAGACAGTGAACATTCTGAGGTGATTAGGGTATTGCTGGTTGCAGGAACATTTAAAACTAGTATTTCCTTCTGTTACTTTTGTTGTCTCTTTGTGTGCCCCAGGTACCGTTTGGCCCCTGAGCACAAATACCCTGCTGCATATGAAGACTGTCTGAACGCCACCCGACACTTCCTGCAGAACCTGGAGCTCTACGGTGTGGACCCTGCCCGTGTCACTGTCTGTGGGGACAGTGCTGGGGGCAACCTGGCAGCTGCTGTGAGCCAGACCCTTGCAGGCAGGTCAGACCTCCCCAAACTACGTGCTCAGATCCTGATCTGCCCAGGCCTTCAGGCCCTGGACTTCAATCTACCATCTTATCAACAGAATCGTGGAGTCCCTCTGTTATTCCGAGAACGTGCTGCTTTCTATGTATTACAGTATCTAAATGGGAATGCAGCAAATCTGGAAGAGGTCTTGGAAGGCTCCCATATTCCTATAGATATTAAATTAAACTATAAAAAGTGGGTGAGTCCGGACAACATCCCTGAGAAATTTAAGGTCAGAGGCTATAAACCATGTGTGCTTCTTGACTGTACAACTGAAGTTTTTGAAAAAGTGAAGAGATTCTGTGAGCCCAACCTGTGCCCACTGTTGGCTGAAGACTCAATTATTCAGCAGCTGCCAGAATCTTTTATCCTGACCTGTGAGTATGATGTGCTCCGGGATGATGGCTTGTTGTACAAGAAGAGGTTGGAGGACAATGGTGTTCGAGTGACCTGGTACCACCTCGAGGATGGATTCCATGGAATCATAAACTCATTTGATAGTGACTGGTTGTCATTTCCATCTGGAAAAAGGGGTCTTGACAGTATTATGAACTTTCTGAAAAGCTTATAGAAACATTTTTCTTTGTTCCTGTAAGAATTGCCAAATTCCTATGGTCTTTTATGCTTCTGAATTCCATATAAGATGTTCAGATAGGACAGCTTTTTAGTAAGCAACTATGCCAGTGTGAGCACTCTAAAAGTTATTTCAAGAATACTATGAAAATTTCTTTTAGTATTGTTTGAAGTATTCCATGCACAGCCTGCCTATTAAATAGGGATTAAGCCAACCATAAGCACCCAAGCTTTATCAGATGAGCTTCCCTAACTAAGTTTAAAATTAAATATTTATAAAAAGTGAGATTGCTTTGATTTCCACTTTAGCTAAGCACACATGGTGTTTTTAGGACATTCTTGGGGCTTTCCAAGGACAAGGACATCTGGGTAATGGAAGTACCAGTAATGGAAGGCTGGGTGCTTTTTAAGGAGATGAAAACAGAAACCCAGGAAACCTTAAAGGGATGAGAGACACCTAGGCTGTATGGCTGGGGTGAAGTTGTCTGACTTGCTAAGGCAGAGATGGAAACTCCTTTTCCTGCCCTGAGACAGTTTGCCTGACTCCCTGAGGGAGCGGGACACGAGGGCCTACCTGCTCAGGGGCACCCGCTCATGTATCCATCCTCTCCAGTTCCCTTCTGGTGGAAAACAACTCTGGTGGAAAAGGGAGAGCCCCGTTTACATAACACCCTGATGCCCCCTCCCCATTTTCCCCTCACCAGTTCCCCCCCACAATCTGTCCCTCACCATTTGCCCCTCACAATCTGCCCCTCACCATTTGCCCCTCACCAGTTCCCCACACACAATCTGGCCCTCACCAGTTGCCCCCTCAGGGCCCTTCAGGCGTTGGGACGGCAGGCGGGGACTCTCCCCCTGCTCATCCCGGCTCTCCTCCCTCTCCCCACAGGGCAGGATTTGGGGGAAGACGGGGCTGTGCAGCCACCTGGCCTTCAAACAGTGGCCGTTCTCGGCGCTGCGGCCGGGCCGTGTCCGGGGGTGAGGCGGCAGGACAT
>VXBX01001953.1:320257-333716 GCA_013400415.1 Scytalopus superciliaris | reverse complement strand
CACGGGGGGATTGGAGGGGCTGCAACGGTGGCACTAAACATGGAGAGCCGGGATGAGGATCCGCGTGTCCCCGCCGGGCCATGGGATGCTGCAGGCGCCGCATCACGGGGAGGTGCTGCGGGACGCACCCCGGGCTGGTTCTGCCCCGGGCTGGTCCTGCCCCGGGTACCCCCGGGCTGGTTTTGCCCCGGGCACCCCCGGGCTGGTTTTGCCCCGGGCACCCCCGGGCTGGTTTTGCCCCGGGTATCCCCGGGCTGGTTTTGCCCCGGGCACCCCCGGGCTGGTTTTGCCCCGGGCACCCCCGGGCTGGTTTTGCCCCGGGCACCCCCGGGCTGGTTTTGCCCCGGGCACCCCNCCCGGGCACCCCCGGTCGAGGATGCTGCCTGGGTCATGCCCGGTCACGGCCAAACGCCGTTCCCCGTCCCGGAACGTGCCGGGGCGTGTTAGCGGTGGTTGCCATTGCACTGAGGGCTGGGTCGGGGTTTGATAATTGCCCGCACCTTTAGGCGAGATCACCTTGCACAAGGAAAGCTGCAGCCCTTCAGCTGGCTCCTGCCACGGCTCTGACATTTATGGCACACAATCCGGTTAGGGCTGCTTTACTTAATCCCTGGACTCCCTTTGGCAGCATTGCATAAACGGCATTAGAGCCCTCCTCAGCTCTGGTGCTGTCACTTGCTTTATCTTGGAATTTCTTAAAATCCTCAGTTTCCTCTGTCACTCCTTTAGCCACAGCATCACTCCTGCTGTCACACAGACTTTGTTTTCCAGCACACGAGTTCTTAAACCATTTATATCCTACTTACTGAGAAAGCTGCCCAGCTCTCCTGAACTCCACTAGCAGGTGACAAGAGAATGGATAAAGACAGACACACTGGGCATCAAAAGCAGGCATCTTGTTTAGCCAGTGAACAGTGTAACAGTTTATTTGTTTGATCCCCAACTTCTTGTTTGTTCACTTATTACATCAGATTTATATTCTAGCTTGCAAGAGCATTGGGAAAGCAAGCAGCTTCATTTTGTTCAGTAGATCTGTTTTGCAAATAAAAAGTGATAACTAAGTTGCACAACACAGCTCAGCGTCTTAGGTTTGCAAACTCACTGAGTTTTATGGTCTAATTCATGAATATTAGTTTCTGCAATGAAGAACTGGTTCTACATATGACATTTCATTGCTGTTATCAAGTATAAATGAAACAAGAATGAGCACAAAGGTGTGCAGGACAATACTGACAGTTAAAATGCATACCGCAAGGCAAGCAGGTTGGTTGACCTTTATAAAATTTCTGATGTGATGTTACAATGACATTGAAGTTGAGTAGTACAAGTAAATTTTTTTACAGACTATAGGATGTGAGAAGTTGCGAAAATTGTGGTTTTTTTCCCAAATCAGAGCTCTGTATAATTTCCCTCAAATATGGTTTGGTGTAAGTATGATGCAGAGTTTTTATACCTTCCCTAACTCAAGACTTTTAAAGATGGTTTAATTTCTTTCACCTTTAACAGGGAAGGATTTTGGAGAAGACTGGGCTTTGCAGCCAAATCACATTTGGCCGATATGTACGACAGGGACGGAAACTAGGGCTGGATCCAAAGCTCTTCATCCAGGATCTGCAGTTTAATGAAGTACCTGTGAGGGTTTATCAGCCTAAAGCTACCTCTGATGGGCGAAGGAGAGGCATCCTCTTTTTTCATGGAGGAGGCTGGGTATTTGGAAGCCTAGGTAAGATGCTTGCTGGTGGAATTGTAGTTTAGAAAGAACATTCTCATCTTTTTACAAAATTGAAATAAGCTGAGGTTTCAGCATGTGATTTGGAAGGAAGTCTGAAGTCTTTCTGGGATGAACAGTCCCTAGGCTATCTCAAAGATGAGGGCAGTAGCAGCAAAGCACTAATGACAATATTTCTTTTCCAGATACCTATGAAAAGGTGTGTCGCTACCTCTCCAGGGAGAGTGACTCGGTGGTTGTGTCTGTGCAGTAAGTGAACCCTACCCAGTTCTGTTGTTGGGAGATTACTGTTGCTGTGGTGCCACAGCAGAGTTGCACTGGTTTTGGACATGTTCTTTTTTGGAAGAGAAACTTCTATAAAATTCAGTGAAATCCATAAAAAGACAAATAATAATAATGGAGATTTTGTAGCCTTGAACTGCTCATGCCGTGAGACACATAGGAAAAATACAACTAGAAATATTTGTCAAACCAAGGAAATCTATAGAAGCCAATCAAAACCTTGGGTGAAAAAAGTCTTCCTTGTGCTGAACACATGAACATATGTAATAAAATGCTCCAAGCAACTGAGATCTATAGAAAAAGAATAGTCACACTGTGTTCCTCTCATTTTAACATAGGAAGCAGAGGCACAAAATTATTAACTTATCTTGTCAAGAGTACAGAGGGAGTTTTGAGTGTGACTAAGAACTTGTACAATTCCTTGGTCCAATCCTTAATCAGAGACAATCCTATTTCACTGAGTCCTTGTGACTGAATACACAATTTACAGCTTGCCTGAACTCACAAACTGAGAAGTGCCTGCTTATGAGGTGAAGAAGATTCTAAGGTAGAGCAAAAGCACCCAAAAATGATAGGGCTGAAGGACAGAATATGATATCATTTCCTTATTACTACTAATGACATTTCCTTCTCCAACCCTTGTCTCTTTGTGTGCCCCAGGTACCGTTTGGCCCCTGAGCACAAATACCCTGCTGCATATGAAGACTGTCTGAACGCCACCCGACACTTCCTGCAGAACCTGGAGCTCTACGGTGTGGACCCTGCCCGTGTCACTGTCTGTGGGGACAGTGCTGGGGGCAACCTGGCAGCTGCTGTGAGCCAGACCCTTGCAGGCAGGTCAGACCTCCCCAAACTACGTGCTCAGATCCTGATCTGCCCAGGCCTTCAGGCCCTGGACTTCAATTTACCATCTTACCATCAAAACCGAGGAGTCCCTCTGTTATTCCGAGAACGTGCTGCTTTCTTTGCTTTGCTGTACCTAAATGGGGATGCACTGCACATGCAAGAAGTCTTGGAGGGCTCTCACATTCCTCCAGACATGAGGCTGAAGTACAGGAAGTGGGTGAGTCCAGACAACATCCCTGAGAAATTCAAGGTCAGAGGTGTGAGGCCACTTAGGCCCACTGATTTTATAGCTGAAGTTTATGAGACGGTGAAGAGATTCTGTGAGCCCAACCTGTGCCCACTGTTGGCTGAAGACTCTGTTGTTCACCAGCTGCCAGAATCTTTTATCCTGACCTGTGAGTATGATGTGCTCCGGGATGATGGCTTGTTGTACAAGAAGAGGTTGGAGGACAATGGTGTTCGAGTGACCTGGTACCACCTCGAGGATGGATTCCATGGAATCATAAGCCTGTATGATTATTGTGGTTTCTCATTTCCATCAGGGAAAAGGGGATTGGACAGTGTTGTTAACTTCCTAAAAAGCTTATAGTAAACATCTTAGATTCCACGAGTCTGTTCATGCCTCAATCTAGGAAAATATCTTTTTAGGATATTTAATATCAGGTGATGGATAGTCAATCAAGAGCAGCCATTAACAATGATAAACAAAGCTTATCAGAACCTCATTCCAGCTGTTAGTTGGAACATGGAACATGCAAACCTTATACAAGCTTGTACCATGCTGCAAGCCCTTATCTTTAGCTCTGTCAATAAAGAAGAACAGTGCTTTGAATGGACAGCCTGGTTTGTACCAGTTGTTTAAAATAAAATATGTCTGTATGAAGAGAAACTGTGTGTTGGTAGGTATGTGTGGTGTACTGGTGCAGAGGGGTGGGTTACTTATTTCACAGTTCTCAATTCTGTTAGAGAAAAATAAAAACCACCTCAGCTGACTTTACTGGGTTAGAAGTCACTGTTCTGGTCAACAGTAAATACAACACAGCCTAAAATTTGGTCACTGTCACTGTGGGGATAACAAACAAATGGTTCCGTGGCAGCTCCACATATCACCCACTTTTCCCAGCACACAGGCAGGACAGGAGCTCCTTTCTGCCCCAGTTTTAGAACTGGATTATTGAGGCTGGTTCCAGGAAAGAATGATTGCATCACAAAAAGATGGACAGGATTGGAGGAAAATTGAACCCAAATACTCTTCTAAACTTCTTACTGGAAACTGGCTGGAGAAGAGGACAAGGGGAAGACTGGGAGAAAAGAAGGAGAAATCAGGAAGGTGAGAGCAGGAACAGAGGGGTCAGAACCAGTGCTGTGGGGGTAGTACATGGCTGCAGCCATCAGCTGGAGTCCAGGCTCACCTCAGAACAGTGATAAAAGGGAGAAGGGTAAACATCTTGTTTGGCCTATATTAATTCTTTCTGTTTATGATCTGCCATTCCTCTCCCTAAGCCAGGGCAATTAAAAATGCTATGGCACTTCTTAGGGCACTTACTTGATGCTGCTGTACCACTTACATACAATTGTTCAACAGTATAGACAATACCAACATCATGCAAGAGAGGCTTCATTAATCCTCTGGAATATAATACTGATTATAACTTGTATCAGAGGATCTTTAATAAATTGGATATTGGTTTCATTTGCTTCTAGAAACAAGAGCATCTTTGCTAGCAGAGCTGCTTGATAGATTTCATGCCCTGCTTAAGAGCTCAGCAAAATTTTGTCATTAGACATTTAACTTTGTCAAAACATGCCAGTTAGGTTCAATATTGGAGCTGTTTGGGCATATCCTCCTGACTCTGCTAAAATTACTTTCTTTAGATATTTTTTTTCCCTGGAGCAAAATGCCAGACTGTATTGCAGAGCCTGGCTGCTGCAGCAGAAATAGGAACAAAGGGAGAAAAATCAAGCTAATTGATTCCTCACAGATGCTCTTATATGTCAGTAAAAAGTATTTAACACCAAACCATGGATAATTTTTCAAGGACTGTACAGTATTTATATATAGAAATATTAATATATTAATTATTCATAGTAACTATAGGTGAATAGATATTAACAATAATGTTACATATATTTATATTAAAGAACCAATCCAGAATTTTACACTGTCTGATTACACCAGCTGACTTTATCAGCTGAGGCAAAGTGCCTAGCCCAGACTTCTTCCCAAAAAAGTACTTTTTAGATGCATAGATGAAGAAAGGAGTACTGGGACAGAGTTGCTGTGATTAGTGGGCTGCCTTAGCTATACTGAGTGTTGAGTATCTCTCACATTTAACACTGGGAAACTCAGCAGCAGCTTACACAGAACAGCCTTCACCTGCTTCCCAGCTCACAGGCCAAACCCTAAGGAGAGCCACGATGGAGAAATTTGAGGTAAGGAAAAGAAAATTCCAGTGTGGGGCTGTGTGTGCCAACATTCCAGACAGTGATGATCTGTGACTAATACTTAAATCCTATTTTATATATCCTTAAACAACTGTATGTGTAATGGAAGGCACTGCAGCTCTGTGGCCATTCCCAGGCCCCAGAGCTCCCCTGCAGGTTTGATTCCAGTGGGATGCTTTCCAAGGCAGACAAACAGTACACACTGCTTGGTACTCTGGATTTTTCCCAGTCTCTGCCTGGGAGAGTGATCAGGACACGTGAGGAAAACCAGCATGTTACTACCAGCTGGAACTGGGTATTTTGTCTTCAGGGCACTCCCTGGGCTCTAATAGGAGCTTGGTGGTAAAATAGGATTATTTAAATCAGCACATCTCCAATTTATATAAACAAACTGCACTTAAACAAGGCTCAGATCTTTCACAACACTTTTCCCATAAGTGTCATCTACTAGAACATCCCTTCCACCAAGGTGCCTCTCCACCCCAAATACTATCACCCTCTGCAGACTGACAGTTGGAAGATAGGATATGCAATGCTACTGCACCACAAAACACTTAAGCAGCACAAGACAATCAGCTTTTCATTTTCAACCTTCTTAAATGTGTCTGCAAATCCCTGATGCGTGTGTGGAAATCAGACTAATCAGATCTCATGGCATACAGATGCAGTTGCTTAAGTTAACTGGAAATTTACTTTGCTTGAAATGCAAATGCCCTTATTTTCAGGGATTAAATTATAAGTAAAAGTAATACAAGCACTCACGATTGTGTGGTGTCACTGGCAGTAGTCACACTCAAAAGCACACTGAGCCATCTGAATGCTGTGCACAAGCAGCATGATTTCATCACGTGCATCTCATTTCAGGGCCTGTCACTGCAGCACTTCTTCACCCACCACAAGGAACAAAGAAGCCAAAATTTAGTATTTGAGTCTGACAATAACTGCAATAAACACAGTTACAACCTGTGCTGTCTCCCATCCACAGCGGGAGTGGATGAAAGTTGGCCTGGATTCCTAGGAAATCAGACTTCCCCATTCTTGGTAGTTCTTGGCATTATTATTTCAATCAGATGGAACATAGTGTAGTGGTCAATATATGGATTTAGAGCCAGGAACCTCCTTCTGGTTTAATTCTGTAAATGGATCTTGAGGTGACTTTTGGCTACTTTCTTATCCAGTCAGGAGCTTATTTTTTGAATTGATAAAGTGAAATGCTTAATCACCAGAGGAAGCAGTGAAGGAGAGTGCCAATGAACAGATTTCTCTCCCATGTTCAATACAAGGAAAGCTGTGGGATACAACTGGTAAAAGAATTCATGGAGTATTATTATGTTTCCAAATTTAAGTGAAATGTACAGCTGTACTAACTTTTTTTAATATCTACCAGAGAGGCTATGAAGAATCAGGACTCCTGATTGATGCCATTAGTTCAGTTCCTGTCAATATCTTACAGTGACTTTCCAGCCAGAGGTAGACACATGCCCTGGGAACAATAAGATCTGTTTTGCCATTACTCTGCTGTCAAAAGAATGCAAACATCCCCTCTGACAACTGTGGAGTAAAAACACCAGGACCAAAACTTTGATTCTATAATTTCTAACATTTAATCATGTGTCAGAACCACCCACCAACTCTGGGCTTCTTCAGCATCTGATGAAAAGCTGCACAAGAAAGAAGCTGAGTCTAGACCAGTGTCTGCACCATTTCCTGTGAAAGCCCAACAGTTTTTGCTTTTGCTCCTTGTCAGCTGAGACAACCAGCTAAAAACTCATGATCTGCCTTCCAGCCAGGAACATCTTCCCCAAAATGTGGGTAGAATCCTGGACTGTGAAGGGGGTCAGAATATCTACAAGGCTTTGGCCACTTGCTGAGAGACAGAACCACCAGGGACACCCCAGGGTAAACTGCTTAGGGTGATCTTAAGCACTGCTTAATATAGATTGTTGTGTGAGCTGTGCCATGCAGAAGGGCTGAGAATTAGGTTAGATAGGTACTGGGCTTTTTACTAGTTAGAACAAGTTGCTGGGTTAGATCCTGACCTGCAGGTGGCCAGGAATATTTCAGAAGATATTAAACCTCAGAAACTAATTTTTCATCTCTTGGTTTAAAATCAATGCATAGTTGCAGTAAGAAAAAAAAAAAACAAAACAAAACTAGTGGGATTGAACCTGAAAGGACATAAATCGCTTAATTGTTTTGCCCTGTGAAATGAAATGCTGTGCATTTCTTCGAAGAAAGAGCAGAAAAGAACTTTGCATTATTCCATACTATGCCTTAAACATCCAAGAATAAAGCAAACATATGAAATAGCTGCATATCCAAGGCCAAGGTGAAGCAAAGCTCCTCCAAGTGCAGAAAGCAGGCAGACCTTGGTTGCCCTTGGCTTTACATATGGAACAGCACTTAAGGGTAGATAAGCTGCAAAATAAACTACATTAGCTGCCCTTGCATTACCAAACCAAACCTGGAGGGAACAGCTCTGGGTGCCCTTTGCAGCCCTGGATAAGCCCTGAGACTTTACTCAGCTGAGAAAGGACATGAATGACCTATGGAAAAAGCACTGGCAGAAGTCCAAATTCTTATTGGACTAATGTGCAACTTCTGCATTGGAATCACGTTTGTTCCAGAGCAGATATCCGCAAAGCTCAGCTGCTCATGGTCTGAGGCTCAACAAGAAACCTGCAGCAACTTAAAGGCTTAGATTCGATATATCTGGAAGTACTTCAATGCAATTCATCATATTTTTTTTCTTAAGGTTAGCAATATTATAATTATTTTTAGGAACAAGATAAAGCATATACCTTAGTCTTGGCATGGACAAGTCCCTGGCCATGGTCTGGATGGAGTTTTACCTCTGCAACATTTTAGTCACCGTGATGTAGGTTTGCTTTTCCAAGGCTGGGTTTGCAACTGAAGGACATTGACGGCTCAGACGCGTGTGCAGAGCAACAGTGGCACCTATTGGCAAAGCGATTCATCTGTGAGACACCCAAAAACGGCTGCGGGCAGGTATGAGCCCCTCAGCTGGGGGCATGAACCAGAAAGCAGAGTTATTAATGAAATCTTGTAGAGATGCAAGAGCCCTGACAATTAGATAAGCATTATATGGGGTTCCTTTTAGGCTTCAAAGCCCCAGGGAGTTCAAAGGCAATCAGAAAAAAATGAAAGCAAAATAGGTGAAAGTCATTGAATCACAGTCAGCTATTAGTGCTGTAGTATTAAAGACATTCTCTCAAAAAAGCACCTCTAAAATAAACCATAAAGAATGGATTACAATGGAATGAAAATTGGTGGGTACAGAAATTCTTGTATCCACAAGGAAATCCTCCATATTAATTTTATTGCAAATATAACTATTGAAAATGTATTTTTCTATTTGTTCCCATCTGCTAATATTTTCAATGACAATACCAACCAGACACCTTTACAAAACAACAGAGCCAGATAATATCTAGAATGCAGCTTAGAAAATTATACAAAGGTAGTTTTGATGTCACAGGACTCTGATCAGTTTGCTTAAAAATTCTTTGCCTTAAAGAGGCAAAACAGTGGTTAGAACTGATGCACATCTCTCAGAGCCAGCATATTTCTTGCCTTGAAGGAGACACGTGTCAGACCGGACGAGCTGTGGAAACAAGACAACAGATTCCTTGGGCTGAGAACCTCAGTCAGGGCTGGGACTGTGATGGGAACACTGATTCTGGCTGGCAAGTGCTGCAATAATTGGGGGCTCTGGAGGCCAGCTGTGGAGAGAGGGTGGTTGCAGAGACTAAATGGCAGTGTTTCAGGGAGAACAGAAATGGGCTGTTGGCCAGACGTCTTCCCATGGTCAGGAGGCCTCTTTCAGAGTTATAAATACTTCTTGGAAGGTGCTTATAAAGAGCTATCCAAGCCAGTTAACTGGTAAATCAGCTTCACTGGTCTGAGTTTGAGCACTGCCTAATGGGGGCACAATGGCTGCAGGTCCTGTCCTCCAAACCTGCACATCCCACTGCTCTGATTCCTTTGAACAGCACCTTTAAGCCTGTTTAGCTCCTGGGACTGGGATTTGGACTCATCCTTCTTCCATAAGAATAGGAAAAAGCTTTCTCTGCTGGCAGTGTCACAAGACACATTTTCCTCACAAAGCTTGTTGTGTATTTAAATATTTATTTTTCATATTGGTGATGAAACATCCAATTGCCATTAGTAACAAGATTTTTCCTTTTTTAAATCTTTGTACTATTTGTTGCCCTGAGCTGACCAGCTCTTAAAAAGCACTATCTTAAATCCAATACCATTGATACTCTTTTTTTCCCCCTGTAAGTCCAAACAGATTTCACTTGCAACACACCTGTGAAAATAATCTCAGTGTCACATGGGGTTGTAATATTTCAGGAAAAGAATTTATTTACTAGCATTCCAAAAGAATTCATATTTGGTCCTTCTGTTCTAGGCAGGGCAGTTTTCCTCATAGGAATACTATTACCCATCAGCAGGAACTGCAGCTCCCATCAGAATTTTCATCAAACAGAGCAAATTCCTGAGACAGGAGCTCACCCAGCTCTGGACAGGGGCACAGAGAGCCACATCCACTGATCCCAGTTAGACCAAGTTAACCAGTAAGCAGGATAAGACCTTGCTTAATCACCTGAACAAAGACTGCATAAACTTCCCAAAATGTGAAAAATTCCTTGCAGAAACATCTTACAATTTATACTTCACATTTCAAAGGATCCCCTTATCTCTAAGAGCAGCTGTAAGCAACAAAATGCAGCAGCACATCCTGCACCTGATTTGTGCTGTGAGCTGACTCTGATGAAGACATCCCCTTGGTTCTTTCCTTTTTTTGTTGTTTTCTGATGATTTAAAATCTACACATGTTCAAGAGGCTGTTTGTGGGAATTACTTCACAATGGAATAAGTTTGGGATATTGAGGAACTGCTGGAGAACAGAATTCTATTTTTCTATTTGTAATTGTGAGGTAACTCCTAAACTTGTTGGAGTAGAGAACTGCCCTGACAGGGTATAAAGCACTTAATTTGTAGTTGCAGTGATGGGGACATTTGCTCTGGGTATAGAAGGACCCAAGGACCCAAGTTCTATTCAACAATGACCCATAAGAAAATTGTTACATAAATACATAAATACTATACTAGTTGTTTGGGAGCAGTAATATTTGCTAAGAAGGGAAAATCTCTAGGCACAGACATTTTAGAGGGACTTGCTCTTTATTGTCACATACTTTTATTCTTTCAAATGCACAACCCCTAAGGAGCCTTGTAAAAACACAATGCACAGACAGCCCCTGGCCCAGAGCTCACGATGCTCTGAGTACTTAAACACTCTATTTTAAAAAATACAAGCAAATCCACTTCTTTAAAATAAGAAGCCAGGACTGGCTGCGTAAATATGTACTTACCTGCTTCAGTGCTGTAAATATGTAATTTAGGCTGCTGTCCCATAACATATTTTGTGTCTAATTTAAGGAACTGTATATTTGGACAGGAGGGTCTGGATGCCTGTCAGGTAAATATTACGAGCTATAAACTTTCACAGCAGATTTAACACTGAATTTAGTTAGCACTATAAATAAAGTGATTATTGACCTGATGGTAGCCCTTGTCCTTGACAGTGGTTGGCCTGAGAGGTAGATAAGGATTCATGGAGGAATTGCTGCCATCTTCCTGAAGTTCCAAACAACTACATTCTGCTGTGGCAACCTGGACATCCTTTATATCAGCACTTGCAGCTTCTGCTGCCTTGGAAACTTAGAACCTTGTCCTCCCAGTTCACCTCAGGATGGGGAACACCCATACCTGTCAGGAAAGTGCTTGTGGAGAAGAGCTGTAAAGGCCAGACACTGCCTGAGCTGCTTGGGTGTCTCAGCCTAGCAGCCCATAAAGAGAAAAGCTTGGATTTTTAGCATTAAAAATAAAGCAATTTTGAATTCCTACAGTGATACAGAAGCCATGGCTTTGCACATGCTGGTTGTTGGCAACTGCCCACAGAGTCAGCTTTCTAATTTAAACTCCTCACTTGGAGGTATCTGGAGGGATGATATAACCCCTCCCTGGTTTGTACTGGCAAACCTACATTTTTCTTCTGTTCCCTCAAATACTTGAGCTTTGAAAGTGCCTGTAGTTATGCCAGTCATACCCTTTAGTTATGTCAGTGCTCTCACTGAACAGCCCAGTCTCCCTCAATATTCCTGATATTTTGTGTTATCAGTAATTTTCCTTTTAAATATGTACCCAGCAAAATCCAAGTGTTTGTTCTTGTAAAGCAGGTGTGGATGTTCTTCACCACATTTATCACTACATACTGCAGGGACAATCTGCATTCCTGCTGGTAATATAAATACTGAAAGCAAAGCACGAAACTGGAGCCTCCCTGGTGTTTTTTAGCCTGGAATACCGCAATCCCACCGGCAAACAGGAGATCAGTAACACCCCGGGCAGGCGGGCAGGGAGCAGCAGGTGGCAGGATTGGATCTGGGTTGGGGCTCCCGGGACCTGCTCCTGAAATCTTCCCGTGCTGATGCGGAGCTGCCCCCCGGCCCCTGCCCGGGGCCACCCTGACCTTCGGCGGGCACCGAGGGGCAGGGCAGGCTCTGCAAAGGCCCCGGGGAGTCCCCAGTGGCCCAGAGAGGGATGCCAGGGAAAAAAGTCCCCCTTCTTCCTCACGGAGGAGGCGTCTCTAAAGGTTCCTTCACACAGTGCCACATGTCTGCTCAGAGGATGCCGGTTTTCCGGTGTTTTGCAATCCCCAGGGATGAAAGGTGCCATCGCTGCTATTCTTATTTCTGTCAGAGTAGAAGGGCGGTCAAAGCAGGGTTGAAGGTAAATTGTGCTTGATTTTGTGCGAGCAGCACACAGGCAGGCCCCGGCACACGTGGCTGTTGGCTGGAGCCTGGCTGGCAGACAGCAGCGCTCGCTCTCGTCATGGGTCATGGCTTGCCCGGCTGCAGCCCGTGCCCTCCCCACAGGGGCCGGGCAGGACAAACCCAACCAGCACCCACCCCCAGGTCACCTTCAGGGCTTCACCAGGAGCCGTTCGAGTGCCACACCAACCCCTGTGATTCACACACCGACCGCCGTGCCCTGTCACACTGCACGGTGCCATTCTCTAAGGGTTGCTACATCCGAGAAACGGGGCTCGCCGCTGTCGGGGGGAAGGGGGCCGTTTGGCAGGGCTTCAGTCCCAGGGAGGGGACGTGTCTGCAGGAGAGCTGGAGAAACAAAGCATCTCCACTCTTATTTCCATATTTTAAACACTTGACTAAACTTTCTCCCTATGCATAGACAGAACTGTTGTGGCTGATGGTTCAGACAGCTCTGTCAGCCTGCGTTTCCCTGAGCAGAGCCAGGCTGGGCTCTTGGGCTGTACCTGTTCCCTGATTAATGAGCCTTTTCTCTGGCTGAGCATGTCACAGAAAATGCTTATTTTCTATTTATAGGCTCTATTGCAGACCCACCTCTGTGGCATTGAAATTCATAATCAGCAGACTGCTACAGGGACAAATATGTTCCAATTAATATTAAATGAGCAATGTGCCCTTTTTTTTTTTTTTTTTTTTTTTTTAAGAGCTGCTAATGAGGAAAATCAAAATAGCATCTTCCGGTGAAGAGATCTGAGGTGTTAAAAGTTTAAATCTGAACACAAACAAAGCACTCTCAATCCCCCAAATATCAACCCTGGTAATGGGAAAATGTCAAAAATGCCTGTGAGGTTTCAGATGGCCTTTTAAAAACTGAACACTGGCACCAAAACTGCAGAATAATGGAGCAGTTTGTTACCAAGCTGGAATAAATCTCATGGTTTTTTAAGGTGAACGTAACTTTGGCTTATGGTGCTGGTTTGACAGTCTTAGAAATCACAGGCATCTGCTTCTGCCTCGAGCTAAGACAGCAGGCACAGAGGCAGGGGGAATTTATGCAGAGTGCTCTAATTTTATTCAGATTTGTTAGAATAAAAAAGTGTATTTAGCTTCAGACGGCGAGAAATAGCAGCTTTTAAATCATGCATTTCATAGTGATTGCTGCTGTGGAGTCTAAACGGTGCAATTTGCTAGCTCTATCGTTAAAATAACATTTTTCTTTCCTTAAAACACACTGAGTCCCAGCAAACTTCCAAGCCTATTTTAAGGAGACCCACTGTTGATAATTATTGTCTTT
>VXBX01001953.1:303653-320210 GCA_013400415.1 Scytalopus superciliaris | reverse complement strand
TTTTTTTTTTTTTTTAGAATTCTGCAGAGATTATTTCCTTATTTTCACATATCCTTTGGAATTCTTGTATCAGGAGTACAGCAGATTGCTTGTACAAGACAAATATTGATATTCAGATTTACTGGAGGATCAGCCACTGGATGACTAAGCTGAAATACCTGAGCAAATATTTCCTGTGAAACCAGCATTTGTCACTGTCTTCAAACTCTGCTGGAAATGGCATTGTAATATATATAACACAGCAGGGACCCAGACTGTATTTCCAGGGGAAATTAGGAATTCTACAGCATGAGATGAATTACACACAATATGGTCCAAAGTAAATCGAAAACAGTGGAAAGATTTCCAGCTGGCTGTGAAAGACTTATGGTCAGGCTGTTACTACATGGTTCTTAGAACTGGAAGTGTCAAGAATAAAAATAATTTTATTTTTAGACCATGATGATTCCAAGAAGGCCCATTTTCTTGTATCCACCTGTCCACTTGTGCTTCAAAGTTTTGGGAGGCATTCTCCCCCATTGTCCAACTTTTTCTATATAGATTTTTCTATACAGATTAAATTCCACCTTGTCCAATTAGCCAGTCTCAACATCAACACCAAGAACTGTCATGATTAGATTTGGGTGGCAGATCTCTGTATTCCCACCAAATGTTTTCCCTTTGCTTTCACAGGGAGATGCCCGTGGTGAAAGCTGGATGCTCCCTGTGTGCTCTTCTCCTCCCACAATGTTGGGACTTCCCATAAATAATCACAAGACATTTTAGCAAAAGATATGAACTGTGCTTAATTATCCAAGGAAGCGTGTGCTGGCAGTGATGGAGACATGGATGGGTCTACAGACTGATGTGAACTCAGTGTTAGGAACAAAAGTGACTTTTAGGTAGCAATCAATTAGATGTTTTACAAAAACCCCACAAGTCTCCACTTACTAAAGCAAGGGATCAGTTCCCTGCTATGGAGCACAGAACTCAGCCACTTTAGTGGGCTTTGCAGCGTGTGCCACATGCTGGGCATCTGCAATTAGAGAGTTTCTTTGCTCCCAAGCTCCTTAACAGCTCTCACAGCACTGGTATGTCTGAGCCCTGTAAATAGGAATAGTGCTCAGCCTCCCAAGAGTGTGACATTAATGACTTCAGCATCAGCACTTCTCTCTCCAAAAACTTACAGGTGGCATCCTGGCCCCAGTGAAGTAAAAGTGCATTTATCCCAATCTGTTAGATGAGCAAAAGGATCCCTAGTTTGTCATTTATTCCCCTTGCACAGACAACCACTCATTCACTCAAAAGCACTAAAGCTTTTGCCATCAGGAGTTTGATTTCAGAGACAATCACCTTCAGGCCTTACAGCAAAGTGCAAAATCTGTATTTGCAGAGGTTATTTGAACACTTGGCCTCTCCACAATGGAGAAGGAAATAAATTCCAAGAGCATGTGCCTTTAAAAAATAACCTTTAAAATAGACAGCTGTGAATGCTGCACATCTACCCTGAGACATTTGGACACTCAGCTTAAACCCCTGACAGGCTCTAGCCATCTACTTGTGGCAACCCTGTTCCATCAGCAGCTAAATATATTCACATCACAGCGGGGAAAGAATACAGAAAAACCTGCAAGTGCCCGCTTACTAAACTAAGGGATCAATCCCCAAATTCATGTGGGAAAAGTAACCAAAGGAGACTGGAATAGTCACATTCCAGCCAGTGGACAAACAATACTGTATTTTGTGTGTTTCCCAAAATAAATATATGAATGTTCTACTTGGCCAAGAAGTTAGGATAATTAGGAAAAGACAACTTTTGAGTCTATTGATAGTCATGTTCTGCCCTAACTTAAAAATGTGCTAAAATTTGGAAATCACAGGGGTTTGGGGGCTTTTAGAGACAAATTTTACTCCTTTGCTTTTCAAAAACCTCATACATATTTAATAGATAGTGGAATAAGAACTTATTTCATCATGAAAATAATTTGCTGCCCACAGGTGTGATAAAAACCCTGCTGGAAACCTGAGCCCTTCATTCCTCTTTTTGATTTTGCTCCACAGGTAAGTTTAAAAGGAAGGTGTTTGAGGCAGGGACAATTTATCTCCATGTTGTAACACCCCCTGGGATCCTGATGCTAATTCAGCAGGTGGGTCACTCCTATTTTGTATTTAGCAGATACGCTTCTTTTATTGGCAAATTCCACACATTCTGAGCCTGTCAACTGCCTATTTCTCCTTCCACTTCTGCTTTTGTCAGGATTTTTTATTTGAATCTTGTTCTCCTTTTACCTTGGGCATTGTACAGGCTTAGGAGGACCAAACCTCAGTCTGGAACAGGAAGGCAGAGCCCCTGTAGCCACCTGAAGTAATGCCAGGGGGGAAGGACATCCTCAAATTCCTGCTCCCTTTTGAGTGAATTTCTAACTAACACAGAGTCATCGAAGGGGGAAAAAAAGCCTAAGAATTTCTGCTGATATTTTTTCCCCCTTCATTTTAGAGAAGATAATGCTTGGTTGGATATACTCAGCCAAATGTTTTCTGAATTGGGAATCTCCCAAGCTTTTTTATTTAAAGAGCTCTTGATATTCTTTTCCAGTAAGTCAGCATTACTGCAGTAAACACTGAGCCCTTCATAACCTTGCTGTGTGTGATCCCCTCTCAAAGTCACTCTGCAATCAAATGTACTGGGATTTCATAATAGTAATTTGCCACACTGTCAGAAATAGGCTTATCTGCTGCTGTCATTGGTATCATGTGAACATCACTCAGAGTGTTGTGTCCTTCAGATGAGAGCCAGTGCTGGAGCCAGTCAGGGAGAGAGGAGGGGAAAAAAAGGAAGATGAAGAGAACATTAACTCCTTGAAGTCCAGTACAGCCTCTGTGTGAAGGGAGAGGCTGCAGAGCTCCTGACTGTGGTGTGGCCACCTCTTTAAACATCAGCAATGTAAACTGGGTAAAGTATTGCTTTTTTTTCCAGTTCACCTGAAATCTCTGAAAAATCTCCTCCTGTTGTCTCATTCTGCAGAGTGTGGAAACTACTAATTTCCAACACCATGAGAAATACATTTTTCCCAATGCCCATAAGCTGACTTAATGAGCTATTCAGGTTTTAAAAATATGTTTTCATCCTCTTCTGCTTTTTCAAAAATGGTATTTGGATGCCTCCAATTTTTAGCATTTTCCAGGCAGCAGGTGCTCACATTAAGGTCATGTTCCTCAGGATACCTCAAGTTCAGAATCTGTTATTACTTTAGAAAGTGCCTGATTAAGTCATTTGGTTGTTTTTATAATTGATTTATAAATTGTCTGAGACACCCACAGTGGTAGATGCTCTGGAGGGACTTCCCTGTGAATGAATCAGCAATGTAAAATAATCAAACTAATGTCAAGGTCTGACACTCTGTGTGGATGTCTCGCCCAGCAATACTTCTTGTTTAATTTAAACCACCCTGGGTTTTTATCTGGAAAATCTTAATTTTCTAAGTGACTCTGAAAAAGAGACAATAAAAATCTTGTGAGTTAATGATTACATCTCCTGGAATAGCTTTATAACACAGTGAAGTGTGTGAGTTTTGTTACCTATTTATGTACACACTGGAGAAATGGCCACAGTTTGGTCCCTGGAAGTTCCAGACTGTTCTCCTTTTGCAAAGAGCACAGGTGTGATTTGACATTCTGAGGTGGCACAGATTGGAAACCATCCCATTGCCTTACCCCTGGAAGTGTCCAAGGCCAGGTTTGACAGGGCTTGGAGCAACCTGGTCTAGTAGAAGGTGTCCCTGCCGATGGCAGGGGGTGGAATGAGGTGAACTTTAAGATCTCTTCCAATCCAAACCATTCCATGATTCTGTGATAAGGAAACCTCCCCAGACTATGCCTGCAGTTACTTCCCAGAACAGAACTGCACATCAGACACTGCGCCTCCACTACTGTGGAAAGTAACAGTAATTACAGTAATTTTGTGTGGGGTTTGTGCCTGAAAAGCACAAAAAGTGTCAAATTTGCTTAAAAATACTAACTAAGATTTGAATACTGTATTGGACAATCTGTTGAAATATTATTAATTGCTGGTTTCCATTTCTTTTGGCTGCTAAATATAAGCAGTTATATTTTACCATATAAATTTAACTCCTGAAGGACTCAAGGAGTTTATTAGTAAAATTAAGTATTTTTCTCACTATTTTTGGAAGTGGTGGAGGGCATGGGGGTAGAGAAATAACACAGAGAATAATACCTGGTCATATTCCATGGACAATCAGCCTGAAATGTAACTCCAGGGCCTTCTACAGAAATTATTCATAATGAGCTCCCCATGCAGGTGTTCCATTACTGCCTCTCTCGGATGGACCCAGGAAATCTGTTGTGTTCCTATTGCTCTACTTTGGTTGTTATAGAAATGCCTTCAACTACATTGTCCAGTTCTTCTGATCCTGGGGTTAAATTAATTCAAAAGCCTGAGGCCAGGAGAGAGGGCTGAGCCTGTGTCAACATGTCTTTAGAAATGTATTAACAAGTTGCTCCACATGTATAATTAATAGGATGAAGGAACCCTAGACTGTCACAAAGTCTGTTCTCCATCCCAGTACATCTCTTTTGCTTCTTGTCACTTTCTTTCCTTTATTATGTTATTTCTAGAACATGAATATACTGCACTGTATATTACTCTTGGAACACAATACAAAAGCAATAACGCCCTAATAAAACTATTCTGCCTTTTGGTGCACCTTTTACACAATGACCTCAAAGTGTTTCAACAGAGCTTGATTAAAAATTAAGCCTCTGTCCAGCTGTGTCAGTCAGGTAAGTAGTATCATATCCATTTTACAGATGGTTAAACACACAATAGAAAGGTTAACTGCCGTGTCCATGGCTGCTCACTGTGTTACCTGCACTGCAGGGAGTGAGAAGCCAGACCTGAATAAATAATCAATTTGTTGATTTGGCACCTTTTGCACAAATCAGAGAAACGGTCTTTGGAGTTTATCTTAAAAGATTTTCTTCTAATGGCTCTTTTAACCAACTGGGATACAACTGAAAATTTAATTTTTGTCCACCAAAAAATTCAGTTTCATCTCAAATAAAATCATACTGAATTCTTTTGCTAAAGAATTTGTATAAAGCTTAGGACAAAATCAGAAGGAAACGTGACATTTTGAAACCACAAACTCTTTGCTGAGATGACTCAGTTGGAAATAATTTGTTTCACCAGTGAGCTTTGACAGCTGAACCTGGAACTTCTTTGAGCCATAGGCCTGGCTTAAAAGTCAACAGGGACAAGTTCTTCTTCAAGGTGACAGCATTCATAAACTATATTTGACATAGTTAATATTCAATCCACAGTGATACAGAAGTTCCTTGTTTCTCAATAACAGCTCTACAAGCACCAGGCTCAGCAGACAGGAGTTGCTTTTCCAACATCTACAAAACCAGATTCCAAAAGGCCCTGCTGGGCAGCAAGTGCAGAGCAACACCCTGGACAGCACCTCCCTACGTGTGCTGCAGGCTGGGAGACAAAAGCTTGTACAGGGGTTTAAGCCTGAGCTCTGGTTCCTTCCTGATTTGGGGTCTTTAGAAAGCACATCCCAGGTAAGGCAGAGCCAGCTGCTCAGTGCACACTGTGCTGATAGCCCAGAGGAAGAGATTCCTCCTTCCGTGGCTCCAGCAGGGCCAGCTGGGACCCATGGGGAGCATCCCCGGACTGGGATAACGCCTTGTGTGCGGGAAAGGGCAGAAGGTAGAGAAAACAAGTGCAGGCCTGTGGGAAGTGGGATTTGAGGGGGTGATTAAGTCTGCCACCCAGCTGGCAGACACAGCAGCTGTTACCATTACAGTCCTGATAGCATTTCATTTATTTTAAACCCTTGTCTTAAAGCTTTAATATCCGATCCACTCTAAATCGCTTCATTTGAAGGTGGCAGTAGGGGGGATCATCTAGTAAAGAACATGGAAAAAAAGACAGACAAGTCTTAGACATAATTTTTATGAGACAAAGCTTCTTATACTTTTCTGTTTAAGATTGGACGTGTCTGATTTTCTGGAGCTACGACAGAAGATGACCAAAATCCTGGAGACTTGACAGAAGTTCATTTTTGCTGACAGTAGGCAGGCGGAGAGCAATTTCATCACCCCAAAGTGATTTCCATTAAGGGAGTGAGTGCCCTCACTGACACTTTCCCTTTCTGAGCATCCCGTTAAATAGAAGAATGGGTAGTTGCCAAAGAAGTTTAAGAATAAAGTCTCAGGAATTTATGGTGATGCGGACACAAAACAGGCAATGAGAATTTCATCAGGAACTGCAAAGGGAGGCTGGATAAGCACTGGTATCCCCTGTTGCCTGGAGATGTGGGACTTGGTGTTCACCCCACAGCACAAGGGGTGTGTGGTGGAGGTTGCAGGAACAGTGCAACTTCTGACAGGGAAATAATAATTCCTGCATCTAAGAAATGAACAGATGGAGTTCAGGATGGACAAACAGGCAGCTCACTGAAAGGCAAACTTTAAATAAATATAGAGACACCTGTCCTTGGAAGAATGCAAAGGCATTTTGCTTGATAAAGTCTGTGAGGGATCAGTGGGGGATCTTCTCTTCAATCCATGTGTGAGTTAGATCAGCTTCTCACAGATTCAAAGTGGTAAAATAATAAATTTGAAATCTATTCATTTCTGTTGAAACCAAGCTTTGGAATGAATTTCCTGTGTGACCATGGGTTTTACAGGGAAACTAAGCTAAGTCCCAGTTTCTGTGCATGTGATCTAGTGAAAGCACAGTATATGTGCAGCACTGTGCCAAAGCCCACCATCACCTGCGTAGGGACTGCTTGCAGTGAGGCTGCAGGGTTGAAATGAGGTGGCAGTAATGACCCCATATCTTAATATTTTTCCCATATATATCTATTAAATCAAAGGTATTCTAAACCCAAAACAAAACCAAGCACTCAGTCTAAAATTCTTGTCACTTGGTATAGCACTTGGAGAAGTAAGAAATTCAACCAGCATGGCAGAAAGACTTCTCCAACAGCCTAGTCCAGACAAAACAATTATCTCTAATTTTGTTTTAATCAGATCATCTATCCTATGTGCAAGAAAATCCCTTCCCTCACACACTATAGGTGTTAAACTTTCCCATTCCTAACACATCCCTCAAGAGGTTAGTGTGTCATCCCTCCCCTATTCAGTTGAGAAGCAACAATGCTCAAGTTTGGTGCCTGTGCTCAGTCACAGCTCTGGAGCCTGGAGTATGAGGGACTTCCCTCACACTGAGCTGGGCTACAATCCTGCTTTATCCTGGTGGGAGGAGATGACTCACTGTTTGTTCTGCAAGACTACAAAGAGACACCTTGAAGCAGAAAATGGCTTTGAAGTGCCAGCTTTCTTTCCAGAGCAGATGGCTGGGCTAGGCTGAGGTTAAAGATGTTCATTATAAACCCATCATCAAACTAGGCCAGAGCTGGACAGTGATTACCAGATAATGACAATTCCTGTGTCACTGCCTGAGCTGTGACAAGGCTGCAGTTGAGCTTTGGGAAGGAGGGCCAGATCCCTTCACAGAGAAAAGAGCACTGGATCCAGAACACCTCTGGAAAAGCTGTATGGCCTCTGCAATGCCTGCAAATCTCCAAATAATGCCACCTCTCACTCTAAATAACATTAGGATTCATCCCCCAAGGCAGAAACTCAGGTAACCAACACACAGAGATTACCACAAAGGGCCTACATGGGGTGATTGTCTTTCTTTCTATATGAGAATATAAAGAATAAACACACACATGGAATTGCAGAGTTACCACTGCCTGGGCAGTGTCTTCATCAGGTAAATCAGAGTATCACAGCAGTGAAGGGGATGGAGCTGTACCAACCTTTCCCAGGTTATTGGATCCAAAATCATTAGCAGTGAAATCACAATTGAAGCCAACTATGATTTCTTTGGTCACAACATCTTTCAGGTTAAACAGCAATTACTTTGATGCACTCAGTCTCTCAGATCCCACACTGCTCTGTGGTGGATAATCTGCATCCCATGCACCAATACTGAAGGAATCAGCCTGCATGGAATATTTTCCTTGGAAACAATACCAACTTCTCAGTCTAATGACTTCTGTTCCTTCAAGGAATAATATAGATTAAATATTAAGTCTGTAGTCACTTTCCTGACATACAGTGTAATAGTAACAAATTTATGGTTCAAACATTTTTTGCTTTCATTTAAAACCCTACATTGCAGGGTTTATTTTAATTTGATTGTTTAAAAAAGCCATTATGAACTGAAAAAATCCCTAAAGCAGATTTTTCTTCCAAATTTTGTTTTAAAGAGGATTTTTTTTCTTAAAGATGTGGACAATTTATCCAACTTTGCACTCACACCATTATACCATTATCTGTAATTGGTTCTTCCCTAGCTGTTTTTTACAATTCTATGACAAGGCTGTATTGTTCCAGTGGTAACAGCCAGGACATGAAATAATAAAGGTGTCTAGTGACTCACGTGTGTTACAGGCTGCCTGGCACCCAGAATCCATGGCAGATCTTACTCTCCAAGAAACTTAAATTTCCTAATGTGTATTTCTGGTTTCTTCTGGGAAAGAGCACACAGGGATTCAGCATTCCAACCACCTTCACCACAGTGAATCACAAGGACTTACCTCCACAACAACCATCCCAATTGCCACTGGAGGTCAGTGGAACAGGTCATCAAAACTGTTCTCTGGGAGGCATGGTTGGATTTGGGCACTATCAAAAACCCTGCACCTTTATTCTGGGAGATGTGAGCTGAACTTAGACATGTGCCCTGGAAACAAAAGTGATTTACTCATGTAGCAGGTGGGCAGCACGTGCTGGATCAGTAAAAGGTCCTGCATGGAGTTGCTCCGTGGGTCTGGAGCCAGCACAGAGGAAGCTCAGCTGGGGATGAAGAGCAGGCCCAGGCTCAGCATCCCCACCAGGCTGCAGCTGTCCCACTGTCTACAAGGGGCACAGTTACAGCAAGCTCTGGTCTTGCTACACACACACCCCTCCTTCAGACCACACAAGAGGGAGAATCCCATCCTTATATACAGATGAGTGCACAGAGTTCTTCCCACAGCCGAAAGACAAGACTATTCCTTGTCACCTCTAGGTTTGCCAGGCTAAATTTTAGCTGTCAGCGTACAATGGGTCATTCCATATCTGAGGTAGGAAAGCAGTTTGTTCCTCTGGAAGACCTTCCAGAATCATCCCTTTGAAGTATCCCTATGCATTTTTATGCTGCTGTAAAAACTGCCCCCTTAATGTTTATGTCTGAGTAAGAACCACAGCAGGACTGAAGCTGCCTCAGATGGATGGTAGCTCACTGAGGATGAAATGCTGGGTTTGGGCAGTCGCTCCAGGTGATCCTTATTTTAATATTCTGTGGATCAGGTTTTTTTAAAATCAATATGCACACTTCTAAAAGTCAGGCTGTCTCAATGACATCATGCAGATTTGCTTTTTTTGCACAGGTTTTGGATCCTCACACATACCAAGCTCCAGCATTTCATCAAGGAGACATATCTGCAGGCAATGTGACAGCAGCTTCCCGGCTCCTGGAGCCTGCAACGTTTTATTTGGGTCATGCAGAGTATCTTTGCTTCCCCTTGAAGCAGGTAAAATGTCTGCTCAGTCCTGGCAGTGAGAGATTGCACTACAAAAGCAAAGCTGTTCTAGAAGGAAATTTGCAAATGAAGAACTTTCCACTGCACGTTTCTAATCACCTACAGGCTGTGCTGCTCCAGGGAAGGGAAGCTAAATTCAGCCCTCACTTGGCACCACTGGAACTTCACTGATCCTAATGTGGGTCATCACAACCTGAGCAGGGAGTGCAGATTCACCACATCCCACCCACAGAAGGATCCTCACACAGGAACACTTCCCATGTCTCCAGAGCTGGAGATGGGATTAGCTCCACATTACTGCCTTTCTGGAGGTAAAACTGCAGGAATAATACAGCCTTCGGGCCGCTTGCTATTCATGATGAAGCTTGTTTTCAGAGTTTTGCAGTGGATCTTTATGGTGGTCACCAGTCCTGACACCATTCTAACAGGCAAATGTTTTTTCTCTGAAGATTCCATCAAATTAGAAAAATCCCACCAAGTTCTGTCTCATTTACTAGGCATTAGAATGATGCAAAGTCAATATTAATAGCAGGTAACTGCTGGTGCTTACAAAGAATCAATATTTCTAACTTGAGGAGTTCAATACTTCTGAAATATAATTATTATAGGAGAAAATATTATAAAAGTTTCTTATCCAGAAAAAAAACCCCTACCTTGCCAAATTGCTTTGGTGTGATGGAGTATCCAGAATAGCAGCTTCCCAAATAAAGCTTTCCTAAGCCTTGCTCTTCAGCTTGTGCTGTGATATGTGGGTGTCAGCCTGGCCTGCTCCTTGCTGTTCTGAGGGATGCTAAGTTCCAAATATAATCAGGGCTTTCAGGGCTTTGGGTTGGGTTGAGCAAAAGCTACAAACTGTAAAGGAATCTACATCTTCATTTTGAGGCATCAATGTAGGATGGACCTGCAAGTAAGAGCAGAACCAGTCAAAATAATTGAGTGTGATACATGACCCCTGCAAAGTTACTCAGCCTTACAGGACAATAAACAAATTCAGAAACCAAAGACAGTTCAGACCTTTGCTGAGACATTTAGTGATGTCTCACTGGGAAGTTTAGTAGGACAAATCATTTTGTTAACTGGTTGCAAGTTTTGAGTCCATAATAAGTGTGACCCAGTTTCTTATTCCATGGCTGAACAATTTGCACAGCTCTAAATATAAAACTGTTGATAATGTATCCATGTTTGAGGCAAAGGGAGTGTGCTCCAGGAACTGCACTGGGCAACATGTTGTGGCTTTGCAACCACACCACACAACCCCACTTATAAAAGATGAATCAGGCACAGCTTGTCTCCATTTTTCATACTCACATACAAATAAACATGAAAGCCCAAGTTGAAATTATAAATATATTTGTGTTATTTATAATCATGGCACTACACAGTGAAAATCATGTAATTTCATTTTTTCCTGAAGGAATCAGAATAGAATAAGACAGTATTGATACAGAATATCCTCTCACTGTCCTACTTAATTCTGTTTCAGCGTGTTCTCAGAAATAATAATTGTAACAATGGAAGCAGTAAGTGCATTGAATAAGCTGTAGAGCTAAGAGAAATAAACACTCTCATCCTGGCTGTGACCTCAGCATGGTGCAAACCCCAGGGCAAGCACTGTCGGCCAAAGGAGTAACTCCAGAGATGCCAGTGAAGTCAGACTGATACAGGATCAGAACAGACCTCTGCACATTACTTGTGTCAGCCTAACACAGGAAATTGTTATAACCAGCCCGAGGTAGTGCCCCCCTTGCACTTGAAAGAGATAAATAGTTGTTGTGATCTTTGTGTTATAGGTAGTGAAACTGAGGCACGGAGAGAATGATTTGCTGAAGGTCTTCCAGGTGATCTTCCAGGGTGGGGCAACACCGGGAGTGCTGAGTCCTGATGTCCCCTGTCAGCCCTGACCATACAGGGTGATTCCCTCCTACTGAGCAAGGCAGTATTTTAACCAGAGTGTTTTCTTTTAAGAAATTATAGCATTTACAGTAGTTAAACAAATGCTACTTTTTATCAGCTCTAATTATTTTGTAATAGCATACAGTCCTTAGCTGCTTATTTCTATGTTGGTCATTACTTCAAGCCCTCACAGCTACTCTAGATAATTTAAATACACAGAGCTTTAAAAAAATATTTCCATTACAAATATTTTAAAAATATACTTATCCTAAAAAGCTGTCCAGCACTATTCCAAAAATCTCTTGTAATAAATGTCTTTTTTAATTTTAACAAAAATATCTACCATCATATAGAAGAGCTCAAGTTTTGACAAATCTATAATACAGTCAGAAACACCTTGGGCCAGATTTCACTCTTCTTTATACAGTTGCCAATTTGGATCATGGTATTCATTTCAGTTGGGTTATTTTAGTATAATCAGGAGCAGAATATAGCCCTTAGTGTTTTAAAATAACTAAATGGACTGGATACCGCAACAGTTACTGGTGCAGAGCACTACAGGGAGGGAAATCCTTTACTTCATTGCATCTAAAAATGCAAAAGGATGTTATATTTAGTATTTGTGCCATGACCAAAGAAGTGCCAGGCATCTGCAGTGGATGACTCAGACTCAGAATCATATTCACTTATAGAAAAAGTCTTTTTGGCTGAATGGTGCCTGCAACTGCTGTCATTAAACGGGGGATGAATGTTTATGGAAAACCTCTGTAGGGAGAAAATGCCAACCTTCCTCTCATGATTTCCACAATTCTAGGAACCATTTTAATTGGATTTTGTTACTTACAAAGTTGTATGAGTTTAATAGAATCTCCCAATACTTAGATTTAGGAAGGGGCGATTTTAAATTGCTTCCATATTTTCCAGCTGAAATGCTTCCATCCATCCAGTTGTTTTCAAAGTGCATTTAGAACAAGCTTTAAGTACTTATAAGAATCTGCATCTCATCAGGACAATCTGGAAATTGGGAATTTGTCTTTTAAAACACTGGAACATTTTTTTGCCTTTTCCCCCCTTTTTCTTCCAATCTTCAAATTTAAATGCAGTGTTTGATTAAGGATCAAAATTAACTCTGTCTGACTGCATTGGGTTACATGTGCAAGCAAAGCTGACAGTCCCAGATCTGCCACTCCTACTTGTGACCATCGCTGATTAGAAGGGATCCTCACACACTGTGATTTCATTTAACACATGTTTAAAGCTTTTACTCTACTTGTTTTCTTCCTAAACTTTGGCTGATGATCTAGTAACTTAGAGACCAAGGAAACTTAAGGATATAGACTAAGTTCAGTCCTCACTGTCGTCGTCATCATCATCATCATCCTTACTGGGAGCACACCTCTGGAAGCAGTGCACCAGAGTTGCCAGGAAGAAGCTGGATAGAATAGCAGCAATGGAGACGGCGACTCCAGAGAAGATGATGATAAAAAGGTCTGTCAATGACAAACTAAACTTGCACTCACTAAAGCTGACCTCAGATAACTCATTCAGAAAGATTCTTCTGTTCTCCATGGGCAGGGAACACTGGATTTCATGGAGACCTGCAAAGAAGAGGGGAGGGAAACAAGTCAGCGGAATATCGATGAATCCTTCTGTTGCTCTGGGTCAGAGATTGAATGACTGAAGAAAAGTTTTAGGGTTAATTCTAGTTTGTGAATTTGTACAGTATTTAGGAAAAAATGGAGCAAACCCCATCACTGTCCAAACCCCATAAACAAACCCCTTGAGCAGCTCCTGGAAATTAAATTATTTCACTTTCAGTCTTCCACGAGGTCAGGTGTGATCAAGGACCATGATTTGAGGGTTTTAAAAAGTTGGTGTTGAACCCTGGATACAACTAAACCTGGAGGCCTGGAAGCAACTCCCGAGTACTCCATTTAAACAAAACTCTGACTCCGAAACAGGGTAGCAGGGATACTGAAGTTCTCTCCACACCTTAGTCCCTTCTACACTATTTTTTTCATGTTGTTCAAAAACTAGTTGTTTTTCTGGTCAAAACAACTGTTTCGGTTTAATGGATGCTTGTTTGTCTGTGACCTGCTTCCACCTTTTCTCCCTGGCTGTCCTGAAGCCATGCAGCTTGGCAGGTATTGTTCCTCCCTGCATTACTGGAGAATGCCTCGAGCTGGGGTCTTTGTAGTGAAAGGAAAAAACCTTAAATTTAAGAACTGGTGAGAATACAGGTTGATCTTGGACAATAAACGCAAAGAGTTCCCTGCATATGCCCTGCTCCCTCTTCATTCACAACGGGGGAACATCAGGAGAGGCTATTAACAGGGCTAGAACTGAACAAATACTGAAGTGAATTTAGTCTGTAGGGCTGTTGGCAAGGCAGCTTTTGTCTTACCATTAAGGACGTGAATGTAAAGGGAAAAGATAAGAATTGTGTGTTAATGACACGAGAACTGCTGCTGGGTTACTTGGTACACTTCCACTCTTTGCTGGTGATCGCAGGATGTTCTCCCTGTTTTTGGGCTGCCTTGCTGTGTGCACACACAGTACATTTTTTTTCCATCACACGGCTCTTTAAATAAGAGTTTAAAGTGCCGTTATGGCACTTTAAATAAGGAATGGTGACGATAAGATTTCCTCTGCATTTGTGAATCCTATTTCTCTTGTGGCTGGATAGCTGTGGCATGTGATGTTTTACTTAAACCCAGACTCCTGGGGTTTGTGGTGCCAACCTGTCTGGTTGTCTGGATCCAACCCAGCCCAGATGTGGTGTTGATTTGAAAAGGAGTTTTAGCTACTTCTGTTATGGAATCAATTATCACCCTGACTTACTTGACCTTGTAATGATGATTATATTTAATTTTGTTCCCTAAAAACCATTATGTATCTACTGTATTTGCCTAAATTCTGTTGCCTTCCCTCTTTCTCACTGACAAGGTACTGAGAGCTGCCAGCAGGACAGGACAGCAGTCAGTGTGCCCAAGGCTGACTGGTTTCCTCCAGGCAAAGTGCTGCCCAAATCCACATGGATTTGTCTCCGAGCCCGGAGTGCACTGGCCATGCATGGCAGATGGTGAGGCAACTTGCTTTAGAGATCTTTGCAACCTCCTGTCACTGGAAGTGACCTGGAAGGTACAGGATGTTGGTTTCAAACATCCTCGGAGACTTGTGGAAATCTGAGCCTGCACTATTTGTATGTATCATGGCTTGTACACCGACTGATAGCCAGGAGTACTTGAGTGTGCAGAGACTGAGCTGCTGGCTGAAGAATGACATGCCTGCACACTCCAGCCTGGGACAGAGCTCCTTCTACAAACCTTCCTACTGAAAGAAGTGACAGTTGTCTGTCAAATCATATTTTCTTTTCAGTAGGACTTGGGAATAGCAGCTCTAGGGGTTAATAGGATTAACAGCATAAAGGGGGAACGAATAGGTATTGTTCCCAATTCAAAACTATGAGACATGAGGGAGGAGTGAAAAGCCATAGGCTAGAATTCCAAGACCTATGTCTTTTTAAGCAGATTTTAAAAAGCAAACATTTGTCAATAAATAAATATAATGCTGACAGTAATCACAGCAGTTGCATGAGTGTAACATTTCACAAATTCATCTGATGAGGAAGTTCCTTGCTAATAGGAAGGATCTCTGCAGTACTTTGGCAGGAAAGCCTGCACTGACTAAATACAGCACCTACACAAATTCCATTTCCCTTGTAGCAAGCACAAGAAAATACAAGTTTCCATACAACTTGTGTGAAATAACAAGTGCGAGTTTCTGTAAAAGAAACCACTAGAAGAGGTGTTGAGACCTCCTGAGACCTGCTGTTTACAGTTTACAGCTGAGCCACGCTCACAGCAGGTCTAAAGGAACAGTGCACAGGTGACCACAAACAACTCTGCTTTTTCTATTTCTGACTTACGGCAAAAGAAATTCTCTAGTGTCCTCACCTGCCAGCATTTGAAACACCTCTGTGCTGGAGTGGTGAGGTGGAGTATCAGATCTAAGCTTCCAGCAGGAAGGAATTAGAAAAAGAATATACTGAATATATTAAAAAGAAAGAGCAAAAAAGACTACAAAACTATTGTTCTAAGCAGTTCTACACACAGCCCTTGCATCTAGAAATTACTATAGTAGTAATTCCCCAGGATCCCAGAGATGGAAATGAGCCCACTCATCCATTCCCAACAGCAGTTCTGCAATGGATCAAAGCTGAGTCTGTGGACTGTGAGCTCCATTCCTACTTCCCTGATGCTTTCACCTTACATCAACTACACACAGAATGCAAACAGAAAACACACTAAGGCACTTAGACGGTATTTCTTGTTGTGAGAGTCAGTCTACTGTGAGGATTTTGAGACTGATTATACAATAACAAGAAATAAAGAAGCTCCTCTCCATGTAGCCATGGGTACTGGAATCTAGGTCATGTTCTCAAACCAAATAGATCAGATAGGAATTTGCTACTTGCTTTATTCTGTGACACCTCAACAGGCTCGTGTGGCCTCAGGTTTTTACAGAATTCTTGGTCATTGAGAATAACAGAGGTGAAATACAGGGGCAAGTGCAGAGCCCTCACTTGCTCCCAGCTGTGGCTTCAGCCACCCTGTGTTTGCACCATCTCCTCAAGACACCAGGAATGAACTATCCTCTCCTATGCACACACAGGGATGCTAAAACTGGGCTGGAAGCAGCCTGGGAGAACTGCAGAGCTCGGTGGAAGCACATGCCAGTGACTGAGGGAGAGGAACACTGATTAGTCCATTCTGTTGGGTGTTTATCTTTGCTGAGTCATGACACTATTGACAAATCCAGCACAGTTAAGAGAAACTTCCTTTGGGCTCCCAAGGGAATTTGGGACAGACTGGCAGATCTGTCTCTGGTGGCACAAAGAATTCCTCCTCCCAAAGTTATTGCAGTGGTTGTTGCACCACAGCTTCCAACTGCTGACCCGAAAACACCATCACTTACAGGACACATGCATCTGCTAAACATGACATAACCCCCCCCCCCCCCCCCCCCCCCCCCCCCCCGCCCCCCACTCCCACGCCTC
>VXBX01001953.1:257549-303594 GCA_013400415.1 Scytalopus superciliaris | reverse complement strand
CTGCTAAACCTGACCACACCCCCCCCCCCCGCCCCCGATTTCATCTGCCTCCTTCCATAGCAACGTGGTACTCGCTTTACAGTATTTACAAGTAAGTTTTCCTTATGCATAAGAATCCAGTGTGTGTGGAGAACTCATGGATTGTACCCCACCTGTCCTACTGCACTGGTGTGCAGCAACACATCCAGCTTTGTTCTTTCCTGGGGCAGAAAGTAATTCCAGGTCATCATCATACACCCTCTGCATGAACCATGAACAGAAGAACAGCTCCTAGAAAATGATCAGTTTTAATTATGGGGAGTGGGTTTTTTCCTCTGTGTGATTCTGTTGCATATAAACTGGTCAGTCAAGTCACCTGTCCCACACGCAACACTAGAGGACAGGAGATGCCATTTAAGCTTGGTGCTCTGCTTTCACACACTTTAACTAGAATGGTATTAATTTTTATAGTTTGTTTTTTGTATTTTTGATTTGTTTGTTTAATTTATTTATTCTGTAGGACCTGTTCAATTTATTCTTTTAGAAATCCATCCAGGCCTCTTGTAAAGGGCATCTCTTGATATTTAGTGCTTGGCTGCAGCAAGAAAGCCTTTGATGACATTTATATATATCTACCTCATTGCTCCCACAACATATTCAAGGAGTTGCTTCTCCATACCAAACAAAACTGTAAATGAAATAACAAGTGTGAGTGTGCTATAAATACACAGCTCATGTTATTTTGGTCAGGGCCATCCCATTATCTGTAATAACTCCAGCTGTCCCAAGGACAATGTCACACACTCTGTATCCCTCTGCTATGTCATCTGAAGGAGCAGATGCATTTCACTGGCAAACTGTAAATGCACTGATTGCTTTGAAGTCCCAGTCAAGGGACAGGTGCTGGATTCTAGACTGGCTTGTCTTAACACTGAAAACATAAGGGTGAAAATGCAAGTCTGTACCCCGAGGAATAGATTGGCTAAGTAACTTGGGAAGTGTGAAAATGCTGAAATTCCAGAACCATACTGTTAAAAGGAGAGGCTTGTTTTTAAAAAGAAATACATGTGTCTATAAAGAAGTGATGCAGAAGGGTCCCAGGTAGAGCTTATTTCAGTGAAATTCCCTCAGAGGTTTTAGAACAATATGACTTTGAGATGCCCTGTGTTGGAGCAGTATAACTCCACTAAGTCTAGCACTTCAACCCTGACAACAAATCCCATGCAATTAGGCAGATGGTGGATCCTAATGAACACTGTGCACTTGTTTCTGGACTATGCTATGTACAGGCCCACTCAGTTTAAATCCTTCACCTGTAAAACTGAACCTCCTAGAAGACAGGTGCAGCCCAAAACCAGTCTGCATACAATTAATAATTCCCTTGTAAATTAATGAAAAATGACTGACAGTGCTGCAACGCCCCAAAGCTGTAGCCATACTGAACTTCCCAACTCCAAAGAGCACAGGCAAACCCAGATACCATATTCCATTGGCATTCATCCTGCTGGGGCTCTGTGGTCATAACTCAACCACGTTTTTAACAGGTACTGTGGGATCAGGAATTTTCAAACCATAGAGTGCACTGACATTGCCTGCTCCTGGATGTGCCATGGGTTTTCCCTGGACATGTTGATGGATGCCCTGCTGTACTGTGAGTTTTGGTTTATATTCCTCCAGTTACAGACAGTTTTGAAGGACTCCTTGTGTCTTTCCATCTCTGCTCATTTCTAATTTCTATGATAAATACAGTTTTTATTGGAGAACTTCTGGAATTTATTAGCACTTCAATGTCATGGTCTGTCTGTTAACAGAGATTTCCCAGTTATAATTTTGGATGCTGAGTTAAAAAAAAATAATTTAAAAAGAAGCCTCAGTTCTGTTGCGTCTTTGTAGAGTTCACAAAAAGCAGGTATCAGGAGAAAGAGTTTCCTACCACTGAGCAATGGGCAGCAGTGTAAGATAATGACAAACACTGGGATACAAAGGAAATACAGACAGGAAAATATCTGAAGCCATAAATGTTAAAGTGAGCTTCATGCACACATGTTCATTACTATATACAGTAAATACAAGAACATTACAATAGATTTGGGGGGTGGGGTGGGTGTGGCTTAAGTAAAATTGGTATTTGCCCTTTTGGGTGGAATTTTGCTGTTCTTTCATGTGCTGAATGCAGTTGACACAGATTTGAAATGTTTCAATCTGGCATTTTGTTTCTTGTGCAGTATTTTGCTCCCAGCTATAGTTCGCTTTAGTCTACTTAAACACCACCACTAATGCATTAAATGGATTAATAAGCAGTGAGAGAGGCATTGCCTCTGCAGAGAGATGAAATTCCATTGGAAATAGCCCCAGGCAATCAGAACAGTAAGGCTTAGAAAGACTTGAAGCCTAGATTTAGGTCCCTAAATAAAACTTTTATGGTCAAGTGCCCCAGAGACTCCCAGAACAACAGCAGAGGGTACTTAGCAGTTTGTCTCAAAGCCTAAATATAAGGTTTAACATGAGGTGTTCACATCTGCAAATGCTGTCCTCACATCTTCAAATCTGTGAAAGATGGAAGTACTCCAACCAACCTTAGGATGGAAGAAACAGAGCGAAAAGCCAGGAGCAGTCAGATCATTTTACTGAAAATGACTGGGAGATCAAATTATATATTTATATATGAATATATATATAGAAACAGATTTGATGTGCTTGTTAAGGAATATAATTTCTGTTGGGAGTTTCTGCTTGAACGGAATAAAAGCTGCTGAATGTGTGAAATGTCTTAAGGCTTTTAATTTCTTTCCAAAAGCACAGATATTCTGCTCTGTTCTGTTCTGGTGATGTGTTACCATGTGCCTGATACTGGGGGAGAAGCGATGGCTGGAATGGACAGAACAGCCTGTCCTTTCTAGCTGAAGCTTGCTCAGGTTCTATATTAGTACATGGAGTCAAGGCAGCCTCCTCTACATAGCAGATGAATAGATAAACACTAATAAAGACTGAAAAGAGGACTTGAAAAATGCTCAGTTGTTTCACTGGCTGTTAGAAGGTTAAACAAAACCTGTCCTCCTGTGTAATTATGGTGCTTTGCTTTGAAGACAATGTTTAATATTTTTAGTGAGCTCAGGGCTATTATAATGGCCTGGACTAGTAAAATAAGACATTGTTTAATTTATAGAGTAAGTTTAGTAATAGATTTTAGATTAGAATGAGATCATAGAAAGAGCCTAAGAAGTAAGAGATGAACACCTAATGGCCTGGTCTTTCTAAACAGCCTTATAAAAATCCTTTCATTCTTCTGGATCTAGAAAGGTCTAGAGAGTCAGATGAAGAGCAGCTGAGGGATCTGGGGGGGGGCTCAGATTGGAGAAAAGGAGGCTCAGGGGGGACTTTCTCATTCTCTGCAACTGCCTGACATCTCTCTTTTATCACTGAATTTAATCTGAGTTTCTTGTTGCAGAAGCTGCTTACCAGTCTCATTGTCACCTGCTCTTGCTTTTTTCCTACCTCCTCTCACTGCCATCCTTCTCTCTTGTTCTTTCGCATAGACAAGCTTTACCTGGAAATATGCCACTTTTCCAGAAATTACCTGTCCATCCATATTGAGGATGTCTTGAAAGTTGCAGAAGCCTTGAAAGTAGCTAAACAACTTCTGTGTCAGTACTGGCATTAAAACCCTTTTGGAGTATCTTCAAATGTGTAGCCTCATGCCCACAGCTTTCCAAAGGGGAGCAAGATTTGACCAACCAAGCAAACAGCACCAATCCTCACCTGAACTTGTGCTACTTCAATTTTGAACATTCAGAACACCTATTTCATTTATCACAGGATAATTCTGTTTGGAATTCTGTCTCTGGCCAATTTTGAATGAGTTTTTCAAGTCTTTCTGGAAATACCAGTGTTCACAGGCTACCCTTAAAAATGCTCAGTCTAAACCTTCTTATCAAATTGCTAAAAGTCATTCCAATACTGTTTTCATAGAGGGCAGCAAAATTTGCAATTCTTGCAATGGGTAGTGGGAAACTTAACTCAGTAAATAATTTAAGTAATCCCAGAAACTCCACATAACTTCTGAAAGATCCTGAAAAGAAAAGAAGTAAAAAGCAAAACAAAGGCAAGATGACAGGAAGGAGACATTACAGTTACACTCCAAGGAATGCTTAAGCTCTAACTAGAAGTAACATTAGAAATGCATTAGTCATTAGCAAACAAGGTTACAGGCCCTGCTGCCCAAAGCATGTTCACAGAAAGTGAAAATCAGCAACAGAGACCTCTACAAAGCCCTTCATTGTGGCCATTGCTGACTCCTTGTATTTCTTCATTACAGGCATTTTGTCTGAATCCAGTCCCTTCATCGAGATGGGAACTTCAGAGGTGTTCAATAAATGTCTTTTACACTGATTTTAAACAACATTTTTCACCAAAAATTTATTCCATCAAAGCCCTTTGTATTTAAACACTGAAATGGAAGGTTCATAACCCTCAGTACTGTAAGTGATTTGCACGTTTTGCTGGATGAGCCCTGAGTTTCAAACAGTATGCATAAAAGAAGTAGATTAAGACATGAGGCAAAAAAAAGTCCATTTGTAGCCAAGGTAAATGTGATACACAACAAGTTCTGAAAACAGGAGAAAGCCCAGCCAAATATGAGAAATCACTGAGTGTATTTTTGTAAATCAATTTAAGCATTTTTCTTTCAAGATATTTTTTTGTTTTGTGAGTTTTCATGCCTCTCCCCCTCCCCAGAGTGAAACCTCCCATGAAAGTTTTCACACCTATTTTTGTATGATTTTACAGCAACTTTTCTGTTTCCAAAATAATTATCCAATATTCTTTACACCTATACTGCTCTTGACTGCGAAGCCTTTGCTAGGGATCACTGGCCACCATATGCCATTCAGGTGTAACAAATGCCTATATAACCAAATATCCTTCTACAGAAAATCTTTATTAGTGTTATACTTAACCACTGTGCCCCATAATGAACACTTTGTCTTCTCCAGGAAAAAGAACTGTTCTATTTTCTCCACTTACCACCATCCCACTGATCTTCACAGTTCCTTTGTCTACTTTGCACTGTGCTCACTAATGTGTTTTTCATCAATTACTAACTACATCATAGAGGAAAATTGTAGTTTGGTTTTGGAGTATGATGAAAATGCTTGTTTTAACATCTCCTTACAGGTAAAATACGTTTGCTGTTTTAAAGTGCTAAGCTTAATCACAAAACTGTTAGTGCAGCTCCTTTAATAAATCTGCTGGCAAAAATGCCATGGGAGAGTGTTCACCTAATGCCAGTTAAGCCTTTATTTAAAATTTAGGTTGGATGAATAAATTCTGGGATCTGTAAAATTATTCAAATCCCAGCTGTTTGTGTAAAGCGACAAGTAAAATGAGCAGAGGCAGCTCGGGTGGGCAGAGCCTTTCTAGGCTTCCCAGCCTTTCCAGCCATCTGGGCACACAGGTCAGCACAAGTTAGAACTTTACAAGCTATTTCTGGTAATGTGCCAGAAAGAAAATGGACCTGGCTCCTGCAAAACTAATGAGTTGAGGTATGACTTTTTTCAGATCACTGAGTCCTCCAGAGACCTTAATTTCACAGGGAGAGCTTCAGGATCAGTTATTGAGATTTCAGTTCATAGTGACAAAATTCCCATTTTTATATCAACTTGGTATTTCTTTTGCAAAAGCCAAGGGCAGCTTGGGCTGATCATTCCCCTGCAGAGCTGAAGTGAAAGGTGGAGCAGTGCCTGGGCTTAGTAAAAGAGTTCATAGTTACTGAGGAACTTCCTTCAGACAGGACACATTCAACTATTATAAGTGTCATTCAAAGTGAGGAACCAAAATGAATGTCCAGCCCCTAAATCTGTCTGCCAATGTCCTCTCTCAGCCGTGTGTCCAGGCCATGCAGAGCAAACCCTTGAGCGGCTGCAGAATTCCAAAGCAGAAGTTTGCAGCCAAGCTGTTTTCTTGGGCCCTGAAAATGCATCTTCATCTTTTTCTTCTGCTGTATTTCCAGACCTAAACCCTGCTGCCCTACTTATCTTTGTGTGTTTGCTGCAATAATCCTTCTGTCTCCAACCTTACATACTATCAGGAGGAACCAAAGAGTCTGAATGCTGAATCTTCAGTGGGTTGCTCTTTCCACTCCTCTCAGCAAAGGCCAGGATGGCTTTGGATAAGTATAACCAGACAAGTAACACTAATTTAATCAGTTCCTAATGGGTATCGTGTTGTGACATCATTAAAAACTGGAAACTCGATGTAAAATGCAATCAAAAAATAATTCTGATAATTTAACTCTGACTTTCCAGAAGTTGTTTTGCAAGGCACTCAACTGTGGCCATGTATTTTCGAATGTCATTTAGATAGGCTTTCCTTTTTGGGTTTAGTTTTGCCCTCACCTTTGTGAAGAATGTTTTGGTAGTTTATTAGGGGAGACAGTCAGTGTTTTTGTGGCAGCAGCTCACAAGAAGCCCTGAAAATGCTGACTGCACAGGCTTTTCTGCATCCATGCACATCTCTCCCTCACATGGCTCGGTGCAAAGAGAGGGGACTTGCTCCAGGGAACAGAAGCAAATCCTTAGGGGACAGCTGTGATCAAAACAACCATTTGAATATTTGCTCCTTCCCTCCTTGTCTTCCCAAATCAAATTTTACTTCAGGTTTGGAAGATCTGGACAAATTAGTAATTTTTTAGCTGTTTGGCCAAACCACAATTGTGGATGAGAGAAAACAGCTTGAAGGCACCAGGGGACATGGGCAATATTGTGGGAAAGCTTAGTCACTTGACCTTTCCAGATCTAAGTTCAGATACACTTTAAAACACTGACGGCATCAGAGAATGAGGTGGGACAGACTCAAACTGAACAGACTCAGTGTGGATCAAGGGGAGCAACCTAGAAGTTCATTAAAAGCATGGGGAAAGTGAACCGATGTTTGAAGTGAGTGTTAGAGACAGGCAAATACTTGGTTCAAATCAAGCAAACTTAGCTAAAGCATCAGGGAAAGTGGGAAAAGAAACCCAGGTTTGGTGTGAAAAGAATCAAGATCAAAGTTTCACTGAGGCAAGAGCGGAAAAAACCCAACACTTTTTCCTCAAATGACTTCTTCCTTAAAACAGCTGCTTTACAGATAAGAATATTTAGGGCAACCTAGATGAGTATATTTAAAAAATGCTACCCAAGGTCATGAGCATAGGAAGAACCTAAATAACTGACTACGGACTCTGAGCATGTGATGACAGGACACAGGGAAAAGGCATCAAACTGATAGAGGGGAGGTTTAGATGGGCTGTTAGGAAAAAATCCTTCCCTGGGAGGGTGGGGAGGCCCTGGCACAGGTTGCTCAGAGAAGCATCCCTGAAAGTGTTCAAGGCCAGGTTGGACGGGGCTTGGAGCAACCTGGGATAGTGGAAAGTGTTCCCTGTGTAGTTCTCCTGAGGTTTCCCTGCTCCCACCATCTGCCTCTGGGAGCAGCTGCTTCAGTGGCAGGAGTTTATGCCCTGATGTTTTTTGGGAGACATGAACTGTGAGATGATCTCCTGTAAAGCTGGATTAAGAGAGGCTTTGGAGTCTGGTGGGACATGTGGAGCAAGACTCTGGATTCCCTAGATATGGCAGTCTTAATACTTTTATTTTTCCTCCTACGCTTTTCTAAAAATCACTGGCTCAAATACCAGAGTTATATATCCTGCATTTGGGGTGATTCCAGAGCTATTTCAATTTATTTCTGATATTGAAATCAGTGCTATTTTAATGAAAAGATCCTAAATCAAGCTATTGGAGAGTTTAAAACACAGAGTCTCACACCAAAGATGGTCTTGTGCAGGGCCAGGACTTGGACTCAATGATCCTTGTGGGTCCCTTCCAACTCAGCATATTCTGTAATTCCATGAAAATACTTCCAGGAAAGGGCTGACAATCACAGTTGCATAAAATGGGGATTTAACTCTTTTGCAGCAGCTTTCTAGCCGATCAGTAAAATGAAAGGAAAATCAGTATTCCGAAGGAGCTGCCACAGGATGTTTAGCTGCTCAAAGGGCTTATTGTAAAAAATATATTTACCAGAGAGAAAATGAAGTCTGGAAGAGAACCAGCTCTGGGCTGAATGAATTTGAAAAGGCCCTTTCACTACCTAAGTAAGTTTAGTCTACAAATCAAAATTATTAGGGCTTAATTTTTAAATTTTATTTCTTAACTGGGAGGAGGACCTGCTGCTAAAAAGAAGCCAACATCAGTTAAACGGGCTATTTGTTGAAAACATGCAATTACAGCCTGAGCAAACTGCAGTGTGGGACACTGCAGGCAGCACACAGTCTGACCAGGAACCCTCTGCCTTCCCACACACAGACACACGGACTGCACTGAAAGCCACGGAGCTTTACCTTTCTGAAGCTTGGATGCATTGTCCTGTATCCAGCTGAAGAGATTGGCAAAGTCACAGTCACACACCCAAGGGTTGCCCTCCAGGCGAATAGTCCGCAGGGAGGGCAGCGCTTCCAGGGCTGCCACGTTTAGGCTCTGTAAGTTATTGTCATTCAATTCTAACACTTGGAGCTGTTCCAGGTTCTCAAAAGCAGCCTCATCCACATCCACCAGGTTATTGTTCCCAAGGCTCAGTTTTATCAGTTTCTCTGCTGATTTGAATATCCCAGCATCAAGCTGTGTTAAATTATTGTAGCTTAAATCTAAATACACCAGTTTGGTAGAGCTGCTAAAAGTGCCCTCTTCTAAAGAGGTGAGTGAGTTATTCCTGAAGTCCAAATAGACTAGATCTCCATAAAATATAAAGAAATCAGCTGGTATTGCCTGAATGTTGTTATCAGCTATAAGAAGTTTCCGTACATCCAATGGAAAGGGATTAGGAACACTTGGGAGTCCTTGATCCCGGCAATCTATGGTGTGGTAGTCCATACAGCTACAGACAGCAGGGCAGAGATGACCCCCGGGTAGGAAAAGCAGGCAGGCAAAGCCAGCAAAAGGCAGGAGGCAGGAAGGAAAGCATGGCAACATCGTCAAGGATCTGAACGCTGGGATGAGCACCACTTCTAGGAGAAAGACATTTTGCTCAGCTGAGCAGGAGTGCCTGGTACTTGTGTGTGTGTGTGTGATTGTATCCAGGAGATCACATATCATCACAGATCCGATAGCAGCAGGCTGGGAGGGGGAGGGAGAGTGGCTGGAGGAGAGAGGGAGGGAGGCAAATGTGAGGATTTACACTGTGAGAATATTATGATGCTGTACAGGGTGAGGAAAGCGATGATTGGGTACACGGAGGATCTTTCAAAGGACTCCCTTGCTTTTGTGAGCTAAAAAAAGCCCAGAGCCTGTTTGCACATTTGCTGTATATTCCAGCAAAGGGAAATCACACCTGATCCTGTGAATCTGGCACCAACAGCTTATGCTTAAAAAGCCCTTCAGGTACAAAATTCCGATGAGATCACTCATTGTGCTTCTTAGCAGGAGCCTGCATCAAGGTACCCAATACCTATGGAAATGCAAGGAAGGTCAGGCAGTATCCTGGATGCCTGCTAAGGACTGTTTTCCCCTTCATTTGTAAAACAGGGAGCAGAAGAACGCTGGCTTTGTGCTGTTTCTGGATGCCTTCTCAGCTGTTGGAGCAATTCACATTATCTAAATATGACTCAGTGTCTTTTAACCAAGAAGAATAACCTACTGCAGCAACAAGAAATATGGTCTCCAAAGTGAGGGTTTTTTCTTTCCCGTTTTAATGACCCAAAAAGCTGCTTTCTACTACAGCACCAGTAATGTCTGCTGAGACACATAAAAGTGCAAATTGTGGATCAAATATTCAGCTAGTTAAAACTGAACAGATTTTCTTCATTTTCAGGGGGCTGAAATATTTGACAATCTGTCTGTCTCCCATGGGACAGCAGAGATGATTTTGCAGCAAGGCATCTGTGTTTTCCTGACATCCCCAAACCCACATCAAGAAAAGCAAGTCCTCAGCCAGCTGCACACTAAATTTTTAACTCCATCCCTCCCTCCTTATGCTCAGTGTGTGAGCAGACAAGCGGGACCGGAGTGCTGGGATCACACCTATGGAAGATTTTTCCAGGGACAGATGGTATTTGGGTGTGTGTGTCCTGAGGAGTAGAGCACAAACCCAAACACCTTTGGAACGCTCATTCTTAGGTCAAAGAGAGGCCAGAAATCTCAATTTACAGTCATATTTCATAACTGAATTCAGAGTATCTTTCACCCAGGACAGGGTACAAAAATTTCCTTTTAAGACAGACTATTCTCCAACCTCAGCAATTCCGTGCACTGGTGTTAGGAAATGAACATGCCAAGAAGGTTTATACCTTTGAACACCTCTCTCACGTTTTGCAACACATTTTGTTTCTAATTCTTAGGTCTTTTGGCTAAACCACCTTGATGCAGCCTCTAGATCCCTCTCATAAAGACACATCATGCTCCAGGTGTCTTTCATGTTTTGAATTACTTTTAAAACACCACCCAGAGAGAAATGGGCAGAGCTGCCTCTATAAGTCATCAGGACAAACCCCAAATAAATTCCTGGGATGATTATTGAAAATATTTACCTTTAAATTACAGAGGAAGTGGAAGTTTGACAGGCTACCTCCCATTAAAAAAACCCAAACACACAAAATAAGCCTTGTAGTCAGGATTCAATGAATCAGCATCAACAGGCAACTGCAACTGGTGTTTCTCATGCAGAAATGATGCTTTTTAAAGGTTGTACCTTGCAAACAATTGCTCCCGCTGTAATCTACTGTTTTCCTGCCCGTAATTCAACTAAAACTTTAGGTCAGAGATAAAGGCATTTCTAACACAGGAAAGCAGAACTGATTTGTTGTCTTTAGTAATTTAACTTTACATAAAGAGATCCAGCTCTCTTTTAAGAGAAGTTATATATACACAGGACTTAAGGGTCCCTGTGGCTCCTCCTCTGCAGATCCCCCCTTTTTGTATTAAATGTACAGAATCAGGCTCTGACATTTCCGTTTCCAGGATGCCTAAGTGTTATTATGCTGGTTCACAGATGGGAGACTATAGACAATGAGGCACAATTTGTGAAAGATCCAAGAACATGTTAGTGGCAGGGCTAGGAGGAGGACTCAGCTTCCCTAAGAATTCCACCAGCCCTTGCTAAAACTACAACTCCTTTCTGTAAGGAACAGCCCTTCCTTTTGCTCAGCTGCTCCCCTGACTTCTTTGGCTGTTACCCCCTGTAAGCAACACCACCTTCACACTCATTCTGCAGTTTGCAGATTCTGCACAGAATCTGTGGAGCTTTCCTGCCTGAGATGTTTGTGGAGGGTTGGCAAGAGACGAAGGATTACTCTCAGGCTCTGGATATTTTGGGATAGGTATCCTGGAGGTTTGTCAGGACCGGCCGTGCTCCCACAACACCCAGGGAAAGAGAGTTCACTTGCAATGTGTGACAACTCTGATCTGCTGCACAAGCCCAGCTGCAGTGCCTGCCATGGTCTGACACCCTTCTATGCTGACTTTGATTCCAGAGACTTTTTTCCTGACCCATCTTTCTCTGTACAACATTTCCGGTTTCATTTTGCCTATACAGCTTTTTGAGCTTATTTCTGTACCTCAGCTGCTTCCCTCACAGCACAGAAATTCTCTTGAATATTTCTGAAGCCTTGCTCACTTACCAGACATTCCATGCAGTTTTGACTAGCAGGAAGGAGGTTCTGCAAAGCTTTCTATCTAATAAGACATTAAAGCTTTACTTTTAAAATCTTCTGTTTGCATCAGTCAGTGACAGTAACCTGTGCTGCTACATCAGGGGTTTGGCCTGCGATCTGCTGAGTGCACAGCACCCTCTGGTGCCCACAGACACTGGTAATCCGCAACTGCTCCGGTCTCCTCTGATGAACTATTAGCAAGTTTTACCACACTCCTACGTTTTATCTGCCCTCTGAGGTTCTCTTTTCCCCCTTCCCATTAAAGAAACCGCAATCACTCCATGCAGGAAAATAAAAGATATAACCCAGGTGTTCTTATATGCCTCCACTGGCACTGTGGTAAAACATAAAACTGCTCCAGTGAGTAGTCTCAGAAATGAAGGTTTGTTTATAATCTATGCTTCTTCAGTGCTTCCCAACAAATCCCCACAGCTTTATCACCCATTATCCAAAATTACTTCCAGCAGTAAATTTTAGTACATACAGGTTTGGAAAAGCACAAGCTTCTCAATTAGAAGTTGATGCCAAACAAAAAACCCCAAATACTCTTCTCTCCACAGAGAAGGCATCCCACATTGATCAAATTTTGACTGCCAGTCCATTTATCTATGATCTTGACTTCCAGGCTCCCCTAAAGGGACAGGATGGGTTTGAAAACCATGCTTGTAAAACAGGGCAACGATTCCATAATCAAAGAACTATAGAGGAGTTTGTGCCAAATCCTTCTGTGGAGAACAAGGAAACAAAACCAATTTCTCTCCATACCTCCCAGTAGCAGGAGTTGAATAAACACACCAATAGGCAGGCTTTGGACTAAAAACGATGATCTGGCTTTTCATTCCTTTCATTTTCTATTATATTTCTATTCAGGATACTATTAAGAGAAACCTTGAAAATAAAAGGGAGTGACAAACCACACTGGTCTTGAATCTTTAGTGTACTTACAGTACTATATCATGCCAAGCAGTAAGACACTAAGAAAAGAAACATTAACTTCTGACAGAGTTTTCATGCTTCCCTTGGAAAATTCCAGCACTCCCTTTAAAAGTGCTCAGAACTTCCCCAAATAATTTGAGTAGTGGAATAAAAAAGAAAGAGCAGCCACTGTCCAGACACACGTGAAGGATTGGGACCTCAGCCAGTAAATCCTTCCTTACAAGATACTCAGTCAAAATTGTTCATCCTCATTCACTTTTTTTTTTTTTTTAGCAGCTAATCAAGCATATTTTTCTGTGAAGGAAGTTATTATTCCAGGCTTATGCTTCATTGAGTTAAGGCACATGTTGTGGCCAAGGCTGCAGTACCAGGTGCACACAAAGATTGCAAAGGGTTTTCTTCCTCATTATCAGACATTAGCAATGTGTTATGGGCACCAATGTTGGAGCCTGAGTGAGTAACAGTGTGTTAATCAATGCATCAAGTACTGAAACCCGGAGCTAAACAGCGGCCCTGAGCAGAAGTTCCATTTTATTCAGGTCTTTACCATTTTGGCTTTAGTAATTTTTTTTTTCCTTTTGAGAAAAATCTTGCCCTGCTCTGACCAGGCATCTTTTATGAATGCAGCCAAGAGGCACCTCTGGGCAGTTTTCCCTGATTTTACACCTAAAAAGGACTGAAAAACCAAAAAGGAAAAAGGATCTATTCCTGTCTTAAAATTTATAGGATGACAGAAGCTGTGAACTGAAGCTTGTCTTACACCTGCCCAATCCTTTGCTGCTGCTGCTCTGCCACTGGGAGAGAAAAGGCATCAAAATGAATCAGTGTGGCAGCAGCAATGATTGAATCTGAAAACTTCAGACACTGCAGTTCAGCAGCCAAATGAGACCAGCCTAAACCCATCAAAAGACTTCCATCATCTGGCTTATGCAGACATGTGGTCACTACCTTATTGCAAACCATTTTCAGTTGCTAAAAGCAGTCACGAGAGACAAGCAATGTAAATTATATTTTCTTTTTCCCTCAGGAATGAGTTTGCATCCAGCTGCTACAGTGTAGTCTGCTTGCCCTCTGCACAGTTTATGGATGGGCCAGAATTGCCATAGTTTTAAAGCACATTAAAGGCAACTGAAAGTTAAAGTCCTCCTAAGCTGCTAATTGAGATATGCTCACATATATCCACTGTTACTCTAATGAAGTCACTAAAGCTGATCTCTGGGTTCTCCTCAAACATTATTTATTTGGTCAGATTTAGTAATGGGTCTGCCAAGATCTGAAAAACTTCATGGAGATCAGACATCCAAGACTTTCTAGAAGCTCAAGAGCTTCTAAATTAAAGTTATCTAAGAAATCCAACATGTTTTTTTGAGGAAGATTTATGAAAGTCAGTGACTTTCAAGCAACAACATTCATATCTGAGACTTGTTTCAACTTGCACCTGAGTTTCAAGCACTGAAGCTGAACAGAGAAGGAAGTTTGAGCAAATTCTCAACGCTCTAAGATATCACAAAACTTAATCCAGCTCTAATGTAAAGCTCAAAAGCTTGGATTTTTTTAACCCATGACTGCCATTATAAAAATGGTCTATTTGCTTTAAAAGACAGGAGAAACTCTTGGGAATTTTGCTTTTCTCCAAATCATGCACTCCCTGATCATTCTCTCCAGCCCTTCTGGAGAGAACAACTGCGGAGCACTTTCCAGAGCACTCTGAGCTGAACGTGCAATCTGGCTGAGCAGAGGGGAGAGCATGACAAACGGTGAATGTTCCAGAGAAAAGTGTTCCTGTACGGAAGGAAAACCAGAAATTATTCTGAAATATCTGCAAACCAATTTTGTATTCTCTCAGGAGGAAGTATATAATGCTCTAATTTGTTCTCTGTGCCACCTTGAACACCCCTTGGAGAGTTCTTTTTGTTCTAAAGAACAGCAAGACGATTAACAGCAATTGAAACAGTTGACAGCTAATGAGTCTAAAAACACCACATAAATATTCTTTGAGGATAAAGCCCCTCCAGATCATTAGGTCTGCATGGTACACCGGGGAGTTTAAAAAAACACAACACCAAAAAAATCCAAACAAACCCCTTAACAACTAAAAGAGCCCCAAAACAAACAAGCAAAAGACTTGAATTCATTTTACTATTAACATTGTAACACTGACAGGCTAAATGTCTTTTCCAGACCAACGAGAATGGTGCTCTTTTGAGGATTTCATGCAAATTAACACCATACACCCAGCAAGAAAAGTTCCATTTACAAAGGCACTGATTTAATTGGAGGTCAAGGTCTTTTAGTGACTCCTGAGTATGCTTTGATAAGGGCATTTCACAGAGACATTCAAGTTACCTTCTGTGGCTATATTTATTTAACTTGCTTGATGTGGTACAAGCTCTTCACAACAGGAGGAAAACAACCTCAAGACAGTCATTAGTGCTTCCTTCCCTTCTCCCTCATTGACTGTTGCTGCCCACACTCCATGGAATTAAATATGCAGAAAGCATGTTGTGTCAGAGGAAATTCCAAGCACGAGCTGAGTAGTAAAGTAAGTAATTATTATACCACTCTCTGTTGCCCTTTACCATAAAAATAGTTAATGAAAAATATAATTAAGTGCTTAAGATCAGACTGTAATTTCAAAACAGGGCTTGACAACTGCCCTGTAAAGTGTATCTCACATTCATTAAATTATGTGCACCATTGCCATACGTGCAATTCCATGTACAGGAAGTTAGTTCTGAACAACAGGATTTCTGCAAAATAATTACTGCACAAAAATGCATCCATCTCTGCACTGGAAGCATACAGCACCCAGGAATACAAAGGGACAACCATCAAAATATCAGGACGTGATACAAGACAAGGAACATGAGATCTTGCCCTATGTTCAAATGGAAGCAAACTGACAAAATGGGGGGGGCTGCAGATGTGTGTTTGTGAGTGTGTGGACAGAGGCCCTTACCCTTTCACTTTAGAGCTCTTCCTGTGTACAGATCTTTCTAATTCTATATTAAATAAATCAGATTCCTGTTCTAAAGTCAAGAAATTCCAGGTTCTTTTATAACAACAAATGAAGAACAATGACCAACATTATGATGACACAGATCCTTGAACCAATGGGGTGAAACAGGATGGAAAATTACTTGGTTTTACCTTTGAAGTATAAAGTAAATGTTGAAAAGGTACATACATTCTACTGTAGGCAAAAATAATGTCATCAAGGTGACAAGAGCTCATTACAGTTACCAGTCTCTTGGTATAAGTGAAGCAGCCACAGTCCTGTTCATGGGAGATCCTGGTCACTCACTTGTCTTCACTTTGATCTTTCTATCCTCTTAAAAGTTTTTCTGGCTATCCAGAAATTGCATGTCCCTTAGGGAAGGCAGCAGACTTTGACTTAATGCCTTGTGACATGTCCCTCGCCCTGTTAATAAGCTGGGTGAAATGTCAGGTGGCATCACATCAGCCAGTGCAGCAGATCCCCAGAGGGAGTGGGGGTAGTCCTGCAATGCTGCCTCTGGACCTGCTTTTCACAAACATGTTGATAACCAGTGCTAATTATTACAATGAGTAGTTTCATAATTGCTTCAGAAATCACTGGCAATGAACTGAAGGGACTTCTCTGGTACTCAGTGATATAAAAAATAACCTCCAGAATTGTATTACAGTCCCACTTCGAATGCTGCAAGCTGGTCTAACACACCATTTTTGAGCCTACGTGTTGATACTACAGTGGTACGTGGTGGTTTTAAATACTAGAACTTCAGGAGGAAGTGGAGATGCCTTAGCACCCAGGAGTTGTCCCACACTACTACCTGGTGTTACTGTGCCAAGAAGGGTAACTCACTGGCCCTTGTAGGGACAGAACTGTTTTATGGATATCATCAATGTCTGGATGAACTCCTTCATATATCTGTTTATACTGTCTTCTACAATTTCAGGTCTGCCTCATTTCAAAGATATTAAATCTGAGTAACACCACCAAGAGAAAATAAAACACAGTGTTTCCTCCCTGGGGAGCATTAGTGAAGTTAACGGGCACAGTGTTGTTTTCAGGCATCACCACCTGAGATGGTTCTATATAATCTTCTTTTTCTTTAGCAGTATCAAAACCAAAACCATCTCACAAAAATGTCTCAAGTGAAGTCTCTTAAATCTCAAATTTGAAGGGAACCCAGAAGAAAAAGTATGTTTGCTTCAGGCTCTTATAAATTTTTTAGGAAGTTAATGGCACAAAAAATGAATATGGTAAAAATACTGTCCATGTGATAACATGTGGAATGTAGTATATGCTCCATTTTCTCAGGCTGTGCTACAAGTAAAAAGATATTTTTAGGGATTGTGTGATGGCCTCAGACTAAAAATAGAGAAGCTAAAAGTGTCTAACAAAAACCACTTTCAATAAAAAAAGAAAATAAAATTGAAAATTACTTTTTGTTGTATTGCTATTCTTGGGTCCCTAAAATGGGACCTTTTCTTTCACCAAAATGACATACAAAGTTACACATTCTCCTGAAGAGCATCACTCCTCTGGCTGCTATTCCAGCCAGGTACTACAAACTATTTCATGGGATGGCCAAAGGAAGAGAATTATAAATTGTACCACTGAGAAGTGTTCTAGTGATTAGTTTTTTAGTAAGATCAATCAGTCTAGATGTACTTTTGATGATAAAAAAAACCAAAATCATCCAATAAAGGACTAGTTAACACAAATATTCTAGAAAACCCTGATGATTTTTAGTTCATTTTTAGACTTGTCACTTTTCAGAAAATATAGTTTACTGCAATATTGTCACTGATAATGTGGTTACTGGGCATCACTCAGACCAGGTACTTAAAAAAGCCCCGTCTGGCCCTTTCTGCTGCCTGGCACATCCTTGCTACCTGAAGTCACAGAGGGCCAAAGCAGGAGGATGCGGAGGCACAACTGCTGAGCCAGGAACAGAGCTCCATAATTCCTGGTGAGCTTCTGAGAATATTCATGTGCAAACAGCTTTATAAATGTTCCATACGTTAATAAAGTACAGGTCAAACTCCCTGGATACATATTCTGAGGTAAAAAAATCCATCCCAAAGCCAGTGTTTTACTTTAATTCACACTTATAATGCAGCACCTTAGGGCCTCAGTTTCCCTTTTTTAAACAGGGAAATGTAAGACTCATGGGCAATAGTAGAAGATATTTAGATCTAAATCACTTATTTCAGGAGTAGTGTTGTTTGCTGTGAAAGATGATGAATTATCAATAGTGCTTGCAGGCAATTAAAACTGCTAATATTCTTTGTACTTGGTGTACAGCTGCCTACGCCTACAAATCCATGAATCATGGTTCTCTAATTCAGTTTCCTGCAGTAAAACCAAGATATTATTAACACTCCAATAAAGAAAAATTCTCTTAATTCACTACTTATATTTAATGAATTGATTTATATAATAGAGACAGTGCTGCCACTGCAGAGAGAGTCTCCAATACTTATTCCCACTCCTGATCTACTGTGTAACCCTGGCAAAGCCACCAGACTGCACAGCACCTCAGTTTCTCCACCATTTCATATGGAAACAATCAGAAGCAGCAACAGGCTGGAGCTTTAAAGTTAAATGATATTCACCGAAAAAGCTTTCAGCATTTCCATGTTAAAAGGCTGGGGCTGTTAAATATTTATTTTTTAACAACACAACAATGCCTTGATCTGAAGACAGACTAGATGGCTTGGGGCTATTAAAGTGGTGAGCAGGCCTCCAGGAGAGCAGTGCTCTCCTTCTTTGTGTCCTAGAATTAGTTTATGCAAGACAGGTCTTGCAAATACAGAGTAAAGCATAAAACATTCATTCCCTAATTTAAGGCATGAATTAACTTACCCCTCAGATAGGAAAATTCTGCATTTGAACTGCCTTCCCTTGTCTCCCTGGAGTTCCTGCTGACAGGCTGCTATCACACAAAATGATCCCATGCAGTGGTTTGAGTACTGCAAAGATAAGGCCTGTCTTTGTGAACTCTACTTAATCACATTCCTCTCTGCCCACCTTCTACATGCAGACTGCCAACTCCAGCCCTCTACACACTCTCAAGTCATCATTTCATTTTAACCAGACATAAATTATTTATACTGTAGTCCAGAGAATAAGCAAACCTTGAATCTAATCATTGTTTTAACTATGATGAAGATTTATTTGATTTTTTTGGTGTCTTCTGTTGTTCTTGCTTTCCTTGCTATGATACTTACTCACTTTATTTTTCAGGAACATAATCCAATATTAAAAACATTTAGCAGAAATATCATACCATACTCTTAGTCTAGTATTTCTCCTAGAGCCAGCACTAGCAGTGGCAGCTGAGACCCTTTATTAAACTCATTGGTATAGTATTTCATTTTAAGAGATTGCAGTACACGATTCAGTGGCATGTCTGTGCAATAATATGTGAATGAATCCAGATTTTGCAAAATAGCTGAAACATCCCCGATCTCTGCCCTGATTGCAATGCTTGGATTCATTTTGCTTTGAGATGTGCTTTACTTCTTAATAAAATTTTTCAGATTGCTGCTTCCTGTTATGTGGTTGCCAGTCAGAAGGTGAGCTGGGGTCACCACGACTGTCACTTCAAGACAACCCACGGTTTGTGCGGCTGAGAGATCACCCTGCTGTGTTTCTCTTACCAAAACCTTGCATTTTCACCCCCATTTGGACACGCAGCCAGGGTGGAAAGACATGCTCCTGCTTGAAGATTGCACCTCAAACCCCTCCTTGTCTGGAATATATTTCTTGGCTCAAGTTCCTCACTGGAATTAGGGAAGTGGTGGGATCCAGCCCTGCACTGAGTGTGTTTCAAACCAACCAGGACCTGTGAACATCTCGCTCCCTCTCGTGGTCACAGGAGACTGTGGAGATGGGCTCTTTTTGGTTATTCAGTATATTATTTGCAGATACATCCCAGTTACAGTCAGGAAGGGCCACAGAGAACACCACTCAGCACTCACTACTTCCCCACATTCCCAAGTATCCATCCCCACATCAGTCTGCTTTTCTGCCCCTCCCTGCCCTCCCCCATCTGACACAACTACTCATTCCACCAGCTTTTGTTCATCTGTGCATTTTCCCCATGAAGCTGCTTATTCCTGGGAACACACTTAGTAGAGAGAAAGGGAAAGAAAGCAGAAAGCAAGCACATTATTTTATATGTGATCCCTCCTTAAAATCAGAATTGACATGGGAGTTTACCATGGAACTTCACTGGGGCAGTATTTCTCAAAGGAGTGAAAGCCTTTGAAAATATTAAGACAAACCCCTAGAACCATTCTGCAATAAATGAGACTGAGTACACAGTACGTGTGTTTCCCAACTCCTCCCACCCCCATGCCCGCCTCTGGCTCCATTGCTGTGTTGCTTTCCTTCTATAGCTGGTCTAGTTAAAAAACACTTCTGACCTAAGAAAACCTACATCAACCTTATAATTTTTTGTTAACTACATGGTGGTCAGCTGCAGGTTTAAAAGTAGCAAAGAGTGGGCATTCCATAATTAACTCTGACTCACTCCATTGTGTGTCACGTAGAGACAACTTCTGGCAGAATTTGGGACAAGTTTTTCCGGATAAAGTACTGACTGACAGAAGTCCCAACTCCACAGTGTCTTCAGGAGCATGCCCACTCCCTATAATCAGTTCTTAAGCCCCATGTAACCTGCTGCATTTCATGAAACTTATGTTTTCAGGACTAAGTCCCTGGAGGGTTTCACTGTCCCTGGAGAAAGCCTTAATGAGGAAGCAGCTGAGAAGTTCTACTCCAGGGTCTTTACAATCAACCAACACTCATATGTCTCTCAAGAAAGGGACTGCAGACCATCTACTAAATATTTCCTAGTCCTTTCACATCAGTATTTTGCTTCAGGTAGGCAGTGGTCTTACTCCTAAGCAAAAAACGTAATTCAGGCTTTTGTGTTAAATGGCCCAAATTCATCTGCTTCTAATGAAGAACATTAAAATATGAACAAAATCAATTTCAACTTTGAAACTTCAACACCAAATGACAGACTTTGAAATATCATAAAGAAATCTTGACATTTTACATAGATAAACTCACAGTCACTCAACAGCCCTCTGTGCCCTTTCCCTGTCCCAGCACATCTTAACTACCTCTTTTCATCACTGACTCAAATGGCATCATGGGGAAAAGCAACTTGTATAGTAAACTTGCCCATAAATCTCAAATGAAACTATCTGAGTGTAGATAGTTTCTTCTTTCCCCTTAAATACATTTATTTTGAGAGTCTTACTGATTTTGGTGAAACTGGGTTATACCAGCTGAAAATCCAGCCCCATCTCTAAACCCGACTGACAAATATCATTACTACTGTAGCTTAAGAACTCCAAGTATTGTTGCAATTCTCTCATTCATAATCCTTCTTCCCCACATCTGACAGTTGGGCTGCTCACAGCTCTGTGCATATATTATACTGCCAGGAGCACAGATGGTCAAGGAACAGGATTTGATTTATAGCTGCTTATCTTAAAAAAGCTGCATAATATGAATATTTGAGTTTGTCAATACTAAGACCAATCTCTTACTATAGGAAACTAAACCCACAGAGACTCAAACCCAAAAGCTATGATGAAGTGACACATATTTCAGGCCTGTGCAAATCAGTGATAAGATATGATGGATTTGCACTTAAACAATTTGGGAATAAGGGAAGGTAAAAGACATTCCTGAGGGCAAGGATCTGTAATTCTGCAAAAGCCTTCTGCAATTCCACACATAATCTGCTGGAATGATATCTCACAGTAAAGCAAAGTTGCCTTGTGCAAAGCAGATAATAAAAGTTGCAGTTATCATTACTCTGTCAAGTAATCGAACTTTTCCTCAGACTGAATTGTGTGTTTTTGTATTTTGGTACCTGCCAAAAAGGGTGGGTTTGGCTGCAAAGGAAAAACAGGAAATGGCTTGAAAATTAATAAAGCTTGCAGAAAACAGCTTTTATGCTTCTGATCAAATATTGTAGAGCCCACAGCTGCCCCCAGGGTACAGAAAACAGGAAATTTGGCAACAGAAAGAGACAGTACCATTTGAGTTACAGAGCAGATCTGCAAAGGATGTAATAAAATGGAATGATGCCTAATTTACACTTTTTGAGTGTTTTTAGTGAAAGAGTAGCAAGGGGCAAATATGTGTTTACTTTGTATGGACTAGAGATGTCGTAAGTTAACTGGACCCGATGTACTGGAGATGATGGATGAGCTGGTTCTGTGGAAGGAGAAATTTTAGCAGCACATGAATCTCCCCATTCATGAAAAATTCTGTAATGAGCCAGGCAGAAGCCAGAACATTCAAATACGTCCCCATGCTACAACCTCTGACAACTTTGTGGGACTGTAGGGGGGTGACTTGTATATTCCTCTGTCAAAGAGACATTTTTGTAGCCTTTTTAGATGTGAGCATAGAGAGAGTCAGCCCTATATGAACATACACTGCTCTGGACTATATAGTGGACTTTAATAGAGTGTGCATGGTTACATTCCCACGTTATGGATTATTTACATGAAATCAAAGCCCATTTGTGACCATGAGGAACCTCTGATTGACTTCACTGCCCCCAAGTTCATGATTGATCCAGGGGAAAACATTGTCCCACAAGTATTCGCCCCTGAGGCAGAACAGTTTGCAGGATACAGTCACCACTACTCCTCCAGCCCTGGTTCATTCCTTGCTCCCACTGAACCAGAGACAGCCTAAGCCTCTCACAAGACTGCAAACCACTGATATGATGAGACGGAAAGAACAGAAGTGCTGTGTGTACTCAAGTCACTTTCCATGTCCTCCCCTAAACCACTGAGATTAAAAACACAGACCTGCCTAGCAAAAAAAAGAGTGACCTATGCACTCATATCCTGGCAATTTGAGGGAATTGTCATAACACACCCAGACCAAATTACAACATCTCTGTGTAGATCTAACACTCATTTCATGGCAGCACACGTGCACATCCACTGCCAGGCAGCACAGACACACACACAGGTGTGTGCTCACCTTCTGTTCCGAAACAAACAGACACAGAATTAAGGGCTGCTTTAATTGCAGACGAATTGTTAAATTAGAACCTCTGAATAACTCCTTTGTTGTCACAAAACCTATTGGTTTAACAGAATTACAATACAGTGAACTACAGTTTCATTAAATCCCCTTGATTTGGCACAGTTCAAAGGAAAACTGCTCCCTCATCGCCCTGGCTCCATCCCCTCTCCCAAGGGTATGTTGACTCTTCTGAAAGAATTTTGTTGATGCCTTAAATCAGAGGGCTCAGCAGTGTCTCCCGGCCTTAATCTCCTTACACAGCAACATGCTGTCCCCACTAGAAGGCAAGTTCCTGTCATGGTTGTCCTTCAGGAACAATTTCATCCCAAGATGTCAGTTAGAAGACATTCCAAGCTTTTTCACTAACTTGTTTTGCATCCGTAGGCACATTTCTTGACTTTTGTTGCACTTTGCTATCATGATAGAAGCTCATGTTATTAAATTCTTCACAGTTCAATAAATTAAGCTAAGGAGTTTTCCTTTGAGGAACATGCCGTAACAGAAGAAACGGGTTGGTATAGGAGAAACTATTCCTTACTGGGAAGAATAATAAAGGCACTAAAAAGTGTTGGAATAGCAACTGGAATTTGGACAGTTGCAACTCCTGAAAACTCAAGAACCCCAGCTCTATACCCAGAAGACAGTACAGTTCAAAGGAAGAATTTATTTAATTCAGCAAATAGCTTATCCTTTAGAAATGCTTATTTCTAAACCTGATACAAGTTTGTTTATACGAATAAACATAAAAGACCTTCAGAGCACTTTTGAAGAAAATAGAATGAAATCCTAAAAAGACCTTCTTTTTGCTCCTATGGAGAATTTGTTAATGTTAAAAAGTCACTGTTTGTTCAAGTTTTTCTTTCATAGTCTACTACATTCATTACTTTGTTCTAAAAATACATATAGAATTCCAAACATTCCATTCTGATAAGGTAAATACTTGTTTTGATTTTTCAAAGTAAGTTCCATTAAAACTGACCAACTCCCCTAGCAATCTCCAGTTTCATTTGAGGGGAATTTCCCCAGTAAGTAGACATTCTTCTAAATAAATTTGAAACAGCATTATGGAGAAATAATTAATCCCAGATTTTAAAATGCTGAAGGTTAGTACATGGCAATATCTATTTTCTGAAGATGATAAGTCAATATTGCCTGTTGTTTCTTTGCACTGGCATCAACTGTTTTCATCCTACCCTCCTCTTCATCACAAAGAACACAACATAGCACCATAATTCATAGCTAACAAATTCCTTTTGCACCTATCGTTTTGAGAAGGAAAGAAAATCCCTGTGCAAAGTGCTGCACTTCCCATCTGCAGCCCTTTTTGCATCACATCTTATGTTCAGACTTGCCTTGGTCTTTCATAGTACCAGCTGGTTTTTGTTTTTGTTTTTGTTTTGGTTTGTTTGTTTTTTTTGTGCGTGTTCAAAAAACAGTAAGACCCCTTCTACAGAAGAGGTTTACCTCTAGCAGAGGTTACCTCCTCCACAACTGTCAGCAGAAAGTAAATAAACCCATGGTGTTGCTGCTATGGGAGCTTGATGTCTTGGCACTGCAGGACTTGGGGGTGCAGAAGCTGAGGGAGAAGGTCCCACCCTTCCTCACTCAGTCCGTGACACACTGGCACAATCAGTTCACACATGAACACTGACTGAAACTCACCACACTTCTAAATATATGTAAATGCGTACAATATTACTTGCCCAAGATGAGGAATGATTCAGGAAAGGATTAATATAAATCACTGCCCCCCAAGTTCAGCCTGTCTAACAACCATTAGTGGTGAGCAAAGGCCTCTCTTACAGATGTTGGTGTTATCCAGCCTTGCATGCCTGCCCTGCAAGGCTGACGCCCAGAAACACGGACAAGCAAAAACGGTCTTGCACAGATCATTGTATGACTGTGCTACTACTACTAATAATACACATTAAAAGGAAAAATCCTCTCTCTGAAGGGTGGTATCAGTACTTTGAGACCAGCAAGCCTGTGGGCAGAGAGAAATGGTCGAGCACAGCCAGGATGTCACTTGAGGACAGAAGCTGAGAGACTCAGACACACAGGAAAATTCAGACACTATTTACTGCAGAATTAAATAGCCTGTCCTAAAATTATTTCAGTACCACACTTGCTTAGATAAACATGGGGTCTCTCTTTGAAATGAAAAAACCATCAGTTCACTGCTGGAAATAACAAGAAAAATGTCCTTAGTGTTCCTTAAGTATTTTTTAAAGACAGTTTGCAGAAGGGAGGGAACACTTCGCTCTGCCTGAATTCCCTTTCCCCCTTTGCTAAATAAAAGTTTTCTGAAAGCCACAACAGCTCCTGTAACTTTAAACCTGAGCTGAGATCACAATTTTTGTCCCGACCAAACAGCGTGCAGAGGGCGGGCCTGGCTGCTTGTCGAGGACCACCTTGGGCTGCTCCCACCTCTTGGCTAAAGAAAATAACTCCAACTCCACTCAGTTTTCTCTAACTGTACAGTTATCATCTGGGAAAGCCTTCCCCATTTACACTACAGCGAAAGGAATATTTGGAATACCAAAGTATTTTTGCGGTAATTTCTTTTTGTGATCTCAATTCTCCACTGCCCCTAAAAAAATTAATCTGAGTTTGGATCCATCTGGTCACAGGATTGGAAAGCGACTCTCTAAGCAGATCAAATATGTTTATTAAAGTTCCATTCTTCATCCTCGTCCTAGGGAGTGTGCCTTTCGTAGCACTCGCTGAAGAAGGTAAGGAGAAACTTTGGTTAAAATTATTTCCAGTCATTTCCTGTGCTTTAACAGTTTCTGTGCTCGCTCAGAGGTTATGCAGTTGCTCTGTTCTGTTTGTAAAACTTTCTTTGGAATTCTTAAGCTACTACCGAGCATCTACTACAGCTGTAATCTGGAAAGAAATGCAGCAAAAGTTTTCAGCTGGGCTGAGTTAGGCTCTGTTAGGATAGAACGTTCTGTGTGTGTCTGTAAGGGAGGGAGAAGGTCCAAGCAGGCAGGGAAGGCATTCCAGCCCAGCCCCTGGAAATGGCCTCAGCCTCCCTGACACACACACACAACACAGACTGCAGGCAATGGTTTAGTTTAATTGACATTTAGGTGCTGTAACTCTACCAAAGTAGCTTCTAAATATTTCTATTCAAGAGTTTAACTTACGAGCTTAAAGATGGTACAGCCGTTTAGAAATTGAGCCTTGCACAAGGCTTTGCTAAGCCTAACTTAGCCATAAGCAATATATACAAGTGAGGGAAACTGAAATTGGGGGAATTGTTACCTAAAATAGATTTAGAAACTGTTATTTTGTACCTACTCAGAAAAGATTAATATGGCAAGTTATTTCCTTAGAACTTTGTAAGAAAGATACACTTCTAGGCAAAAGAAACATTTAAGTCTTTTTACAGCTAAAGGAGAAGAGTCTGATTTATTAACAGTAAATCAGAACTACCCTGACCAGTACTTGATTCCAGGAATATCACTTTGAAATTCAGTCTTTCTGTGTAACATTTGACTCCTGATGAGTGAATTGACCATCAGGCAACATGAAATATCTCTGCCATTGCCATGGAACACATTCCCAGTGCCAGTGCTCTAGATACAGTAACCTGAAACTCAGCCCACTAGTCTTCCAAAGCATAAGTGTACTTGTCAGGCTTGGATTTCCGGAGCAAACTGAATAAAAATTACCTGGTTTTGACCTGACAACACAGAGTGTCATTCTGCTAGAAAGAATGGAGCTGTATCAATATACAGCTAGTGTGGGTGTTGAGTTAAAATCTCTAATTGTGTTCTCTGTCTCAGAATATGAGGCTGAAATTTTGGACCTATGCTTCAAAATTTCACAGAAAATCTAAGATCAATTTATATTAGGCAAGTCACAAAAATGGTTTCCTAGACTCACACAGCTATCTTGTCCTTAAAAATAATCAATATTAAATGTACCAAAGTTTAAAGCCATTAGAAATGAGGCAAATTTTTATATTTTATATTAAGAATTACCTTAAGAAGTTTCTAAGATACCAGAATTACAGGTAAAAGGTGTTTCATTTCAGGCTTGTGGGGAATTTTTGAGCATATTTTCTCTCAACTCGAGAGAAAGAGTCCAGCAGTGAGTAGACTGAAGCCCTACTAGCCAGAAACAAAAATAAATTGGAGTATTTCCTGCTTGCAAGGTCCTACCTCTGCTTTATAACCAGCATTGAACTCCACAGCTGGATTTAGAACACAGTTTACAGTATTTAAGACTTTCTGTGTGTTTAGGATGAATTTTTCTTCACATAGAGCCAGTCATTTAGGATAACTTCCTGGAAAAAAGACTCCAGATATAAACTAAGCAAGTCTCAAGTATTTAATGTGTATCACTGCTGTTTACTGACAACCATCAGCAGTTATATGTTAGGACAGACTTGAGGTGACAGTGCTGCCTTCAGCAATCTTTGCCTGGCTGGCAGGGAAAGGGAAAATTTCTGACTTGTGTAGTACTTGGTGGAGTGGGTATATCCAGATGTCTGAAGCTTTGGGGTGACAGTGTGGCCTGAGAATTTTAGAGGAAAAAGTTTCCAATATTTCTTAACCCTGATGAGGCCAGAAATAAATCTGCAACCACCCTTTTTCTCATAATTGGGCATCCCAGATTATGGATTGAGACTGACTCAACAAAAGCAGCTTTGTTTCGATCAGGAAGTGTATTTTCAATTTCCGTAAGAATTATTATTATTATTGAATGATTAGCAGATACATTTTTGCCCTTCTGTGATCCTGTTTAGCATGTAAAAACTCAGGCAAATTATTGGATCAGACCAAATCAGTTGAAATGGAAGTTGGCCTGTACCAGCATCCAAACCAGTGCTTTGCAGAGTCATTTCCTAATTCCAAAACTTTCCCATGGTGCAAGGATCATTGCAGAGATGGAGATTACTCCAGTGGCTGTCACATAACATGAACAAAAATTAACATGATTGTTAACAAGATACCACATGTCACTTGAGCTGTATCAACTGCCCATGTGCCTGATCTCACCTAGAGGCAAATACTAGATTATATCTCCTTATGCAAGTCAGGTTTATCCCAGGTCATGTTACATTTGGTTTGGGCTGAACGTAAGCACATTGACAGGATAATTCAAGTAAGAAATGTTTATATGATAAGAAAAGAAAGTAAAGTTTACAGTCGGTCATGAAAAACAAAAACGTTTTCTATGTCTTTCAAAATCATTGGGAAAAATCATTGGGCAAAATCATGGGAAAAGTTTTTTTCATAAGTGTCTTGATTTACCCAAACTGTTGTTATTTCATTAGCAAAACTATAAAAAAGTCAGAAAACTCTAAACTCTCCTGAAAATCAAATTCTGTAACTGCTGGTTGTAAACAAAATATACAACCAAGAGGAACAGCCACATTTGACTCAAAAGGGAGCCAGTTTTCTACTAAATAAGCACCACGAAACCTTTCATCCTGCATCATGAATGATGAGTGCTCTTACATGTGTCTGATTTATGCCTCTTCATGATACAAATCTAACTCTCCATGTCCAATACTCCATAATCACAAAAAGGAGAAAATCATCTTGATGAATCTCAAGTAGTAGGTCTGCAAATTAGTGAGTCTGTATTTTGCAGTGTCTTTGTGGAAGACCAGCGGAGAACAGATAAAATTTCTTTTCCCCTCTTTGCTAGGCAAGCAAAGGTTTGCCCATCTGTATCCCAATGGTTAATTTTTGAAGCTGTAACTTTACAAACAAGAAAAATAGTCATATTTAAAGATTCACAAGTGGACCTTTCATTAACTCAGGCTGCACAGTAAAAACTGGGAACAGAGAGACCAGATTCTCAACTCCTGTAATTCAGCAATTTTCACTGAATCCATGCATTTACCCCAGATCTAGGACTGTAAATTATCTGGGGGTGGGGGGGGAGGGGGAAAAATAAAAAGACGGCAGTTAAAAACCTCGAGAGCATTTTACTAGATAATAAAGGGCAGTGAAGGAAAGCTGTTGGACTCCAACAGAGGCATGCAGTGTTTCTCCATGTGTCACTTGAGGCGAGCCACACGTGGACCACAGAAATGCCTAATTCCTGCTGCTGGCCCAGCTCGGGCATATGGTCTGTCTCAGTGGCACGTTTGTTATGTTGGTTTGTTTGCTTTTTGTCTGGATGTGGTCAGGGACAAATGCTGCCAGGTTCTACCACTCCCTGCATCCCAGATCCCTACTGCAGCCTCTCAAAGGGCCCTTTTGCTTTGGGTGTCCCCTTCGTGGAGATTAATCCCCCAGCAAAGCTCAGAGCTGTGCAGTGCACAAACTGCTGCACAGCATGTCAGAACAAGATGCAGGGTTTGGAGTATAGGTGTGCTGGGATGTTCTAAAGAGAAACAAATGAAGAAAAATAAGAGGCAAAAGCACTATTGATTTCCAGCTCATTGTGTCAGAAGCTTGGCCAAAGGTTCACCAAGGACATAGAAGCTGATGATGAACACATTCTCATATTGCTTTATGACTTCCTCATGTTCTTTCCATCTTTGTTGGTTACAAACACTACAACACCTAGCACAAATTGCATCAAAATAATCCTTTGTGAGGGCACAATTCAGCATTTTCAGGCAAAGAGGTTGGCACAGCAACATCATTAAAAGCATGAATTTGGAATATTCATCTCTAGTTTTGCAAGGAATGTTTAAAAAAAATATCCCATAAAGGGGTTAGTACCTTCCTAACGCCCACAGCTCTGTGGCTGATTTTACCACGCTTAAGACAAAGCTTACTGAGTTTCCACCTTTTGCTCTGGTGGTTTTGCTTCCCAGCTTTGGTTGGGGGTCATTACACACAGCAAGCCCTTGAACAGCAGTTACTCCTCTGTATCTGCCCAGTTAAGATATATTTTGCTTTGCTTTTCTGTCAGTAGAACACTGACAGAAGGCATGTGATTTACTTGAGGAGCAGCCCAGTGGTTCTTTGCCACTTGGCACTGGTGGTTTTAACTCTGACTTTGTTCCTTTGGCTAGGCCAGCCCCAGCAATAAACCCCATCTGTAGCAGGGTGTGGTGACCAAAGGAAATGTTTCTGACAATTCAGCAAAGCATTGTCATCACGAGCTGCAGGGAATACCTGAACAGAGTCAGTCATACTCTAAATAAGGCTGAGCTAAATCCCTCTTTGTGCTTCATGACCATTTTTCAACTGGCAGACACTTTCCAAAATTCCCGGTATTTTGTCATCCAGCTTCCTTTGTTATATAAAGCAAACTGTCAGTCTTTGCATAAGGAAGCTGCAAAAAGCACTTCAGGATTTAAACAGTACATACTTTCTTTCGAACAACAAAGTCTAGACACTTAAATACACACCAGGGGATTTCTTATGGGATGAGACATTACTCCAACTTGCAGAAAAAAATTAATACAGAAAGAAAATACCCCAAACAGTCCAAGAACACAAAACTCTCTGGTTACTTCAGATACGACTCTGCTGGACACGAATGAGGTACAAATGAGAATTTCAGTTCTCATTAGCAAACTTCCTTGCCTTTCTGAAGTCTGAAAATTTTAGCTATCCAAAGGCTCCAACTTAAAAAGACGAACACCAGAATCTACTATATTATATATTTCAAAACCTCATACTTTTAAAAGTCCATACTTTTTACTCATACTCATACTTTTTAAAGTCCAAAAATTTTTGTAGCCTGGATTTGGTGATGTTGAACCATTTCACAACAAAAGAGACCTGAATGCTTTTTTTAAATACCCCAAAAATAGAAAAACAATGGAAAACTACTTTCAGACAACATTATGCTGATGACAGAGATTTTGGACATGACTCTGGAATACACTTAAATTGAGGATGAAGCCAAATAACAGAAAAAATTGTATTTGAAAATTACAGAGCTGTTGTATTTAAAAGGCAGATCCTCTACAAATTGCACATTTTTGTTAAACCTCCACCACCAGGAACAGAAGTTTTCACTGAACCACAACTGAACTAATTCCAATAATGAGATACAAACTAAGACTCAGTTTACTCACAATCAGATTAAGGTCTCTGAGTGAAGAATGCTTCCTCAGAAAGGGAATTCCTGTATCAGGACATAAATGCTGAGTAAAACACAGCCAAAACAGGATGGATAACACACAAATCCATACCCAGCCTTTCAAACAACACCACTCGGTCTGTAACAATTCCGGAAGCAGATCCTGAAAACCATCAGTCAGCTCCAGATGTTTGCTCAGCTCATCTCCAACAGAAAAGTGATACCTCCCAAGTGACCCATCCCACTGAATTCTTTCCCTTGCTTTCCCAGAGCAGCATCCCCCAAAGTATCTATTTAGCACATCTGAATGGGATAAAACACGATATTGATAAAACACAAATAAAAATAAACTTGAATTTTAAGATCAGAGCTTTTGTTTGACAGTTAACCTGCTAGTTTCCATTTTTTGCTGCTATAAATAACTGAAAGTGGTAAGCCAGTTTTATTTGTTTGTTTGTTTGTTTCAATTTTTTTTTAATAGAAGCAGAGGGCAATGAGCAAAAGATTATTTCAGTTCTTGCTAGCGGGAATTATTTAAAGTTTGCCATTTTTATCTGCTCATCTCTTATCAGAGATGGAAACTCATTCTATTTTGAGGGCTTCCTATTTCAAGGACTAAGCTAAACTGTAGGCTTACAATTGCCTTTACCCACTAGTGTTTGGGTTTATTCAGGTTTATGCCAGGAGAGAAATAAGATCCTACAACATTTTTCATCTTCAGAAGTATCTTTGTTGGTTTTGAAGACACCTGAAAGAAATGCTAATGAACAAGAGTTTTACAATTCTGTCTCCTTTCCAACGCAACCCCTGTCCTTTGAAAGCAGCCCTAAGAGGTTTTTCTAGTAAACTGTCACTCCAGGCATGTAAGTAGTGAGCTCATCTTCCCCTAAGTGGGTCATGGGATGCTTAAGCACAGGAGGGTTTCAAAGCAGTATTAAACTTTTAAAGACATCAAATTTTCTCCTGGTGTGCAGCCTGAGAGCAGCTGGGGACTTTGAACTGAAAGGCTCCCAGCTGGAACTTTGGCAGGAAGGGGTGCAATGATTAATTCACATCTGCAGCAACTAGAACTGCAAACAGAGGAGGCCCTGGTGCTCCTTGGAGACAAGCCCAGCACTGTGAGGCAATGTTTTTATTTACAACCTCCTCTAAGATAATATTAAGAACACATGCAGAAGCACTACTTAACCATGACTCTTGCTACAGTTGGCCCACATCAGATGAAACCAAGAAATGACAGGAGCACACACCCCTTACATCCTATTTACATTCCCTTTGATGTCAGTGCTGCAGAGCTTGTACTGGGGACAGCGAAAGAAGCTCTAAGCCCAACAGTTCCTCTCGATTTTGTTTAAATATTTAACTACTTTATGACTGTTTCTGACAAAGATAATATCCAACATTCCTTCCTACACACACAGTACACTGCCAACAAATTGCCTCCTAGCCTTTTTTAGGGTTCAGTAGTGTCTTTTTAACCACCACCCAAGCCACCTCCACTGTCTGCCCAAAATGAATTTGGAAAGAGAGTCCAGGAGCTATTCTCCAGCGAATACAGGACCTCAGCTTGAACACAGTATGAAATGGATGCGATAGGACTGGGTCAAGACCTTCAGAATGGCAGAAATCAGTTTGATCTGAGCTTGGGCAGTTCATAAGAGCCATATTCCACTTTCCCTATTCAGTTAACGAAAGGCAGCACTACCAAGGATGACCCAAATCTCAGGTGAGCTGAATTACCTTCTCAAAGTATCTATCTTTCCCTACAGACTATGAAAGAATATAAGGGCAAGCAGACACTTTATTTAGGTGCCTTTATTAAGAATCTAAAATTAGGCAAGATTAATCTGGGCCACCTCCTTTTGTCAGTCACTGAGAGGGCAAAGGCACTGAAATAGATTTTCTACATGTCATTCATGGCCAAGGATCTGCAACAAGTACCACACAAAGAATAATTATTTTATGTTTCTTTCTGACAGCCACTCATTCTGTACACCTTTGCTATGTGACACCGTTTCCTTTTCTGCCTTCACTATCAGGCAGTTTTTCAGGGCTGAAAGCCATGCCAGGAGTATAAGCATCCTCTCCCAATAAGCTGCTTGTTGTTAACATACAAAATTTATTTCACTTTCTACTGGCAGATTTTCCACATTTGCTTTTCTTCACATGTGCTTATTTTTCATTCAGTGAATAAAGGATGTATTTTTCAGTTCTGATGGGGATTACAAGGTAAACCGATCCATACATATTTCACATTGTTGAGTTCTACTGCTATTTGTTCCTTAAACTTAATATTTCCATGGTCAATACTATACATCCCAATATTGTACTCCAAAGATATTACTTTATAAGCAAAAAAATAAGTATTTTAAGTTAGTGCTATATCTTAAATCACACTGATATTTAGAAAGTGTCTCAATATAAAACTAAAAGTCAAGCCCCCTTTATTATTTCTCAACAATACCTGGGGTATTTCAATCACAAATGACTAAATAATTATTTTTACCATCTAACTTAGAACTCTGATTTACCATGGCCTGTTCTAGTCTTTCTGTGGATTTCTGGGACACGGGCTGGCTTAATTAGCCACTCTGTTAGGTCTCATGTTGGCATAACCTGAATATACTTTCTTCATCTGCTACTGCCCAAAGTAGTACCTGCACATCCTTTTGGCTCTTAAATAGAAAATGTATTTGTGCTAAGGTTTATAAAGGTACAAAAATATAAAATTCTATTTACTTGATTAAATATGGAATTAGAAATATAAGTTTAGCTCAGTGTTTGGTTTCTTGGCAATGGGACAAAGCTATCAGTTTTACATTGGTGGAGATGGCTAAAATATTTTCTAGTTTGGTTCAGAAAACAGTTGTGGGAGCAAAGGAAAAATATTTGCAAGTTTCCAGTAGAATTCAAATGAGAGTTTTTAGCAAAACCAAATTTTTTTCTCAATCCCAACTGATTCATCCTTTAAGCTGCCAGGGGATTTTTTTTAAAGATTTCAAAATAAATGTTGGCTTTTTTTATTCAAAATAACTTTTTTATTTTAAAAGAGGCAAAAAGAGGGAGACAGAACACTGCACAGAGCTCATGTTTAACAAAGTTTACATGTCAAAGTAGCCAGAACATATGACTAAAAGTTAGCATCCTGACTCATTTTCTAAAATTTCAGCAAGCTCAGTTCTAGAAGGAGAGGAAAGTGCAACGATTGATTTCCAAGACAGAAATGACACCGAATTTGAAGCATTACCAACCCTGGTGAGTACATAATGCCAGATAAGGGTTCCTTTGTGTTACCTGTTTGTTCACTGCCTCTTCCAATTCAGTGTCTCTCACTCAGCTTCAGTGAAACCAAACTGACAAACCAAGCTAAGAAAAACTACCAAAAAGAGGCAGGGCTGCAATATTCTGCAGTCCTCTCCTACCCCTTTTGCAGTCCTACATCCACCTGATGTAGAAAGCCTTCAGCTAGGAAGACAGATCAGCTTATTTGGTTTGTTTTGGTCACTGTACACAAGTCAGACATGACGGGTGACAGCTAAAAACGCATCCACAAGTTGTGGATGACCAAGAAATTTTAATACTGCCTCACTCACATAGATTGAGTGTACTGAGATGTTCTTTTCCCTCTTTTCCCCCAAATTCTTGTAGTTGCCCACAAGACTACACAATGTAACAAATCTCTTGCAGTTTGGACACCTGATGACCACAGAAAGTGCATTTGTCCTGAATGGAGACAGTGACAATTCTACTGCTTATGGAGTTAACACAGAGAATGTTGATGGTAAAAAACCTTTTAATTTTTATTTTTATGTATTGAAGTTCTACTGCCATCTACTAAAATACGGTGTTCTCTTTATAAATAGACACAGAATAGTTCAGCAAATACTCTCAGAGGAAGGCAAAATTTTATCACCATACGTCAGTCTCAGATCAGTAAAATCCAATTTCTGTCTTAATTATAATTATTTTATACAAGGTATATCCTTATTGATCTTAATGTGATCACAGTTAAGTTGCACTAGTTTATGTTAGATCAATCAGTCCCTTAGGTTTTAATTTCTATTATTTTGGAGCTCTTTCTACTCATTCTCTCAAGCTTTTCATTTGCTTCCTTCCGATCAAAAGGTTACCCTACCACACAGCCCCTAAACCATTGTGATATAGTTAATAAAGGTTTTCCTTTGATGCAGCATTACTAATTGGATTGCAAAAGTCTACAAAGCAAAGTGAGTAATTATTCTCTTTCTGGCTTTACAGGTGAACGGAGTGGGGAACAGGAGAAAACTGAAAAAGGTATTAACCAGAAGATTTACTTATAAAGACAAGTGGGAACATAATTGCCAAGGAATTCCCTTCCAGCAGCCACTTGCCATGCCCATGCTATCCTTAAATGAAAGTATTGGGAGGAGCCACTACCTGCTCCCTGAATTGCCTCCCCTTGTTCACCTGATCACTGTCTCCATAGCTACATCCATATGGAGCCCTCCAGCCCAAAGGCATGCTTACAGGCTGCTGAACTTCCAAGCTGTCTTCAGAATTCATAAGACAGAAAGAAATTTCCCCAAAGAGTGGGATGCAACAGAACAGCCTCAGTTCCATCAGTAGCCTCTTACCAATGATCTCCATGAGAAACATGCTAACATTCCCAATTTCTTCTTTCAGGTGGTCTGGAAACAATTGCCCTGGTTGGAATTATTATTGGAATTGTAGTTGCAGTTGGAATCCTTGCAGGAATAATAATTGCTGTCATAAGGAAGATGTCAGGCAGGTACTCGTAAGTAAATTGCTAATCAGGCTTTCCCAACAAGCACCATTCTTCCTCTGAGCAAGGTCACAGGAATCACTTGGGAAATGTCTGATGTTCTTATTTTGACTGAAAAAGCTATGTTCATTATACAGTGCATCAAACTGTGCAAGAGCTGCATCACAATGTGATGTGGGGGATCTATACCCACAGAAAAATCAGGAAAAAAATGTCATGTACTATTACAATATCAGGTGCATGGGTTTGTAATTACTCTCTGGCACAAAGGTAAAACTCTCTAGGAAGTATTATTGGACCAAATTCTAGAAGTACTGGAAAGCAGGTTAACATTGGGAATGACCTCTACCTTATTCTTTGGTGCCATGCAAATCTAAAGTGTTTTACAAATTCCAAAGGAGTAAGAAAAGCCCAGGATATATAAGAGCTCCTGTGTATCCAGCATTAGGAGAAAGCAAAACAGGAACTGGGAAGACAAATCAAGTGGTGATAGAAAATATAGAGAGGGAGGAAAAACTATCAAGTAACTAACATTTGGGTAAGGATGAGCAATAAAATGTCTACTTTTTGTTTTCCAGGCCCTGAAAACAGTCGAAACAAGAAACCGTGCCATTCCCTGCCAGAGAATACAAGTGCTTCTTATTTCATAAGAACTAAAGACTATTCCTGTATTTGTGTGAGAAGATGATCCATGGAAAATATGGTCAAAGAATTCCAGATCTATGGGGATCACACACAACTCTAAGAACCATCCCCACTCGCCCCGATTCCAGAGTATGGAACACTTTGTAGGATTTCTACTAACCAGGATTTTACTAGAAGAAAAAGATTTTGCAGTAAGAAAAAACCCTGCAGAAAAGAGATGTACATCTGAAATGTGATTTGCAGGTAATATATGCTTGGGTTTTAAATAGTACCAAAGATTATTTCAAATTACATTTTATGCATTTCTTAAAAAACAAAACAAACTAACAAAACATATCCAGAACACATCCAGAATCTTTTAAATACTTCTGGCTGGTTAAGTGCTTGTGGCATGTTCATCTACCACATGATGTATCAAAAAGGAGGAATTAACTTCAGAGAGAACTAGTTATTTACAAATTAAGAAAATACTGAATTTTGGAATCTAAAATCTTTCAACTATTAATATGGATTTTCTGCTCATGATACTTATGTTACTCTGAGGCAAAATAGGGTAGGCCTGGCTGGAACTGACCTACCAACTGAAAGCTTGCTCTTCTGACTCTTGCATCAGGAATTTCCTGCCTTCTCTTGTTGCAGAGACATGCAGGAATTGAAATACACATCCTGAATTAAGGGGTGCTTGGAAAATACCCACTTTTGATGGGTCACTTTGACCAGTTACTCAGCATACTTTAGAGTTGACATGTAGAAGCTTTTGAATTAGTGTATACAGTTTTTTTAAGTGTCTCATTTTCTAACTGTACAGTTGATTTGTTTGACAACATGATCAACACCAGGTGAGAATGTGGCATTAAGGTATAATGCAGTTTTTCTGTGCCATAGTGCAGCAGGACCTGAATGTACAGAGCTCAGGACAAATGCTTTGCATGTCAAGTGGCTGCAGTGCATCAGGTTTTATGGTCCTTCAGTGTTTGGTGTAAAAATCACGATAATCCATATGGTCAATAATTGCTAAACATGTCAACTTCTCTGTATTTGCTTTTCTGTTTCTTTCATGTGCCATGACCTATCATATCAACCCAAGCTTTGGAAATAAAAATCATAATATAAATTGTCTTATTTTACAATAATTGTTCTTTGCTTTCTTTTAAAAAATTGAAGTATTTTAAACTTCCTTCAATTTTCCTTACTAATTTTGCTACTTTGTCTTATCAGTGCAATGTCTACAACCAATTCATTTGACATTGATAAATGAAACTATAATTCAAAACTAAACATGATAAAAAATAATTCAGAAGTCTTTAGTTAGTTTTTGAGTTGATGTAGTGAGGCACTCAGTCTGTGACCATGAGTAATAAGCTTTATCTTCATGTAGTCATATGGAAGCAGGAAGATTAAAGCTTCTTGTGGCAAAAGAATAGTAATTTCTATTAGTCTAGATTTAACAATTGCTTGTCTGTACTGGAAACTGCCCCATAATGTGCATTAATGCCTGCCCAAATGCATGGCATATGGAATTATGCATTATTCACCCACTGTAGGGAATAGCACAGATGCCACCCGTTTCTTTGCAGCAGCTCAGTCACTGCTACCTTGCAAATGCCACAAAAGGAGTAAAACATTCTTATGCCAGCTCTGAATATTGGTTAAGCCAGAAGTAACAAGACACCCATTTGAGAAATGCAGTGCATTGGAGCAGACAATCTTTCTGGGCCGTTCCGAGTTTTCCTGGACCATGGACAGAACACCAGTAGAACAGCCAGAATTCTGCTCAAGGAGACTTTGCTTTGCTCCTACACCAGAATCTCTCACTAAGTGGCATTGTAACTTCATATACCAACTACCTAACTTTTCTGGTCTTAACTGTGCCTTTATAGTCCATCCTCTAGTCTAAGGAAAGTTTATTTCTAATACTAAGCTAAAACCAACTCCTAACCAAACAGCCCATGCTCCTCTGAATCATTAGTTGTGGGCTTCCAGCACTGGAAACTCAGTATTAAATGTTGTTCTGCACTAAATCTGAACCTGCAAAAACAAGAAGACAATTTCCCTGTGATTATCAGTTGTAGTACAGGATACTCATATATGGTTAAAGAAAGCAGGGGCTCTGAAAAAACAGAAGACATCTATTGTTCTGAAAACTTGAAGAAACGGCAACTGCTGCTGCACCAATGCATTTAATATTCTGATTATTCATACACCTTGCTACCTGGAAATCTCAAGTGCAGAACATTCCAGTCTGCTTCAAGCAAACTTCAAGAAACAATGGTTTGTTCATGAAAATCTTGTCCATATTTGTTATGTAACTGTGTGTTACTGAATCCTTAATTTAATTAAACTGTAATTTCATTGTACAAACGTCCTAGAAATACAGACTAAAAATCCACACAGAGCTGTGTATTTCATATGAAACTCCTGCAGTGTTCTGTGGCTGAGCTGTCATTGCTTTGTATTATCCAGCTTCCCATTACTAGTTTAGGACTTCAGACACAGATTGAACACAACCTATGTAGTTTTTGGTAGAATATCTGTGGGAGATGGGATGTTTTCTGCTTTGTGAGAAGTCAAACAGCACATTGTCCCAGGGCAAATCCTTCTGTGAGCTGAAATGAATGATCAATTGCAGAACCAAGGCCCAAGGTCAGGAGACTTCCTATGCATGAGAACATATAAGGAAATAGCAGCTCCATACTTTCACCAGCTGGCCAAGTTTGACTTTTATTCACAGGGAACAACACTCAATAAATCAACACCCGCTTTTAACTTAAAGTCCTTACTCCTGATCACATTCATTCCTTTATAGTTGCTAACAATAATGTTCCCTTTTGCAGCTTGGCTTTGAGTCATGAATGTGGCTCTCCCGAACAGACAAGCAGGCACCAGGCTTCCTGTGAGAATGCCAGATGTCACTAAAAAATATCATAAACATAGCTGTCCCCTTGCATTTGTGTCTGTGGGGAAGATACACAGCAGTATGTAACAGTAGTAACTATGAAAGCAGTTGATGCATTAATATTTATAACAGTTCTGGACATCAATACAGCAAGAGTTCATTTAAGGTATGTTTTCACTGTAGGAACAGAAAATGTCAGAAGAAAGAATTCAATAAAACCATCAATAATTAGGTGTGCACCAGAAGAATTATGGGTATCATCTTTCTCCTATAAATTTAAGAAGTGTTCATTTATAGTTAGACACCAATTAAAATGTGTAGCAACTGCTCACTGTCTTAGGAGCACTGCAGTGTGCCATTGCAAGTATCTTAGCCACATCTTATTTCGTTAAAAAGTAAGTACAACCTGCACATTAACACCTCTGTAAAGGTTTCAAACTTAAATACACTGAAGTATCACTCACATGAGAATGGCAAGTACTGCCTTGACACACAGATTTAAGTAACTTGTCAAGGGGTTGTAACACAGGTAAGGGAAAAGCCAGCAACCCAGGATCCCTAAACATCAAAACATTAGTCCTGTCACAGTTTCATACCAGTTCAAATGATATTCCAGTATATTTTATGGTAACATCATCCTTAATATTCTTTAGTATAAGATAGGAACAAAGAATACAGAGCAAAAAAGCAACTTACTGCATGTACAAAGACCCTTGGGTCACAAATATCCTTGGATTGCTTTTGATGAAGAACCATTCCAGCTAAAAATAATTTCTGCTCCACCAGCTGAAGCTCTGCAGTGTAGATGCTACTGAACCACTGCAATTTAAAACTTAAGTCATAACTGGCCTACACCACGTCTGAAGATATTGTTATACCTATTTATACTCACCTACTTCACTAGATGAAGTATCAGATTAGCCACACCCATCCTTCTGCAGACAGTCTTTTTAAGATAAAAGATTAATCCTACTGAATTCTCCAGCATTTTGTTTTGTTTGACAACTCCTGATGGATGCAGAAGGTAACAGGGGACCTGTAACTGGACACCAGGTGCCAAAATGAGAAGGCTGAATTAATGCTTTGTCCATTTTTCACAGCTGCAGTGTGGAGGCATTTATGTATAAATAAACAGAGCATCACACTGGCCATGTGTCTTTGTCCAGGCCTTGTGGATTTAGGCTTCAGACCAAACCCACAGCTCCCCCTGCTCTGCAACAAACAGTTGGACTCCAGCACAAAGATTCCCATTCAATCATGGAGCTTGTGCAGCTCTTCCAGGTCAGAGAAGTCAGATTTTCAGACTCTGGTAAATGCTAAACTGGCAAATATCTCAGCAGGCAAGGAGTGCTGCACATTCCATGCATTTTCAAAGTTGTGTTCTGTTTCCAGAAAGCAGCTGGCAAGGATGATTGTTTCCTGAGAGTTCAAAACTAAACAGTATCATCCAGAGGGAAAAAAAAAAAAAAAGAAAGAAAATGGAAGAAGGGAAAGTAGAGAACTACACTAAAATTTATTGTTTGCTCACATTTCCAGATTAAGTTAAAATTGAACAATGGACTTGCCAACCTGTGGGTCTACCTCACATGTTAAGCCACATATGTGGGGAAAAAACCTCTTACCAATGTTACAACCTTATCTTCCAAAAGGAAAGGCAGTAAGAGTGATACTGATGCAACACTGCAACTATTCCAATAACATCCAGATGAAAATAGAAGATTACTCTGTTTTTTGAGGGGGAAAATTATAGAAAGAATCAGTTCTATTCTTTGAAGAACCCCTCTTGCTTCTTTATTCTCTGCAGAACATGAAGCTTTTGATGCTTTAAGAATAAGGATTTTTCTGTACTACATAAGTCCTTTAAGTAATTTTTCCTGATGGCCATCTGGTAATAACTTCAAGGCACTACTGATCAGCAAAAATGACCAGCAACTGAGCTAAGTCATTGACTTATTAAAACACTCCCTCCTTCCCTCCAGAATGACTAAACATTTTCTAACAAAGCAATTTTAAATGTAGTGGTGTTTGTCTTAGGAAATTAGTACTGCATGTCTCATTTGAGCTGGGAAGCAACTCCATTTCCTGCTTTTATGAACCATGTTATACTCAAATAACACATTCCTTTGAGTCCTGTGGATATTCTGCCTCATGACATTTGATTCATCCTATGCAGGAAACAGGGAAGGAATTAGCAGGTTCAGCAGGTGTGCTCAAGGGAAAAGAGACAGGAATGTCAGCTCTTCCTCATTTCCTATCTACCATAGGAAGAAAACCCAGAGGAGTTGAATAAACAGCAATAACTGAGCATATTGTAATAAATAGCAGCTTCCTCCTTGAAGGAATGTCCTCTCCTGCATCAGGCATTGAGGCAATTTGCTGAGGAATAAGGGACAGCCAGAACTGTCAGTGTTTCCCTGTCTACATCCCTATGAAGTGTTTAGACAAGGAGAATTGAGAAAAGTCCTTCTCACCACTTAGAGCTTTAGAAATCAGTGGGACAAGAGATTTTGACCTAAAATCCAGCAAAAATGGCAAGTCATATATCTATATACCTATATATACCTATATATAGACCTTACTTTTTTAATGCAGCAAGATCTGCCTGTTAAAGTAGTGAAAGAATTTATTTGGTATAAGTTACTGCATAAGGTTTCCTCTGTGATCCCGACGTGGACTTAGCCTGAGGAAACTACTCCTGGCACGAAGATCTGTCTCTTTGTAAGAGACAAAATATTAATGAGATTATGAAAGCATACATTACTATTAATCACCTCTCACAGGGAGGCAAACTCTGCCATCTGTTCATTTAAACCTGGAAGTGCTGCAGCTAAGAAACTTTTAACTCATAATTATGAAGTTACTCCTTGAAAACAATTTTCCTGATGAGTTCTTCTAGCTCATTTTGTTGTGATTAATAATTAGCTTACTAACACAATGAACATGCTTGATTGAGTGGAAAGCAGAAATAGAAGTAACTGAGAAGGTAAAGCATGTCTGCATTTCATGGAGAAAATGGAGCAAGAGCCACAAGAATGACTTAAGATTTCACACACATGACAAGTAGCTATGTATAAAGAAATGTACAAGCAGAATATTAAAATTAAAGACTCCTCACTGCAGGCCTATGCAGATGCACAATGACTGCTCTCTCAGTAAGCTGTACCTGAGCCCCAGCTAGTGGTGGGAATTACTGATGGCATTTTTACAGGAAAAATGAACATGTTCATAACAGAAAAGTGTCATATTGCCTTCTGCAATCAAACCTGATTTTATTTTTAAAGTGCTTCCAACAAAACCAAAGTTACATATCACTTACTCATAGTATGTCTATACCATCCATACAGCACCTCAGTGGTTTTGATTGATCCAGCTGCTGGAATTTGGAAGAAGCAGGAGTACAGATGTGAGATGCTTTCTTCACTCTCAGTGGGATTTCACCCTCTGAGCCAGCTTGTTTGTACGCAAGTAGTAGATAACCAAACAAAGAGTTGAACACTATTCTTACCTGCTTTTCCTTCCATGGAGTACTGCCAAACATCTCTCAATGTAAATACTTCTTGTTATGTAAATTTAAGTGATGAATTCAGCTAAGAAACTCATGGTCATCAGTTTCCTGGACCCAACCCTGTAGTGTTTGAATCAGTCCCAAAACATCTCCCGTAGTTTGTAATGGAGACCGACCGAAGTCACTGATAAATTTAAATTTTAAGATGGACCTTATCTTTATCCCTTTGCAACTGTTGGGTGTAATTGGCACAGATGAATTTTAGCCAGGTGGTGCAATTAGTACTCAGGTAATGCCTACTAAGTCCATTTTAGTACAACTGTCCCATCTCTGGAAGTGTTCAATGCTAGGTTAGACAGGTCTAGTGGAAGGTGTGGAATGAGATGAACTTTAAGGTCCCTTCCAACCCAAACCATCCCATGATTCTATGAAGTCCTACATAACTCACCTGCTGCACTGAAGACCTCAGCAAGTGTCACGTTCTGGAGAGGGCAATGTTTAGTCATGGACAGAAGTAATCTGTTCTGCAAAATGGCAAAGATAAAGTGTCAGGTTCCCACAGCCTATGATCAAGAGGCAGTGAATTAACTTTTCTGGCTTAACACCACTACCCTGCCCCATCAGATATCCTGGGCACCCTTTTGCTAAAGGCAGACATATGGGAACTGGGGAAAGGCCCTTAGAGCATGATATGGAAGGAAAATATCTAAGACTAACTGCGTATTACCTGTAATCAATTCTATAAAGTGACCTGAAAAGGGACCTCTCCATAGAAGTAAGAAAAACAGCACTTGTGGGTCAGCCGATGAGGAACTTTTGTACAATATAACAGGTGAACAATCAACACAGACAAGAGTAACAATCAAACCATGAGACATTTGTGTAGTGTAACAGCTAGGACATCGCTTTAAGCTGTGAAAAATTAGATTTTTATAACAAAACCTGGTACTCCTGCAAAGATGACCCAGACTGTAGAAATCAGAAATAAAAATAAGGCCTGTGAAGGACCTTGAGGTTAGAAAGGCTCACCTAAACCAGCAGAAACACTTAATAATTGAGTTTTAAGATTCTCATTCCCCAGGACATTTCAAGCACAACTTCCTGAAATATCTTAGCAGTTCAGTCAATTCATTTACCAAAAATACACTTACAAAAAAAGATGGTAAAATTACTTAAACTCAGAGCTATTCATAACCAGTAACCCAAGCAGTTCAGCTGTATCAGTCTTTCCCAGAGACATTATTTAGTGAGAGCCATAACATGCAGCACATTGTCTCCTGTGTTTATATGGACAAACTAGAACAGCCCAGAAAGTTATGATAAAAGAGACCTTGTCCCAGTTAACAAGAACTGGCCACACTGGTATCACTGGAGTCCAGCTAGTTTCAAGGCTACTTTAGACCCTCTGACAAGAAAAACCTTTTTCTTGAGATATTTTTTCCTGCCATGGCTCACTAAGACTCTCACACAAAAGAAGTTCTTTTTCTCTAGCCACAAGTCACCTTTTCATCAGCCTGAATATATTCATTCAGACNTGGAGGGGGGGGGAGGGGGAGAAGGGGGTGAAAGAGATGCACGGGATGAAGGAGACTGAGGGGATGAAGAGCATGAAGGAGGAGAAGGGGGTGTTATGGATGGAGGCAAAGGGGATACGGGGGTGCTGGGAGTTAAGGGGATGGAAGGGTGTGAAGGTGATGAAGAGGATGTTGGGGATGAAGGAGGTGCTCGGGATGAAAGGGGTGTCAGGGATGAAGGGGGTGATGAAGGGGANATCTCCCGTAGTTTGTAATGGAGACCGACCGAAGTCACTGATAAATTTAAATTTTAAGATGGACCTTATCTTTATCCCTTTGCAACTGTTGGGTGTAATTGGCACAGATGAATTTTAGCCAGGTGGTGCAATTAGTACTCAGGTAATGCCTACTAAGTCCATTTTAGTACAACTGTCCCATCTCTGGAAGTGTTCAATGCTAGGTTAGACAGGTCTAGTGGAAGGTGTGGAATGAGATGAACTTTAAGGTCCCTTCCAACCCAAACCATCCCATGATTCTATGAAGTCCTACATAACTCACCTGCTGCACTGAAGACCTCAGCAAGTGTCACGTTCTGGAGAGGGCAATGTTTAGTCATGGACAGAAGTAATCTGTTCTGCAAAATGGCAAAGATAAAGTGTCAGGTTCCCACAGCCTATGATCAAGAGGCAGTGAATTAACTTTTCTGGCTTAACACCACTACCCTGCCCCATCAGATATCCTGGGCACCCTTTTGCTAAAGGCAGACATATGGGAACTGGGGAAAGGCCCTTAGAGCATGATATGGAAGGAAAATATCTAAGACTAACTGCGTATTACCTGTAATCAATTCTATAAAGTGACCTGAAAAGGGACCTCTCCATAGAAGTAAGAAAAACAGCACTTGTGGGTCAGCCGATGAGGAACTTTTGTACAATATAACAGGTGAACAATCAACACAGACAAGAGTAACAATCAAACCATGAGACATTTGTGTAGTGTAACAGCTAGGACATCGCTTTAAGCTGTGAAAAATTAGATTTTTATAACAAAACCTGGTACTCCTGCAAAGATGACCCAGACTGTAGAAATCAGAAATAAAAATAAGGCCTGTGAAGGACCTTGAGGTTAGAAAGGCTCACCTAAACCAGCAGAAACACTTAATAATTGAGTTTTAAGATTCTCATTCCCCAGGACATTTCAAGCACAACTTCCTGAAATATCTTAGCAGTTCAGTCAATTCATTTACCAAAAATACACTTACAAAAAAAGATGGTAAAATTACTTAAACTCAGAGCTATTCATAACCAGTAACCCAAGCAGTTCAGCTGTATCAGTCTTTCCCAGAGACATTATTTAGTGAGAGCCATAACATGCAGCACATTGTCTCCTGTGTTTATATGGACAAACTAGAACAGCCCAGAAAGTTATGATAAAAGAGACCTTGTCCCAGTTAACAAGAACTGGCCACACTGGTATCACTGGAGTCCAGCTAGTTTCAAGGCTACTTTAGACCCTCTGACAAGAAAAACCTTTTTCTTGAGATATTTTTTCCTGCCATGGCTCACTAAGACTCTCACACAAAAGAAGTTCTTTTTCTCTAGCCACAAGTCACCTTTTCATCAGCCTGAATATATTCATTCAGACATCCAAGATTTACAAAAGAGCTCTTGCTAGTACTTGTTTCTCCTGTGTGCTGATACCATGTCCCTGGGTGCTTACACACACTGAGGTAACCTGAAGAGCTAATCCATCATTTTAGAGATCACAATAGCATCAATATTGATATTTTCAGAATACAAAAACCTAACTGTTCAAAACTTTTATCAACTAAATATTTGTAGGCTTCTCTTACCACTAGAAAGTGTAAATTGAAAGTGCAAGTCCCCTGGAATACCACCAGATGGTAGATATCCTCAATGTAAATGCATGGAAAATGTAGATTACTTGTACACGCATTTAGAGAAAAGTTGTAATTTCTGTTATTTGAGTTACTGCTGGGGCAGATGGGCTGAGTTGAGGGGGGTAAAGGGGGATGCTGGTGAAGGGGGTGTTGGGGGTGAAGGG
>VXBX01001953.1:243530-257085 GCA_013400415.1 Scytalopus superciliaris | reverse complement strand
GGCGGCAGGTGCGGGGAGCGGTGCGGGACGCGTGCCCGGCGGGAGAGTCTTGGGCAGGGAAACGAGGCCGGAGGATGGTGAGAGAGGCCGGTTGGATGAAGATGCTCCATCCGCTGGGCGGCTTTTCCAGTGTTTTTACCTTGAAGCTGCTGCCTCGGCGGCGGCGCTCCGGCGCGATGCTGAGGGAGCTGCTGTGCTCCTCCGAACAGTTCCTAACACTCCGCATCCCAAAGTTCCGGCGCTTTGCGGGCCCCGCGGCTCCCGCAAAGCCGAGTTCTGCCAAACGGAGCGTGCAGAGCTTGGAGAAACTAACTCCAGAATTGGTTTCCTCACTGGAAAGGCCCTTCCGTTAATTCTCCTAAGTCGGAGAATTCACAATGGTGCAGTGGTGCCGTAGGGAAAAATGTTCGCGGTGAAAGATGTTCATGTGAGGCACGTAGGACAGCTCTGGAGATGTATCTTTAGGTACATTTTTTATCTAAAGCCAGAGCAGTGCATGGCGATCGCTGATAACCATCTCTTGGCAGGTAGCTGGAGTCTTCAGTGAAGTTTCCAGTGGTTTCAAATTCAAATGAAGCTGCAAAATTTCCATTTTGAAGTAGTAAAGAAAACTTTCTAAGTTGTTGAAGAAGGAAGGGCAGGTGGTGTGGCTGCACCTGCTAAATTTCTGGCGTTTTGGGAAGAGAACTGTTTTTCTGAATAGGCAGTAGCAGTGGACAGCTCTTGGGACAGCAGGGCTGCTTGTGCTTCTGGTGCTGCCCCAGTTTGCTGTGTCCAGTCTGTGCTCTGGACTTCGGGCATGTTATTTGGGTGCAAAGTCTTTTTCACTTTATTCAAACATGCTGAGTAGATTAACTGGAAATGTAGAGTAGTGTGGTATGTAATTGTTATATTGTTGTCTTTTGACACTTGCCGGGTTTCAGTAAAAATTATGGGCATGTCAAGAATTGAGGGCTGCTTTCCTTGGTGTAGGCAGAGGGATCTCCAGCTCTTCCAGCTGTGGAAAAGCTTGATGGTGAATCAGTGATAGCATTGGCACTTTCCAGATAGAGACCTGCCTCATTGATGGATATGGGAGGGACTTTTAGGAAACAAAAGAACTCTTGGGCTTGCACAGACAGCAGTAATAACCATGTAGAAGTAGCTGTTTGTTTTCAAGCATGAAGCTCCCAGGATTTTCTGGGGCTGAAATGCCTCAACAGTCCATGGCACAGATCATAAAACTGTATTTCACATACAGTGAACCCCTGGTTATGTTAAAGGTAAAACATCAGTTTGGATAAAGTATCTTATGTAGAAATGCCATGTGAAGTGTGGTGTTTGGATGTTCCTGAGTTGGTGCCTGTTTAGTGTAATTTCAGCCTTCCATCTGGAGCAGCCTGGAAGGTGGGAAAGATGTTGGAATACTCTCCATTTGTATAACCCATCCCTTTTCCCCCCCACCCTCCCCTATTGAATATTTGCTTGAGAATGGAAGGGAAGTAAAGCAGAAAGTCTTTTTCTGTAGAAACTGAAATGGCTCTGAAAGTCCATCCTGCAGAGAAGTGATGTCCCCAGTTCACTGTTGTACATAAAAGCTTTGATCCTTGAGGGTAAACAAGTAATAATAGTGTATAAAAAGGAGATCTAAGTATTGCTGCTTACTGGGTATCTGTCAGTTGAAAAAAGAAGTTTCAGAGAGATTTAGAGATGACCACTAATGAATGTATTCTGCCTTGCCACAACTTTAACTTAAAGCACTGCAATGTATTTGCTATTGAACTTGTTAGCATGGAAAGGGCAAATACAATCCTGATAATTAACGACTCCTCTCAATGAAACAATTTCTTTTATTGATGTATTTTTTCTCCAGTTGTATTCTTAGCTGAAAAATAGTTTTTCTTGCCTCTGTATAAAACATGCCTGTGGGCAAAACTGGAGGCCGAGCCCTGGATTGCAAAAAGAAATTACTGAAATGGGCTTTTTCACATAGTAGTAAATCAGCAATGTACTTGCCTGAGAAAATTTTCATTGGACTTAACTTTATTTGCAAGTAGAATTAAAGTGCACTTATGTCTGAAGATTGGAATGGTGTTTCTGTATATTTACAGTTGTTAGAGACTTGTTATTGTCTGTTGACTTCACTGGACTAGTTGCTGTTTAATTAATTAATTGTGTTGGTGATTTCTTGGCTTATGTTATTGGTTACCTGAATAAACCTTTCTAGGTTATAACAGTTTATTTGCTTATGTGGCAGCAAGCAAAGGCTTTTATATTACTGCACAATAGCTAATAGATTTCAGTGCTCGGAAAAGAACTGTTTGCCCCTTTTTTTCTCTGTTCTTATTCAGACAGCCTTGAGTGACTGAAAATATCTTTGCAATAAAGTGCTTGTATATAGAAACTAGAGATGCAGTATCAAATATGTATTTTAATCTTAATATGAACCTAAGTTTTTTGATTGACAAACTTTGTTTCACCTAATAGATGGGAGATTTGTGGATTAGAGTATTTAAGTATTGCACTGAAGAAATCTAAATGTCCTGATGTTTAAAAAATTATCATTTGCTGCAACTAGAAACTAAAGCAAAGCAAAGAGCTGTGCAGAATCCCAGCCTGAACCCTGGTCATTAGGAACATGAACTGTGGAGACTTGCAAGTTGTTCCTGGTTCTCTAATGAACATGTTTTTACTGGAGCAGTGATGTAATGCATGTCCCATTTTCACCTTTCAAAATAGGGTGATACTCTCATGCCTGATTTTTCCTTTCTCTGAATTGGAAGCAACATCCTCTTTCAAAATGCTTTTGGTTCTGGGATTAAAAAAAAAGGTGAAAAAAACATGTAGAGAAATGACAAATATGGCTTATAAAATCAGAAGGTAGACTGTTTAACAAAACCTAGAAGTACTGATTTAGTTTGAAAGAGATGATCTGCAGTGCTGGTTTTGTATAAAATTGCTTGCTTTTGTTTGCAAACTTTATGCCCAGCAAGTTACATTTTTAAAAACTCTTAAGTGTACATTCAGAAATAAGGTCAAAATACTTTTTGTTTCAAGCATTTTGTTTTAGAGTGACCACAGTGTTTCCTTAAATATAAAAGCCTTGTAAATTCTTATCTGAATAAATATAATTTGTTGCCTAAAACTGAGCCTTTCTAAATACACTTTTCTGACACTTTAAGATTAGATGATGCAGTAGATCATCTTTTTCATTTGTTTCCCAGATGCTTTAATGTCTGAACTAAGTGTGGAGTATTTTTGCACTCAGGAGATACAGTAGTAGGTAGCTGTTTGAAGTCAGTATGATTTGGCAATGCTTTCTGGGAATTAATTTTTAAAATTCAGGTCGCTGGTGACTGTGCTTCATTTTTGGCATCAAACTTTCAGTATCCTTTTCTTAGGGATTCCAGTGAGTTGTCAGAGTTCACTGTGGTAGATGTTATTAACGATATCCAGGCCTTTGGTAAGTGCAGCTTTATGTTGCTGCTGAGTTTGGAAGAAAGGCTGAGTGAAAATAGTTCGTGTTTGATGGAGCTGTTGAGTGACTCTTTCAAAGTCCTGATGCAGTTGTAGAGTATTACTGACGTTAAAACTGATTTAGTGTGCTCATCATCGTGTCTTTAAACCGAATGGATCACAAATTCCCCTGATGACACATCAGAGCAGTATCGTTTTCTTTGGGGCTTTCCTGGGAAGTCTTGCCTCAGACCTGCCTGTGTGTTCCGAGGAAATCAACAGAGTGTGGAGTGAAAGCTTGTTCCTGCTTGCAGTGATAAGAGTAAATACCTTGTTGGTACTCAGTGATCGTGCTGGGAGTTAATATTTGTGCACCAGTTGTACAATTTGTTTCTTATTTTCTTGGTTTTGTTAAATTTGTGTACCAAAAGTTAACCCCCAAATACTTCTGTTCTTATGCCATGTTTCATTTAAGTACAAAGAGCCTAGTGACTGTACACAAATCTGGAGATAGTCTTAATTTTATTTATTTTCCAGTGCAATTAATCTTGCTTGCCACATAGTTGAGTTCACTGTTAACAAAATAATTAACGTGGAGGAAGGAAAAAGTGCAGAAAAATGCAGAACTGCAGGTATAAATTTTTTTAATTAATAGGTTTAATAATACTTGTTGAAGATTTTGGTTTACTGCAGCTTAATTTCTCACCTAATTGTGGTTTATGGTCAGGTGGTTCCTCTGATACTTTGTAGGTGAAAGAATACAGACTAGTACAGTCTGTAAGCAGTCTGTCTAAACTGTGTTACCTGGATATTTAACTACATCAGTATATTAAGATTTGTCATCATCTAAGAAATACCAGTGAGAGGCTTATACAACCAGTCGTATAAAAGCTGAAAAAAGTATTTATACAACTTGTAAAAATACCAGGCTTATTTCTTGTTTTGAAAATTCGTTGTAAACTATTAATTCTAAGCAGAGTAATTTTGAATTAGCATATGAAATACAAGAAAAGTGCGTTTTTTACTGCTCAAGTGAAATAGTCAAAAGCTTTTGTTTTGTTTCTCGAAATTTGGCTAGTCTATTTAACAGCTGGGGTAAGAAAGCTCAGCTACTCAAAATATTTAATTTATAAATTGACATGTGGGTGTGGTCCCAGTGAACAATGAATAAAGGCACTGGGTTTTTCTCTGTTATTGAGACCTCAACTCGAGTCGAGTACAGAATTTTACACTGACTGCAATGCTGAAGTAAGTCAGGAAGTTGTAATAGTGAATTCCAAAAGATATGCTTTTCTTGGGATGTGTATGAAGTGTTCACACAGATCTCCTTATCCCATCACTGGTCTTTACTGGCAAACTTTACATCCCACAGAACCAGTTGCGAAACTGGACCCGAAATATACAGGTGTTTCAGCTCTTTGCCGAAATGCCCACATAGTGCGGAAATACCAGGACAAAAGGAGCTAATCCTGAAAGAGCTGAACACAACAGAAATGTTCTTTCCATGGACATTTTTCCTTTTCTTACAGATTTCTTAAGCCATGCAACATTTGAATGATGCTTGGCTCGTGATGATGTTACGCAGCATTAAGAATTCTTTCAGTGTAAAGATGTGAGGGATTATGTGGAACTTATTTGGAATGTAGTTTGCTAGAATGTATTTTAAATTAAATGTTAGTACTTATGCTGAGTACTTAGTAAAACAATTCAGTTAATCATTGCTATAATAAGAAAACTAAAGACAGACAAGCAATAGCAGTACCTGAATAAAGTGCTTTAAGTGAAGAGGAATCAGTTAAATTAACAACCCTGTTCTTTGGAAGTTATTGGAAATTCTGCATAGCAGTGGGAAGGAAAGTGATTCCAGCCTAACTGGCAAGAAACCTTTTTTGTATGCATTAAAAAAATAGTAAGGAAGTGAGTTGATGTACAGGACTTAAGAAATGGCATGGTTCTGATTAGCTTTATTCTTAAGTCATGAGTTTCCAAATTTGATGCTTACTTGATCTCAGAGTTTTTGATGGAAACCTTTTGAAATTTCAGGCTTGCATTAAACAAGAAGGTAAAGTGCATTAGTGTAATAAAATACCTTAATAAGGTGCTCAGTTTTAAGGAATATTTTCCTGTTTCTCACATGAGAGAGTGGAGGCTCAATATGTGCATTTTCTTAATTTGAAAAACACAAAAGGCCTTTCATAATGCTTTGACATAAAATTCCAAAGTGATCTGACTCCCAGTGTTCTTAAAAGTACTCAGTCGTGAGCTGGCTAACTCACATTGAAAAACAAATGGAACAATCCTACCTTGGCACATTTCTGCTACATCATCATTTAAAATGGGAGAAAGAGTAATGCCAGGTAGACATCCCAAGATTATTCAGATGTTTGAGTTGTAATAACAAAACTGTAGCTTGGAGCAAATTTTTTTCTAAAGAAATATACTCCTTTTTGACAGATGATTTAGGAAGAGAAACTAAAGGTCTGTGTGTACTTTGAATTCAATGTAAATTTGTAGGTAGGTGTGTGTTACAATTGTCTGTTTTTCTTTTTAGGGCTCATGTAATCAAAGGTGTTTCTTTGTTGGGTGTATCTTTTCAGAACACAACAGGAATTCAAAATGAATCAGGTGAGTATAACTGTAAGACTTTATCAAAATCCTGAGAACAGTTAATTATTAATAAGTAAATCATCCACTAAAAATAAAATGTTCTTTAAAATCTTCAGCCTCATTAAATTTCCTAATCATCCTTTCTACAGTGTGTGTGTTTGTGAGATTTATTTTATTTAATGGATTCAAGGTTTTTGTTTGAATTCCCTTTAGCAGTGTGTAAGTTATTACTCCTGGCAGCTCTTACAAGAATACCTCTCCGGAAAAATTTACTTCCTCCTCAAGATGTAGGTAATAATTCAGCTCCTTATATAAGTGGCTTGAAAATTGAAGGTTTCCATTTTTTTAAACCTTTTTTTTAATCACTTTCCCATTTCAAATGTGCAGTAAACAATCTACCACAGGAATTGATTGATTGGGAAGTTTCAGACCTTTTGGAAATCTGAAGTGTTTCTACTGAAGTCACGTGGAAGGACTGGGAAAACACAGTTCCTTTGTGGTGCAGTACGTTGCTGTATGGATTCACAAATATCCTGATTCTATGGTGTTGTTTTAATCAGTGCCAAGTGTACAGCATTTTATTCTGCATTTGTTTGTCCAAATAGGAATTGTACATCAGTTTGTCTATCACACACAATTGTATTACTTAAAGATACAGAAAAAGTATGTATTGCCTTAAATGTTCCTCTGAAGTCCTTCTCTCTCTGGTACACAGTCATGTAAAATGCTTTTTATCGTTTTTATTGATGCCTGTAGTTAATGTGTGCTTTTATTGCCCTTTCTACCCTTACTTGATCATCATCAGCAACCCTGAATACAGTTAGCACTTTGCTGAAATTGGAGAAGTAGATTCATAAGTAATTACAGTGTGAAATGGGTTGGTGGGATGTCTCCTGTTGCTTTTCTCCTTTGATTTAAAAAAACCCAACTCTTTGAGGTATGTGTTGGAAGAGCAAAATAAAGCTTTGCTCTGCTTTCAATAGACTTCAGCTATTAGAAGTAATGAATACATATTTCTTCCCCTCCCCAGTTTCTTTGCTGTCTTGGATGGGACGGGATTTCTGACGTTCTCTTCCTTCCATGGTTTCCAATTTGGGGGTCTTTCTCCCCTACAAATAGCTCCCTGGGAGCTCTCTGGGCAGCTGTTAGGACTTACTAAGGCAGCACCATAACAACCTTGCTCTGACTCCAGTTTGATCATTTTTCTCATTGTTGCAGTTAAAACTGACAGAAGATTTGTTCTTGTAACTTAACCCATTTTTTTAAATGTAGTGAATCATTGCCATAGCAGCACCCTCACAAAGAGTGGGTGCAGAGGAGCAAAGACTGAGAAGATTTATCTGTTTTGCTTTAGATATAAAACCCTGAAATTTGATAGCATATTGTGCATTTTAAAATATATTTCCAGTAGCCTTTCAGCATATTTCATAAGTGCTCACTGGAAAATGCTGTGGGCATTACTCAGTATATGAGAACTGAGACACTGTTGTGTCTCTGCTTTATGGTTATAGGTAAAGGCAGGATTCATTTCCAGAAAGTTGGGGTTTACTGACACAAATTTCTCAGTTTAACACCTCCTAGAAGTTGGTTCAGAGCTCAAGTATAATACCCGTAATATCAGAGTTGTTCCTACCATCACCACCAGTATCGGTTTCTAACCAGGATGATGGAAGTTGGTTGTCAGAGGGCAGGTGGTTTTTTTAGGGCACGTGGTTCAACACATGCCTAGTTCTCAGCAAGCACAATTCTTTCAGAATGTGGGTATATTTTACAGGAAACTGCATTCTTGTAACTTGGATTCTGGTCATTTTTATAAGAAGTAGTGTTTTTTTAATTAGGTAATAAGGAGCTGAATGCTTAATGACAAGTGTGAGTAGCATTTACTGTTCTTCAGTGGTGTATGCCAAGTGAAAGTTCTAGTATCTACATTGGAGTAGTTACTTTACTGCAACACCTACCTTTCAGTAGGTAAAACAATTAACTTTTCATTTTTGTGAACTGTATCTGCTTCTTGGAACTTTGGTTTTCTTCTAAAGTTACTTTTTAGTCTTTGTCACAGGTTACATGTTTTCACATAAGGTAAGATCAGAAAGTATTTTAGATTGTTTCTTGGAGAGTAATTAGATTAAGTATGCCTGGAAACCATAGTTTGAAAAAGGAAAATAAATGATTGCTAATATATGTGAAATTATCCTTAGTGTTGAGTTTGGAAATTTTACTTTCATATTAAGTCAGAAGGTTTTGTAGCTTGTGTGGGTTGAGGATCAGTTGTTTTTATCTGTTAATGGTGGTTGGCTTTTTGACTTGTAGAACACAACTGAGTCTCCTGTCACTGTGGAGACCTTGGATGATGTACCTGAGCATGTGCTCAGGGGCCTTCCTGAGGATGTGAGGCTCTTCCCATCCGCTGTTGACAAGACACGGCTTGGTGAGTGTTACAGCTGTGAAAGGAGAGTGAAAGTTTTTACACCATAAATTAGAGGTGCTGTCACAGTGCGGTGCCCTCCTGTGCTGGGTAGAGATGATGTCCAGTGCATTTATCTGAAGTAATTTCAGTTGGGAAGAGTGGACAGCTCCCCAGCACGAGTCAGATGCACACAAAGACCTTGAGAAATAGAAATTGTGAGTAGATTTGCATGAAATAACTTAGATTAGTTTTAACTCTTGGTATGTGTCTCCTAAGGTGTCTGGGCAACAAAATCAATCTTAAAAGGCAAGAAGTTTGGACCATTTGTTGGTGATAAGAAAAAAAGATCTCAAGTCAAGAGCAATGTATACATGTGGGAGGTAAGAAACGGCTTGTAAATGGTAAAACGTGTCTGTCACTGAGTCAATATTTTGTATTTAGCATTTACTTTTTCCAGAGATTTTACAAGCAGACTTGATGTAAGGTAATTACCACCTATTTAGGGACACTTGGATCAAGCAACCATTCTGAGTTACAAAGGTTTAAACTATTGGTGTTGCTTGGAACTGCTGGATTACTATTTTATATACTGTGTGTGGATCACACCTCCCTTGAAGAGTCTGTCACTGACAATGCTTTGCTCTGTTGGCTTCGACCCTGAGTGCTCTCCCCTCTGCAGCTGAGGGCTGTCAACTGCTTCTTGGAATCAGGGAGATGAGGAGGGTATGGAATCTCCTAAAGAAGCCACACCACTCCTCATTTGGCTCTTTGAAAACCAGCTTTGCTATGGGAATGGGTTTTGCTTTTGGAGTTTCTATAGGAGTTCTCAACTGTTGCAGTATTTCTTGTGCTGCCTGTGTTTGGGCTTGCTTTGAAGCAAGTGCTGTCTGGACAGCTGAATAGTTCCCCTGACCGTCACGAGACTTTGGGTATTACATACCTTTCAAAATGTAAGTGTTTTAATCTGGAGTTGAATCCTATCCACAGTTCATAACCACTTACTTCCAAGGACTTGTTCAGCTATTCTGAAGACAAATACAGCACGTGGTTTTAACAGAGGGAATAGTCAAAGGAGGGGAGTGATGTAGGAGCTGTGGCAGAGCATGTTCTGGAGCACAGTTTGCTAGTTTACAGATTTTTTAGGCTAAAGATGCTCTTAATAGTCATCCATCCTTCTGGCTCCCGGTCTGCAAAAATTGAACATGCAAAACTTCAAGCTAACCTCTATCAGAAGTTTTGATCTAGGACAAAACCTTCAGAGAAGAGATTGCAGGCCAAAAGTTGTTTGGTTTTTTTTTTTCCCAGTTGCACCTGATCAAATAAAAGACTGCAGAAGAGCAGCAGCACTTCACTCCAGTGCAGCCCCTGCTCATTTCCTTTGTGTTGTCTCTTGACAGCAATGACTTTGTGTAGCTGTAAAATGTATGTTTGGGTGCACATGCACTCACAGGTGTCCCTTGTTTAATGCCAGTTTTGCCCCTCAGGTGTATTACCCAAACCTGGGCTGGATGTGTGTGGATGCAACTGACCCAGAGAAGGGGAACTGGCTCCGATACATAAACTGGGCACGTTCAGGGAAGGAGCAGAATCTGTTTCCTCTGGAGATCAACAGGACCATATACTACAAGAGTCTAAAGGTATCAATGTCTGAGAACAAGTTCCTGCTTTATTTCCCTGTATTACTAAACCTTTTATTGCCCTTTATTATTATACTTTTTATTCCCCTTGATTATCATACCTTTTATTTCCCTTCATTAAAATACTTTTTTCCCCACTATTTGTATTAAACAAACTTTGAAACATTTTGTGAAATATATTTAAAGTATTGCAACTGCTACATTTCATTGATATAAATTATTCTTTGCCAATACAGTTGACATTAAGATCTCCTGTAAAAAAATACAGGATATGTTTCAACACCAAGTCTGTCTTGTTGGTAAATGATACCCAGTAACACCAAATTTGATACAAACTAGAAGAAAAAACTATAGCAAATTATATAAAATAAATGTTCTTCTATTTTTCTAGATACAGAGATAGTTTCTACTGAGAATTTTTTTGCAATGATCAGTTATTTTTGTGTTTTGTGCATCATGTGACAAAGATTGCCTGTCAAGACAGTTTTATAGGTAGCTTCATGAAACAATTTTTTATGGTTTTATACCATTTCAGTTTTGTTCAGGGAGTGAGGGGAAGTCAAGGTGTAATTCCTGAAACATTTTATCTTCCAAACTGAGAAATAAAATGACTTAACTATAATGGTGGAGCATGTTTGGGTTAGAATATTGTGCCTAGAAAGTATTACTGGAATCTCTGATCAAGGACCTACTTGCAGTGAGTGTAGTCTAGCTTTGGTTGTATTTAAAATACTTTTGAGGGTTTTGGGCATATGCAGCCTTAATTCTTGTACTATTGGGGTTTTTTTGGGGGGGTGGGGGCAAGGGGGATGATGATGATGACGTCTTTTTATTTTTGGTGGCTTTCTTTTTTTTAATGATTTTTTGTTGTTGTTTTGGTGTCTGCATTTGGTGTTTTTCAGTGTGTTTTTTACAACTTCATTAATTCCTGGTGGTGGGGTTAGGGATGCTCTGTGACTGATTGATTAATTCATTAATTAATTCCCAGAAACGGGGTCTGGGGTGCTCTGTGATTGATTCGTCAATTAATTAATTCCCAGGAACAGGGTTTGGGGTGCTGTGTGATTGATCGATCCATTAATTAATTCCCCGGGGGCGGCGTTTGAGGTGTTCTGTGATTGATTGACTGATTGGTTGGTTAATTCTGGGGCGGGGTTTGGGGCGCTCTGTAATTGATTAATTCATTAGTTAATTCCGGGGCGGGGTTTGCGGCCCCAGCGCCGCGCACCTCCCGCCGCCAGGGGGCGCGCGGCGGCGGNCCGTCCCGCTGGGGCGGGGGCCGAGCCCGGGCCCGCCGCGGCCCCGCTTGGGAAGGCGAGGGTGAGTCCGGCACCGCGATCCCTCCTCGGGAAGAGGGAACTGAGCGCTGAATCCTCCTTGGAAAGGGAGACCATGGCTCCGGGGACCACCGCGATCCCAGACCCGGGGCCGGGGGTGCGTCAGTCGAGCCGAAATGAAAAACTCCGGCCTCCTTACCCCCTACGGTGTTTAATTTCTTGGGTTTCGGCTGTTTTTGTTGGTTACGGAATCTCGCGCGCGGTGCAAATGGCTGCTCCCGGCTGGCTTCGGCGAGGAGGGAGGGTGGGAGAAGTGTTTCGGAGGGGTATAAACACGTTATTCTGTGTAAATATGTATGTCGGGGCAGCCATCTATTATTTTTTCCATGACTAATTGAGCAGCAGAGTTTTTCACAATGCGTGTGCCTCCACGCGTGGCCTTATATAACTGACATTTTTACCAGCGTTTTAGGCCAAAATCGCAATGAAGCCTTTAGTTACAGGGAGTAAATAAAGGAAACATTCACAGTTGCAGCACAAGGATGTCGATTCCTCTTGCAGGGAAATATGTACATTTTGGAATTTTCTGAAGGTTACAGATGAACCAAAAGAAAGATAATACTTTAAGCAGCATCATTGTAGTTTTTAACTTAAAATTCAGGGCCTGATCTTACAGGTAATGCAGCTCACTGGAACTCACATTGGGAACAAGCTCAGATATTGAGAACAGTTATTATGTAAGCTTTTTATTTTAGACGTTGAAGAGGGGGCTGTAATGTAACACAATTAGTTATTTTAAACCGTAATTTTTAGGTTAAGCAAATACAAACTGAAATTCAAGCACTGATTTTTATTTTGCTGCCTGTAGTGAAAAGCATATTCAGCACGTATGAGAAAGACTCAGTAAATTACAGGCTGTATTATGGTTTTTCCTAAGTCTGCATTGTCTTAGCACATAAAATTTGTGTGCTTGTGATTTACCTGAAAGGCTCGAAAAACAACCTGCAAGAATTTGATTATATGATAAATCAGGAAAGCCAGACAGAATAATTTCTAAGGTAATTTTTAGTGGCACAGAAATCTGATTTGCATTCATGAACTTACAGATAAAAATATCAGTGAACTGATTTTGTTCCTGGGTTTTGATTTTGTGCTGTTCTGTAGGTTTCGAGGTTTTAACTTCTTTGAATTTTACAGATTTCGTAATTAGAAATAGCAAATCTTTTCCCCCATTTTACAAACATGACCTTCTTACTAAGGCTCACAATTATTAAATAAAAAAAAAACCCAGCAAAACCCAACTCCTAGCACAGTATAGATGATGTATTTGAGAATAATCAAGAGCAGTTTATGTATGGAATTATACTTGTGCATGAAGAAGCAGAAAGACCAGACACTTAGCAATTCAAATCAACTAAATACTATGATTAAAGTTTCAGCTGTAAAATGAGAAAGCAATTGAAATTGTGTAGTTCTGTTTTTCACAGGTGTCATTTGAATTTTTTTACTCAGTTATTTTAGTGTTTGTAGTAACATCTGCTAATATTTGCAATTCACAGCAAATTCCTTATAAGAGATACATTTTTTTCCTGCAGATTTGGTAGCAGTAGATGCAGTGAGGATTCCAGAATGGTTTCTACTGACATTGCTGCTTTTGTAGGATCAGCTGTTCCCCCTGGATATGGAAGTTTCTTAACCGTAGGGTTGAGGGTTTTTCTGAAAATAGAGGAAATTCTGATGAGCAGGATTAAAAAGTAATTAATTTAAAAGTAAATAATTCTAATTACATTAGACAAGGGTGGTGGCAGAAGAAGGATATTGTGAAAAATTGGGAGTCATTACAATGTAATACTTGAGATTAAATATCAGTGTAAAAAACTTGCTAGAGGGGAGCTCCTCCAGAGGGTCATGGAGTTTGAATTTATTAGTGACTTAAACAGATGAATGAATTCTTTCTTAATAAACTTTATTTTGGCCCGTGTTGCACATTGTTATCTTACATATTGAGGAGAAAATAGAAGTAAGAACTGCCAAGTGCAAACAACTGTGAGTGAGTGTGGCCCTTAGGAACATGTTTTCCACATAAGTAAACTGACAGTTTAATACCTTAGAAATGTCTAGACAAGACAGTATTCGAGAGGTGTATTATAATTTAGTAGTTAAGCTTATAATTATTCTGTATTCCGTAAAAA
>VXBX01001953.1:167830-243521 GCA_013400415.1 Scytalopus superciliaris | reverse complement strand
TTTTTTTTGTATTCCTAAAAAAAAAAAAAAAAAAAAACCTTTTCAATTTTTAGTGCGTCTTAAGCCTTGGACAGGTAAGGTATTTATCATTTGGCAGATAACCTTGTTGTCCATGTTGCAGTAGGAATTCTCTTTTTTTCTGAATAAATATCCAGGTGCTGTAGGTGAGATTGAGTTCTCATAAGAGGTAGGCTGCACTACATTTGGGAAGTGGAGATGGCATTTAAGACCCAGCATCTGACTGAGTATGTGGCAGACCCAAAGTCCAGCCTGAATTGTTCTCCTTGACTTTGATATGACCTATTTACAAGTGATCCCTGACACAAGGTCCATAATCCTGCTTTAGACCATATTTAGGATGGTACCTGGCATTTCCTCCAGGTGCCGTCTCTCCCTTGCGTAGTTTGGCATTTGGGTTCTACTTTCAAACTCCTTTACATCTGCATGCTGTTCGATGGCTCCTGCCTGGCCTGGCTGTAGGTTTTCTGAGCTGAAATAAATCCTTTCCATCTTCCTTCAACCAGGCACAGCAGCTCAGGAGTCCTGGAGGGAAGAGGGAGTTCTTACAAATAGATTTTTACATATTGCAGCATTGTGTGTTGTTTCTGAGGTGGTGAATGTGTTTGATATTTATAAAGGATTTTAGTAGGATAAATGGGTATTGATGAGGCTAGGAAAAAAGAAAACAACATGATGAACTTGGGGAACATCACAGATTTTTATCAGAGCCAAGCTGTTATATTTGCCATGATAACTACATGGTAAAAGATCTCCCAGTTGCTGGTGCGTGACCAACAACCAGCTAAAAAATCACTTGATTTTCATTTTGTTGTTTTTGCATTTTCTGAAATTGCATATTGTAGTCAAGCATTTCTCATCTGCTTCTTCCAGGTCGTGGTTAACGTGCTTTATTCTTCTGGCCAAGTTTATAGGGCAGTTGGTTCAATCAAATGCATTAGCACCAGCTTGTTCATTAATTATTCTTCTTCTAAGGAAAAAGTAGAGCAGCTTGGTTTTTACTTTACAGTTGGATTCATGTATTCTTTAGAGGAGTAGTTTAGTTTTTTTTTTTTTTTTCTCATTGGGCATTTCTTCCTCTGCATATGAGAGTAATAATTTGTAGTAGTGAGCAGTAATATCAAAAATTAATGTTTCCTTCTGGAATCTGGCTTCGTAGTCAATCTTTCTTAAAAAAGTCACTTTTCACTAACTAAAGTGTTCTTAAAAAAAAAAAAGAAAAAAGATGATCATTAAAAAAAACCCCAAACCAAAAGATGGTCATACATAAAGATATCCTGTGGTTTTATCAAGCTGTAATCTGCTTTAAGGTGCTGCGTAGGCTCCAAAATGTGATCAAACAAAGCTAAAATCTCATTTCTGTTCTGGATTATGTGGCAGATCAAAAGTCTGGTTTTGGAAGAATAAAGATACTGATGTTACCCAGAATAAAAGCTTGCCCTACTACATGCCTGTGAATAATACCTCTAAAAAAAGGCTTTTGGTGGGGGGGAGAGGAGAGCAGTGTTTTACTTCTCCCCTGCTTATTTCTGTCCGTGGTGGTGCCTCATGCTGTGCTGTTCTCTGTGTTCCTTCTTACTCTGCCAGGCAGCAGAGCCCGTGGCACAGTCTGTGCTGTGTCTGCAGTGAGGGCTGTGTGTGCTGCTCTCTGTGCACGCTCAGGCTGTCAAGAGGGGAGAAAAAAGTCTGTAATTTCGTTTTTCTGAAAGCATGTGCTGCCTAACACAACTGGAGTGGGTTGTCACGAAACCAAATGACCTCTGAGGCACAGTTGTGTCAACTCTTAAAATAGTTCTCTATTGTAGTGCAGTCAGAGCACCTGCATCAGGGTCACCTGTGCTGTAGGGATTATTTATTACAGCCCAATTTTAAAGTCTCAAACCATGCTAATAAATAATTTAAAACTTAGTTACCTTAAATGGTTCTACTGCTCTCACAGTGTTGCTGTTCCCCATAGTTGTTACCAGGTTTCAGCCAGAAGGTGAACTGTAGGGAAACTTTAGTAATCAGTACTGGCCCAGAAACAGTGTGAGATGAAGGTGGGCGAATTATGAATCAATTTTTCTGTTACAAAGAATTAGTGTGCCTTGATTTATATCAGTCTGAATGCAAAGTGCAACTTCAGGCTTCTGCTTCCCAGATTCTAAATAAATGCTTCCATCTTAAAAGTTACACTGGTTTTTCTTCTGTCTGTGAGTATTGCTGAAACAGTGTCAGATTGCTGCTGGAGAAAAGGGAAAAATAAGGATGAAATCAGCAGGTTAAATTCTGTGATAGCAGAAAAAGACAAGTGAGGAAGGAGGAGGTCAAACAGGATCATCTGGAGAAAAGCCTTAAAGTGGAATTATTTTGATTTCCCCAAATCACACTGATTTACAAGAAGGTTTATACAATGCCAGCTAAAAGCTGCATTTGGGACGCCAAGGGAACTGTATCTCTCACGGCAGTTTCTTTCTGGAGAATAATATATTTGAGGTTTGCTAAGCAGTGGAAGTTTTCTCCTACCCCTCGTATATAATACTCTTTGAAGGGGAGACTTTTTACTTTACATTCCCATCTTCACTTCTCCAGCAGTGCCCCCAGTTCCAGGACAGCTGCTCTGAGCGTTCAGAACAGCGCAGGGAAATTGCTGTGATTCATTCCAGACTTTCTTGTGCCTGTGGGTTTAAGAATGGGAGGTGATAAGCTTTCATTTCAGGAATAAGACACCAAATTATCTGTATTTAAAAGAAAATTTAAAAATTCAGCACTAAATTGCATGTATTGACCCCTTAAACTCTGTTTCTAAGTATAAACTTTTGGAAATAGAAGGCCTTGGCCCATTCAGGCATTTCCTGGGTTATTAAAGAACATCAGTGGTTTTGCTTTGGTCAGGTTGTATTGGATTTCTGGGGTCACTGGGAACCTGTTTAGGGCTGTGCTGGAATGACAAAGCCTGGGAGGGCGGGCTGTGGGGTTTGGTTCCTTTGCAGAAGCCTCAGCTATACTATTGAATACACACTACCTTTGGAAGCTTCCACAAATGCAAGTGGTCGTGGCTGTCCCCAGGTGGGTGGGATGTCACTGGCACCAGTGTCATGGTGTGTCTGTGCTGATAGTGCAGTCAGGCATCCCCGTATTTGTGGTCTGGGACCCCAAATTTGTCTTTAAGTCACTGCCTGGTAATGGCACCAAGAAAGCAGAACTCCTCAGGAGAAGGTTTTAATTGCATTTAGTGGTCAGGGCTGCAGTGTAAGGGCTCAGTGCTGTTACCTGATCATTATTAACACAAGTACCATAAGCACTTTTCACACTCTGTTACTTGGTGGGGTTTATGTCTTCAACTTAAAATAACAATCATGACGGTAATGAGTTGGTGTGTTTCTAGCTGCTTAGTTCTGCTTAGACCAGATGTATGTAGTTAATCCAACAGGAAAAAAAAATCAAATTCTAAAGCATTCCATGTTTTAATTCGTACTCTTGCTTTTTTAGCCACACTCCCTAGACTGCTTTTCTTGAGTTAACAAAATACAGTCTATCTAGACCACAGTAGTGGCACTTCCCAGCAAATTTGCTAATGCTGTCTTCAGTTACATAACTCACAGTGTGAGTGAAATAAGGCACCAAGCAGCTTTCTAATATTAATCAATTTTTTCCTGTTGGTCAGGGTTAGATTTGAAACAAGAAGTGACCTGAAATAAAAGCAACTTGGTATTTCACTGCTGGGTTTTTTTTTATTTTTTAAAATTAATGCAGTGTGGTTGGAAATTATTCTTAGGAATATGCTGTTTTAATTTTTCTGAAAATAAAGTTACTAAGTTTCTATTGAAATACCAGTTTCCCTTTAGAAATAGTTTACTGTGTTAGAATTTACTAAAACTCTCCTAGGCTGTTCTAAGCATTTAAATGCTTCTGTGTTGAAGATGTGGAGGAAATTTAGTAATTGCTGTTTTAGGGAAGGGCTTTGAGATAGATTTGGAGGATTTGTTCCAAAATAGGAAGGGAATGAATTCCTGCAGAGTAGGAGAATATATACTTTTTCAGAGAGAAACAATTACTTTTATTTTTTATTCCTTTAAGTATTTTGTGATTCAGAACTCTCCTGTTTATAGAATACAAGAGAGCAAACTCAGTGGGCTCCTGGCTGTCTTACATCTCTCTAATCTGAGTGACTTCCATTCCCATGAATAATCATTTTTTAATTCCTTTGCATTACCTCACATTAAGTCAAGGCTTTACCAGACACTGTTGCTCCTTCTGTGGTTTCCTGACCCTCCTGTGCAATCTTCAACTTCAGTGTTTGTTTTCTAATTCGAGACTCTGGGTTTTATAGTGGATACAAGGTACAGTCAGTTACTGCCTTTCAGTGTATTCTTATTTTATTTGCCTCCTGCTGGAACCATCTCTGAATTTAGGGAAGGCTCCAAGTACTCCTTGTAGTGAGAATTTTCTGTACCTCTTAATCATTGTTACTGCTTTTCTCTAGATGTTTTCTTTTTATACTTCATCTTTTCAAGACCATTTGAACAGAATTAATATGAATAGTATTGTATCATAAATGGTACTAAACTTTTTTAGTGCCTTTTTTATTGCAATTTGCCAGTTTTGCATTGACCATTTATTTTACTTGAACTGTTTGCAGGCAGTGTCTTATACTGAGAGCTTATATGCAGATGCCCGGTGTACTTTATTATGCAGTGGTGAACAAGCACATTTAATTTGTGTGTTAACTCAGAGATGTGATAGCTGGTTTATTCATGCAAACTCTGGTTGTGTGTGTGGCTGAGAGCTCCTTTCTTTAATTGAGATCCCTTTTGTCAGGCAATTTGTGTTTGTCATGTCTCTGAAGATTCTCATGTCACTGCAGTACAAAAGTACAAACTATCAGAGAAATCTTATATTTCACTTATTAACTATTTAGTACATTTTTCAAATGACCAGAAAAGAAAACCAGTTGTCAGACCAGAGTGTGTGTAATGTTTTCAATCTGTCAAACGTTCTAATTTATTTTGTCATTTCTGCCAAGAGCCTTAAACAGATTGACAGGAATGACTTTGTTCTGCAGAATTCTCACTGGCCTACACTTATGTGTCAGGTGTACAGCAGACTAAGTCTCTGCTTGGGTTTATCAGCTATTGAAACAAGACTTGGTATTTCAACATTTGTAGCTAAGAAATTAATTAATCTGACTATTCTCTAGGAAGTATTTACTTACCTTTTATACACTTTTCCCCTGCACTAAGAAATTGCAGTATTTATTTGGATCACCAGTGCCTGAGAGTTATTTAGAACGAAACTTTCAGAAGCACTCAAGCTCACTGGAGTTGCTGTTAATTTTGTTGTCACATTTCTGCAAGAGCATTTGATTGACTATGATTAATGCTGTAGAACTTCAGAGAGATGCTGTTATTAATGTGCTGATTGACATAAAGTTACTCTAGTGAGAGTATTATAATAGCTGAAAATCCATCATCTTGATTATTATTGCTGCAAAATGCCATGGAAATGAGTAGTCAGCTATACATTATTCTAACTTGTCTTGAGAGCCAGATGCCTCACTCCAGTCTGTCAGATATGGATCTCGTTTTATTTGGCAGCCCATCAGAAACAATTTGACTGTTAAATGGGAAAGGCCCTGTGTTTGTGAAAGTGACTTGATTCATAGAAATATAGGTAAATTTTCTCATGCATCTGCATTATTCAGGGCCAAGCCCAATGTAAACTTCCATATGTTGCTGCCAGTAGTTTGCAGACTAAGTGTGTAGATGGTCAGCTGTTTGTAAAGCAGCTCAGTGCAAGGAGAGCTGACCTGTCTAGCAGTGGTTGGGATCAGAATGTTCAAACACCCACCTTTGCCATAGATTCGGACCCTTAGCCAAGTTCCTAGCGTTGTCTTGGGCTCTTCCCAAGAGTAGATCATACCAAGTTTCAGAGAGTTGAGTAAAAAATTGACTTGGCTACAAAGTTGCTGGTAAAGAGCAGAGTCCAGCATTTCCAATCTTACGGGCCCTTGTCTGGGATTGCAAAAGCAAAGTGGACTTTGTGCTGAAATTTAGCCATAGCTACCAAATCCTGACCTGTGTCACTCTTGGCTTTCTCCACTCCTATACCAGAGCTGGGGTTTTCTTCTGGTTCCTTACCTGCAAATTAGAATGTCCGGGTTCCTTTACAGTAACATTTTATTTCTGTATTCTCTTCTAGTTAACTTTTTTATGCTATAAACAGGCATGTGCAAAAAGCCTGTACAGCTTTAAAGTCTGATTTGATATAAACAGGTTAATCTTGACTGCAGCAGTTAACTGGGCAGAAGACAAATATGCTTGTGCTCTGACTGGGATTTACTTTTACTCTGAAAAATGGATGGAGTTGCCATTCCCTGTAGTGACTTTGTGAGCCTGTTGTCCTTTGTTGATGTCACAAATTAAGCAGATGCAGTTTGCTCTTGTCTGGTTTGGGACATACTATAAATTTAGAACTTCTCTTGTCAGTTCTGTTCACATGAGCACCAACTGTTGCTGTTGTCCTGCAGCACAGTCCTCTGCTGCACTCTGAGAAATGCACTGATTAGGCAACTGGGGGATTACAGTTCCTCTGGAAATGTAATTCAGTGTATCTTGTGTTATCAGAGAAGGCTGACAAGCGTTTCTTTAAGAAAGTATCAATGGGCTGCTGCTGAAATGAATGAAACAATTTCACAGAGGAAGCAAGGCAAATCTTCCACAATTTCTCAGCAGATAAAAATGATTTGATGACTGTGTTGTACATTAAAATAATCAGTTTGCATGATATTTATCCTCCTCCTTTATCCACTCTTACAAATTAGAAAGGACCTGCGGTGATACTCTACCATATGACCTTGGATCGTCACTCAAGCTGGAAGGAAAGGAGTCTTCCCAAATTTAACAGATACAGAGAAGTAAAGTTTTCATGCTGCAAATGAGGAGCTGCTTATTAGCAATTAATTTTCCCTATTAGGTTGGAAACCCAGTTGAGATGCTGTAATATTTTTAATGGGGACTGATGGAAAAAACACTACATACTTACTGTAGTAGGTAGTTGGCTGTACTGAAGAAAAATAAGATGATAAAGAGGTTAAAGGAAAGAAATCTGGAATGGATGTCAAGGAAGGGGATGAAATTCATTGCAAAGGGAAAGTGGGTGATTTTACTTGGGAATACTTTGTTTTGTTGAAGAAAAATTTGACAATAACATATTGTAGATACAGTAAACAAAACGGTTAGTTTGTTTAAAAATAACAGGGCGAAGTTGAGTGAATGTAAATAAAATGTTGAGTGTGATCTTGTAGCAGTTCTGAGGGGGTTCATTTTTTTCCTGGAGGATTTGATGTGGTGGCAGCACTGTCCAGATCCTGCATCTGTGAGAGGCTTTGCTCGTTTCCTCAGCCTTGGGGACTCCTGTTACAGTAATCCCAGGGCTCCACTTGACACAAAGGCAGTCCTGTTACTTGGGAATTGTAGCCCTTGTACAGCTGTGTTCTCCAAACAAAGCCTTAGCTCACGTCTGGACAAACTGTTTTCCAGGCAGTGGCAGCTTTTCACTAATCCTGTGAGTTCTGTTTGACACAGGGAAACAAAGTTGCTCTGGAGAACAAGAGACCACCTTGATCAGCTGTGTGTGAAGGGGTCTGTACCTGGGCTCGGAAGTTGTTTTTTTTATCCTTTTTAAAAAATGTCACTTACTGGTGTGACCTCTGCTGAACTGGAACATACCTGGTTTGTCAAACAGCAGAACAAAATGGCAGGTAAAGGCCTAAGGAGTCACTTTTAAAGACAACTTAGCTAAACCCCCGGATATTTTTGATCTAAACCTCTCAAATATTCAGTGATCCGAACAGGTCCATGATAGATCTTTGGGTTATTTATTACAGATAAAGGCAAACGGATCTGTAGTGATAATTTTAAACTTTATGGTCCAAGTAGTTGTGAAAGTCATCTCTCACTTGCATTCTCTTATATAATATTATGCTGTCAAAATATCTGTTATTTCAATTATCTGTATGTAGCTTCACTTCAGGGTCAGAAAAACGTTTTGGGGAGAGCTCTAGAGAATGGAGAAGCCACACTTTCTGGCCTTAGATAAAATCTGTTGGTTAAAGGGGCTATTTCAATTTGGACTAATTCTCTGTATTTACACAATTTAGGTGCTCTATTTTTAACTGATTTGCACATAAAAACTGGCTAAATATAGACAGCAGCAGTTATTTCTGGAAAATGTCTCTGCCAGCTGACATTTCTCTTGCTGTTGCTTTTGTTTTAATACTTAGCAAAACAAAAGCTCATGGAATGGAAGTGCAGAGAAGAATGTTCATATTTTTTGGCCTGGCCTGGCTGTGTCTGTGTGGCAGCTATTGAGTAACTTGCAAGGAATTTGTAGTGAATGAGGGATGCTGTGTTATTTGGAAGGGTGGGAAGCAGAAATACACAAGGAGCTGAAGTGACTGAGAAAATCTAATGCAAGTCTGGTTGCATATTTGTGTGCTCTTCTTACTGTTTTAGAAATATTGGTGTAGGGGCAGAAATAACATTTTTAAATCTTGCCAAGATAAAAGCTTTACTTTTGATTATTTGCACTGAATTGTTTCATCACAGCTCATATGGGGGTTAAAATTGCACAGAATTAAACCCTTGTTTGCCATGCTTTCAAACTGTTAGGTGACATTCCGCCCTATTTAAGTCATTATGGATGAGTAAGTCTTGTAGTCTATAAACTTGACTTCCTGGGATATGCACTCAGGTTAGTCAGGAGTCGTAATGTGCTGGGAATTTGAATGACATGCTGCAAAGGTAGATGGCATCCTATTGCAGACAGGTAATATGAATGCTTTTATCTCTCTTCTGGTAGAGAGTTACAGTAGGTAACTTAATTTACAAGACAAATTGGATGAGGAAGACTAAGCTCGTATTTCAGTTTGTAGGGATTCATGTAATGCCACACATTTAACACAGGCTTCCCACTCTTACAGGTTTTCAACCTGAAGGTTTTTTTCATCTGTTTATCTAAATTTTGTGAGTAGTTTCAGCTTGCCTAGGCTCATGAAGAATGCCGTATAATGGCAATGTATTCCCTTTTGCTTCTTGCAAACTGTTGCATCATTTCTTTCTGTTGACATGGCACACCTATGCCTTCCTACCATTTCTTGTACTGATTATTAGATAATGTCAGAAGTTTGTGGTGAGATACAGTAACATCATCTTCAGTGCTGTCATTAAAGCAGAGACTTTGCCAAACATTTGCAGAAATTGGTGTCTTAAATAGCCCAGCTCAGAATTTTCTTGGGCTTTCCATGGCAACAAGTTCATCTGTTATGCAAATATCATGGTAACAGTCTCTGTCAGTGCATTGCTCCGTTTGGTGTTTGCAAAATGGGTATTTAATGCTTGGTACAAACACTTCAATACACATACCCAGTTAGGTGTACGTGCTTCTGCCTCCAGATGTCCTGAAACACCTTCCCAAGGTGAACTTTTATTACACCCTGTTCAATCTGGTTGGAAAATGCAGTGATTGAAGTGCTGCTGTGTGTGAGTGAAGTGATGATTAATGGGTAGCAATACGCTTATACAACAGGCAGTTTGGTATTAATAGAATTGCTGTGAAGTTTGGCTTCCTCTTTCCCCTGCTCCTACTGTGTAAGCTTGAAAGTGTCTTTTTTTAAGGAAGAGGAGATGCAATTTCTGCTGGAAAAAATTACAGAAGAACCTTTATTCACTGCTTTTACCCTTATTCTATAGATAATTCACAAGACTTTCCCATTTTCCCCAAAGTATTCTGTGTATTCTGCCTCTCCACCTTTAAAATAATTTGATACATCATAAAGATTGGGCAGAGTGACTACAGAACTAAGATCTTCTGTAGCTCTAAAGTTATTCTTCTGGTTCTTGGAAATTGGAGGTTAAAAATCTCTTGTGATAATTTTGGACACTGTCAAACAGCTCATGTCAGTTTTCATTTGCTTAACAATACCTGAAGTTATGCCTGCAAAAACTAGTTGTATCTCATAACTTTATAATGGGATGTTTGTTTCAAAAATTGATCTGTGGCTTGAATTTTGCCCTTAGAATTGCTGGAATGTGAATAGGAATGTGCTGATTTTTGCCTCCTTTTTACTTTTTTTTTTTTTTTTTAAATAATGTTCAGTTTTAGAAAGATAAAGTCCTGAAAATGGAGAGTCTGTAGTTTTGAATCAGCAAGATAGAAACCTTCCTATCTAGGGGAGAGTTTGTAGGAGTGTGTTAGAAAGGGCTGTATGTGTATGTGGTCACCACCAAGTGGGATGATCTATAGCCAGACTGGGAAATGTTCCTAGTACAGCATATCTGATGCTAACAAACAAATAAAAATAAAAGATTTTTTGGCTTGTGAAAAAAAAAAAAAAAATTAACACCAAAGGTGTACTGGAATTTCTGAGGCATGGGGTTTTGGGAAGCATCCAGTTGGGTTCTGTAGCAATGTTTTTGCCAGTACAGGAGATTTCTTTCCCCTCAAAGCATTTGATAGGCAGCAGTTTCATGTTTTGTTTCATTTTGTTGGAAGCTTTAGAGTTCCAAAGCCATTCCCTCCCCAGGTAATAACAAGTGTGTCTGTTCAGAGGTACTTCAGAGTTCTTCAGTAGAGCTTGCTTGAATCATGTTTCAAAGTAGTACTTAATGCAAGTACTTAAAAAGAACTTTGATATATTGTTGTATTAACAGTAATATTATGGAAGAAATATTGAAAGTTGATGTTACAACATTTAAGCAATGTTTGTTTAAATAAAGCAAAATTGTTGAGGCCTTTTCTTTCAAGGTTGTAATTTTTTTATTCACAGCCTAATACTTACTATCTTTGTGACTTAAACCTACTATTTTAACTTTTACTTTGCAATTATTCCTCTTTCTACAAACCTCACCTATCCTAGATCACAATTACCACAGTCCCTGAGCTGGTGGGTGCTGTCACATGTTCTTTGAGGCAGGTGCTGGGGGTGTGAGGCTGTGGCGCTTACAGGGCAGCCCTTCTGCCAAAATAATGAGCAGCCATGCAGTGAACCTGTGCTATATCCTTCGAAATGTGGCTGTTGGCTTAGATTTTTAAATAAAATATTTGCATAACCTTGTGAGTTTGAGGTCAAATTTCTGTAATCCCCATGATTATACCAATAATCCCACAAAACATATATTTATACATATATCAGGCATGTTGTGCCTACTAGTTCTCCCTGAATATTAAAGAGTTCTTGGCTGTTCTTAGTGTTTCTGAGCCCTTCACACACAGGCATATTGCCCCTTATTTGGCCAGGTGGCTTTCGATTTGGCTTTGCTGTGTGAGCAGGTGCTGGTAGAGAATCATGAAATGTTTTATAAACAATGGAAGAACTGGACAAACAAACAAAAAGCAAAATTAAGACACTTAAATGCAAACCAGGAAAATATTAAAAGAACACCCCTAGTATTCACATCTTAATAATAAGCATTTTGAATTAAATACCATTTTTTGGTGCTTAATTATTTGACTGAATTCCATTTATTAAATACATAAGGTCTTTGACATCTACGTGCTGTGCCATTCACAGTTGGACAAGATTCTGAGAAGTCACTGCAACATGTTTCTGCATTTTTTCATGCTCTTTCAGCCAACACAACTTGGATTTAATTTTCTTGAGCAGTTTGTTATTTGAATGTAGCTTTCTGTGTGAGAAAGGCATTCATGTGTTCATGCCTTCTGCAGAACAAACAACCAAGTCAGATTTTTACCGTTGCCTGAAGGCTTAAGGAATCTATTTCAAAAACATGACACCTACCAGTATTCTGGATACAGGAACAGATGAATTCTGGTGCACGGCAAGCTGTTGACCAAATTAAAATTCAAGTTGCATCAGTATATTAGAATTCATTAATCAGAAGAATATGGAAATGATTGTGCTGTTGTTTTCTGCTGAATTTTCTGCAGGGAGTCTTTTAGCTTGATTATACACTTAATCTTTATTTCATTCTCTTCAGTGCCTAAATACTGCTTTCGGGGGTTTTTTTGTTTGTTTGTTTTAATATGAGGAAAAAAAGTAATAGTGGATTTGTAGAATAGCAGCAGCTACTGCATGGGATTGATGGAAACTTTAATCTGAACCAGTTCCAAAGGGATTTGAGCAGTGCGTTTATATTATTACACTGTAATTTGCATCATGAGGCTGTGGAGCATTGTCAGAGTATGACTTGGCAGTGTATCTTTCCCCTTTAGCCATGTCCTTTCAAAGTGCCACCCTCATCTGTGGTCTTAGAGTCCTTTTCGGAGGATCTCTGAGGGAGCTTCTCCCCTGTTCTCCAGGAAATGGGAGATTTGGACAGGTACCTGTGGTACAGCACAGGTGGGGTGTGGGCTGGATGTGACTGGGCTGCAGTTACTTGTTGGCTACAGATCTTCAGGAAACACCAGTAATTTCAACTCATATCAATTATTCTTTTCCCTTATTAACCCAAGGCTTCTGGGCAGGCAGATGTCTGCCTTCTGTATTCCTTGTAAGCCATGGAAGCTGTGTTTGAGCTCAGATGTGAGTGTCCTTCTTACTTCATGATCTTAACTGGGAACATGTTTTGTGCTACACTTAAAGGTTATTAAAGATAATAACATCTTGAGCAATTGGGCAATATTTAATTATAGAGTTCAGCTCCAAGTCTATGGAAAGACTGTGTTTAACATCTTCTCTCTTGGTATCTGAGTGTGCTCATCCCAACCCCCCAGAAATAACTCAGTGATTTAACTGTTTCATTAGCATTTTGCTTAACAGAAAAATCTGAGCAGAGGTAACTAGGTTGTTTAGAGCTGTCTTAGTTTTATCAATAAAATGAGGTATGGGCAAATAAAGATGATTTCTCTCTTATATTGTTACTCTGTTGTCATCTGAACTCTACAAAATTAGTGGGAGTACTGATTATCTGGACATTGCAACAGGCACAGCAGATCTCATTCTACAGCCAGTGTTACACAGGTGTTGTAAAGGTGTAAAGGCAGATAATGCTCCTGCTGACCTATCTTACAACATCAGTGAAGGAGAGGAGAGAAAAAGGAACCCTATTTAAAGTTGCAAGACAAGTTGATGCAATCCTCTTTTGATCTTCCTCACAGCAGACAAGAACCTGCCTTCCATCTGTTTCTTTCTTTCATTTTCCTTTGCATCTTTCTTTTACAATTCTTCTAATCATATACACATGTATTAAGTTCAGCCCTTCATTTATTCTTTTGTCATTGTTTTCATTTCACTTTCCCTGTGCTTCATTCCTGTGTCTTTCTTGTTTAGACCAAGTGGAGGATCCAGCTGGCCGTAGCAGCCATGTAGGACCCTGCAGGAACCTGATGGTAAGTGCACGTGTGTACTTATGCTCAGGCTTCCACCAGGTTCTGTGTTCTGAGGCATTTCCCATCTCCTGAAGGTTTCTGTTAGTTCCTGGCCTCTTAAGCTGTGAGAAAATCGAGGGACAGATTTGGGCTACTCAGTGATATCTGTAGGTTATGCTTTTCATGAAAATCTGCAGGAAGAAAATGATGCAAGTCTTTTGGTTTTACATGAATTAAAAATTACTTCAAGAAATTACGGGTGGAAAGTCTCGACAGCTGTTAAGTATCTTCAGAAGTTCCTGAACTCCAGATACATGAAAGCTGGGAGAGCATATCAGTGAAGTATCCCTACTATTGCTTTGTGCTGAAATTCTCGTCCTGGGCATCTACTTTTGAACATTTAGGGCCATGAAATGATGCATCTGGGACAGTCGTTGCCATGCTTGAAGGAAAATTCCTGCCTAGAATAAACTAAATCTGGTAAAGGAAATTACCAACAGTGGCTTGGTGTCTCTTGTCTCTGGTTACTGTGTGCCAGAAATTGGTGTGACACGTCTGAAATGCTGTGCATACACAAGCAATTTTGCTCACTGTTCGGAGAAAAGCAGGTTTGGCACTTGGTGAATCTTCTCTTCAAGTTACGTTAATGCTTAAAGGCCAAGAACTTGAAACATCTCCAGCTGTATCACAGAGCAGGTTGCATCTTGTTATGAGTGTGGCAGGAGAACTTGCAAATGGTCTTCTTTTCATCGGTATGTGACATAAGTAACTCAATTTTGCATGCAAATCCTGCTATTGTAGTAATTTCCCAAATAATAATTGTATTTGGGGTATTATAAATGGTATATTCTCTAAATGGACAACACTTTGAAACACTTCTACACTCTATAGCACTTGGAATTCGTGTTGTTGCCTTTACATACTTTAGCTCACACTTGAAATGTATTTCCCATATTGTTAGAAGAAAGAATTAATTTGGTCTTGGTTTGAAGACTGACAGTAACCTGTTGTTATGCTGAAATTCAGTGCTGCTGTGGAATTAGGCGTTGAGTTGTCCAGTCAGTTCACCTGCAGTATCCTCATGTGCTGCGCCATGTGGTAAAACAGTGTCTCTAAGCACAGCCAGGGTTGGCAGGTGAGAGGGGGCTGTGCAGCAATCCTTGTTTACAGTGTCACCTGTAGAGACAGAAATAAATTCAGAAGTTTGTCAAGTCAAGATACTGATGTTGGTCTTCAGATGATATGTGGTCTACAAAAAACTTCACAGCTCTTAGGGCTCTAACAATGAAATATGGCTTATATCATTCATAATGTGTGTTGTGATGCATGTTTGATTCCCTAGGAATGTTTTGAAATCTTATATTTGCACCTTTTCATTAGAAATGGAACGGTTTGATTGTGTTACTGTACATTCCAGAGCAATTTCAGGTGACTTGGCAGGTATTTCTGGAAGCATATTTGAAATCTTTCATACTCAGATCATGGTGCTACTGGTTCTAATTATGAACTTTAGAGGTGCTGATAATAAAAAAAAGATCGTGTTCAAGTTGGACGTTCAGCAGCCTGTCAGGTAAAGATGCACTTAAACTCTTTGTGCCTGTCTGAACACTCAGATATGTGCTAAATCTTCTGAAAATTGCAGGTGTTTGATATAAAATAAAAACTCAGTATTGCATTGTCCAAATAATCCTGTGTTGGTTCATTCTGGCAGGTTAGATGTGGGTATTGTTACAATATTTGAGGATATTCAGACATAACTGTCAGTTCACTTCAGGGAAGATGCCTGTGTGTGTTCAAAAGGTGACAAAAGTTCATTCTGAGTGAATATTGTCAGTTTATGAGAGTAAAAACTGTTAAATTGGAGTAAGAAAATAAAAAGTGGTTTATTACACACATGAAACTGAAACATACCAGAATTTGGGGATGGCCTGTGAAATCTGAGCTCCTTGAGTGGAAATACAGATAATTATTTATATAGAATAGAATGTTCGAACCAAAACAAGTGTTTCCTTTAAAAGCTGACCTGTCTCTGAGCTGCTTGGTTGGGGGGTTTGTCCTTGGAGCTTCTCAGTTTGAATAGAGGAACATGTTCTTCAAAAGGCATTTCAGTTTTTTGGCTCAAGATGTGAAAAATATTTTCAAGGGGTAAAAAGGAGGAACTTGTTGAGAGGATTGTGACTTGGAAGAATGTGCTTCTAAATAGGAAATAGATTTAGGGCTATGATGGACACTTGGGATCAGAGGGAAGAGGCAGGGCATTATAAAGTAGCTTTTTATATGTTAGAGGGGGCAAAGGATGAATTTGGATTGCTGTTTCTGAAAAGTTCTCATTCCTAAGAGCTGGTGTGTAGAAACAGGAAATTTCAGAGGAGATACGGCGTTCTCTGCTTTCTGTGTGGAGAGTGTGGTCTGTGCAGTGAATTCAGTTGGAAAGCCATAAAGTTTCATTTGTTGTTACACTCTTGTTATAATTTCTGTATGTTACAGGACTGAATCTGTAAGACTAATGGAAAAAATTAGCAGTACTTTGTAGTGCAGTGGAAAACGAAGTTTTCAGTGTGTTTACGTCTTGCATCACTGGTCAGCTCTTTGCATTATGCTCTTTTGTATTCATGATCCTCTGCAACTAATACTTGCTGCTTTATTTTGCTAACAGAAAGAGTTAGCAAACTTTTGTGTCAGTGGCAAACGTTTGTGTCAGTGGACACAACAAGATACCTTTATATTTTGCTGTTACTTTTACTGCCTTTGCCTTGTTGGTCACACATACGGTGCTTTTAGTCTTCTCTTGATGTTATTACTTAGTTGGCTTTTATTACAACTGCCTTCATTATTCAGAATGATTATACAATACAAGAACTTCCTTGGGCTTCCATTTCGTAAGCTTTCCAATTAATACTAAGGAGTAATAGTATATGAAGACATTTTCTATTCTCCATATATTTCTGTAAGATACAGGAGTTTAATGGCCATAATAAGGTATTGGGTAACTTCATGATGTGAGCTGGTTACCCTGGACAGAACATTTCTCCTGTAGTTTGTTCCTGCTTTGAAAGTGTAGAAAGTATTTTGGTCTGAGGTTTTTAGAAACACATTGTTACCTTTAATTATAATTTCTTCTGGGCTCTGGAGGCAGTTTTACCTGAATGCTGTCTGTTCTACTAATGCTGTATTTTGTATTCCTCAGGAAAGCAGGGTCTCTACAGAAGTGTGTTATACTCCAAAACTGGGAGTTTAACTCAAATATGATAAGTAAGAATTACTGAACAGGAATAATAAGTGTTGGGATTTTTCCTCCCCAGGAAAAAAGAAGACTCAGGAAGGTAAAAACAAGGGAAAGAAAGCAGCAGATACAAAAGAAAAAAAGACTGATTTGGATTCTACTTCTGCAGATATGAGGGATTCTAAAGAGGGTGAGTGCTCAAGTATATATTATATATATATATATATATATATAATTTTTTCCTTCTAACTATCATTTTCAATCAAAGAACACTTTGGCATGTTTAGACCACAGGAAAAACTAACGTTCTGCAAAATTTAGACGTGAACCTAAACTCTTTAGAACAGAAGAGGAGAGCAAGGTCCTTATTCTATTGTCTTTGGAGCTTAGTTACACAGTCATTGTTTATTGCTAGTTAGCAGAAGTCATTGTTAAGGGGGAAAAATACAGTATTCATTCTTTTGACCTCTTAACTCTTCCATGACTTCAGTCTCTGGTCCCTTCTGCTTGCATAAGATGTGCACTACTGTTACGCTTTAGGAAAAGGGAGGGGAAAGGTGTAGCATACTCTGAAGTATTTGGTAAAAAAGCTCATGCTTTGCTTGTGTTTCAGGTCATAAAGAGGAAGATGAAACACCTTCTGTTTCTGCTGTTCTGTCCCTGGAACAAACAGCTGTGATTCAGGAAATGGTAAATCAAGATGCACTTCCAAAGCTGGTGATCCCCAGTCCAACTAATGAACCACAAATGGTAACTGAAGAAAAACAAGGAGAAGCAATAAACTGTGCATCAGATGATTTAGATGATGAAGAAGAGGAGGAGGATGAAGAAGAGGAAGATGAAGAGGAGATAGAAGATACCAATATGCCTAAAGAAAATGCTGAAATGCCTTTGATATGTGAAGAAAAGTTAGACTCTCTGGAAGAACAAAAAAGTACATCAGAGGAATCTCCAGAAAACTCTCCAAAGAAAAAGCTTGTGGTGAAAATTCCAAAAGCAAGAGGTGAATCCAATGGTGATGTTCAGGAAGCATTCATGTTTCCCTGTCAGCATTGCGAGAGGAAGTTTACAACAAAGCAAGGACTTGAGCGCCACATGCATATCCACATATCCACCCTGAACCACGCCTTCAAGTGTCGATACTGCGGGAAGGCCTTCGGTACCCAAATTAACCGGCGAAGGCATGAGCGTCGCCACGAGGCTGGGCCCAAACGCAAACCCTTCCTGACGCTGACATCATCACAGCACTTGGATAACGTTACTGAAAACCAGGTAATTGTGGATGGTGGTCTTAAAGATGACCTGAACGTGTCTGGTCTTGTGCAAGACTCTGTTGTCTTGGATTCTGAGAAGGTTTCCCAAGAAATGGCAAATTCCGCATTTGCTGAGGAAAACAAGGAGCCCAAAGAATTGCACCCGTGCAAATACTGTAAAAAGGTTTTTGGAACGCACACCAACATGCGAAGGCATCAGCGCAGGGTTCATGAGCGTCATCTTATTCCCAAAGGGGTCAGGAGAAAAGGATTCTTCACTGAAGAGCCCCCACTTCCGACAGAGCCCGCCCCACCAGTGCAGAGTGTGTACATAGCCAGCACAGAGATAGAGGAGGAAGGGGAAGTAGATGATGTCTATATTATGGATATTTCCAGCAATATCTCTGAGAATTTAAATTATTACATTGATGGTAAGATTCAGTCCAACAGCAGCACTAGCAATTGTGATGTGATTCAGATGGAGTCCAATTCTGCAGACTTGTATGGATTGAATTGTATAATCAGTCCAGTCACGGTGGAAATTTCCTCAAATATAAAGGTTACACAAACACATGTCAGTGAACCTTCTAAGGAATCCTCTAGCAGTGGGAGCAATGAATCCAAAAAGAGAAGAACTGCCAGCCCTCCTCTTGTACCAAAAATAAAGACTGAAATAGACCCAGAACCTATAACTCCTACAAGTTCTTTAAATCTTCCTCTTAGCATTTCAACAGAAAGCTTACCTTTTCATAAAGAAAAAGGGGTTTATTTGTCATCAAAATTAAAGCAGCTGCTTCAGACACAGGACAATAAGAAGATAACTCCATCAAGTGAAATCCCTAAACTAGGACCTTCTGTTACATCATCACCTATTTTGCCTCCAGTATCCAGCAGATTTAAAAGAAGGACCAGCTCTCCTCCCAGTTCTCCACAGCACAGTCCAGTGCTTCGAGACTTTGTCAAATCAGGTGAAGGAAAAACTGTGTGGAATGATAATATTCGGAGCTCGAAAATGCCAAAGCTAGAAAGCCACAGCAACTCACCTGCTTGGAGCTTGACTGGAAGGGAGGACAAAGAGACTTTGAGCCCTCTTTGCTTTGAAGAATACAAAATATCAAAAGAGTGGACAGCAGCTCCAACTTTTGGCAACGTGTGCAACCAGCAGCCACTGGATTTATCCAGTGGTGTGAAACAAAGGTCTGATGTCAAAAGTAAGACTCAGGTTCCCTGGGAATCTGTTTTAGACTTAAGTGTGCATAAGAAGCCTTGCAGCGATGCTGAAATTAGGGAATGCAAAGAGAATTCCATACAGCCAACGTGTAGTGGTGTTAAAAAGAAGAAGCCAACCACTTGCATGTTACAGAAGGTTCTGCTAAACGAGTACAACGGCATGGAGGTGGCCCCAGACAGTGCACTTGGGGTGAACAGCAGCGTGAGCTCCATCAAAGCCCTGGAGCCTCAGGCAGAGCCTGACACGGATCCTGGGCTCTCAGCATCATCTTCCACTGATACTCAGCCCCTCAGTTCCTCCACTTCCCCCGTGCCACAGGCACCCGCAGTACCCCCTGTGTGCCAGCTGCCCCCCTTGCTGACCCCCACTAATCCCCCCTCCCCACCACCCTGCCCGCCTGTGTTAACAGTCGCTACGTCACCTCCTCCCCTGCTCCCAACGATGCCCTTACCAATTCCAGATGTCTCTGCCAGTGCCACTAACACTTCTTCCTGTCCATCACCACTCTCCAACACTACTACCCAGTCCCCACTACCGGTTCTTTCACCTACGGTTTCTCCTTCTCCATCCCCTGTTCCTTCGGTTGAACCTCTTATTTCTGCTGCCTCACCTGGCCCTCCTACACTCTCTTCCTCATCTTCCTCCTCCTCTTCCTCCTCTTTCTCCTCCTCCTCATCTTCTTCATCTCCATCTCCACCTCCTCTTTCAGTAGTTTCTTCTGTTGTTTCCTCTGCTGATAATCTTGAAAGTTCTCTCCCAATAATAAAACAGGAAGAAGCTGAAAACGAGCAGCAGAAAGCCAGAGAAGATCCTCACACTTCAAGTGAATCAGGACTGGTGCAGGAAACATTCACTAAGAGCTTTGTGTGCAATGTCTGTGAATCACCTTTTCTTTCCATTAAAGACCTAACGAAGCATTTGTCTGTTCATGCTGAAGAATGGCCCTTCAAATGTGAATTCTGCGTACAGCTTTTTAGGGATAAAACAGACTTGTCAGAACATCGCTTTCTGCTTCACGGAGTAGGGAATATCTTTGTTTGCTCCGTCTGTAAAAAGGAATTTGCTTTTTTGTGCAATTTGCAACAGCATCAGCGGGATCTCCATCCAGACAAAGAGTGCACACACCATGAGTTTGAAAGTGGGACTTTAAGACCCCAGAATTTTACTGACCCCAGTAAGGTGAACGTGGAGCACATGCAGAGCCTGCCAGAAGATTCTTTGGAACCTTCTAAAGAGGAGGAAGATGAAGATCTAAATGATTCCTCTGAAGAGCTTTATACTACTATAAAAATAATGGCTTCTGGAGTGAAATCTAAAGATCCAGATGTTCGTATGGGCCTCAATCAACACTACCCAAGCTTTAAACCACCGCCCTTTCAATATCATCATCGCAATCCAATGGGTATTGGAGTTACTGCAACAAACTTCACTACCCACAATATTCCTCAGACTTTTACTACTGCCATTCGATGCACAAAATGTGGGAAAAGTGTTGATAACATGCCTGAGTTACACAAACACATACTGGCCTGTGCATCTGCCAGTGATAAAAAGAGATACACACCTAAAAAAAATCCAGTACCCCTCAAACAGACAGTGCAGCCTAAGAATGGCATGGTGGTTATAGCTGGGCCTGGGAAGAATGCCTTCAGAAGAATGGGTCAGCCTAAAAGACTCAATTTCAATGTTGAGATTAGCAAAATGTCCTCCAATAAACTAAAAATAAGTGCATTGAAAAAGAAAAACCAGCTTGTCCAGAAAGCTATCCTGCAAAAAAAGAAATCCGCCCAGCAGAAGGCAGAATTGAAAAACAATCCATCCGAGTCAGACTCTCACATCTGCCCCTACTGTAACAGAGAGTTCACCTACATTGGGAGTTTGAACAAACATGCCTCATACAGCTGTCCCAAAAAACCCATCTCTCCCTCCTCTAAAAAGAATTCTTCCAAAAAAAGTGCAAGTTCTTCACCTGCAAACAGTGAAAAAGGCAGCAACCAGCGGAGGCGAACGGCAGACACGGAAATCAAAATGCAGAGCACTCAGCCTCACCTGGGCAAGACCAGAGCACGAACCTCAGGACCTGCACACCTCCAGCTCCCCTCGGCCTCCTTCAAGTCCAAACAGGGTGTTAAATTTGTACCTTCCATGCGGTCTAAAAAGCCAAATTCATCTTCATCACTGAGGAACTCTAGTCCTGTAAGAGTGTCTAAAATGCCCCATGTCGATGGGAAAAAAACTAAGGTGGTCACTAAGAACAATTCCTCTGGAATGTCCAGCAAAGTGTCCCGGAAATTGCATGTCAGAATACAAAGGAATAATAAAGCTGTTCTGCCAAGTAAAACTGCTGTGGCAAGTAAGAAAAAGGCAGACAGATTCAGTGTAAAGTCTAGAGAGAGGATTGGGGGACCCATCACACGGAGCCTGCAGCAGGCAGCAAATGCAGAGGCAGCAGAAAACAAAAGAGATGAAAGCAGTGCAAAGCAAGAACTAAAAGATTTCAGGTAAGCATTTCATTTGAAGTTGAAACAACCCAGGGACATGCTTGCTGGTTTGCCAATTTTCTTGGTCTTTTTATTTTGTTTTTTGAGTTTCTCATGCTTAAATAAAATAAAAAAAAAAAATAAAAAAAAAGTAGCATTTCCTAAAACATGGTTGAGCAGCTCACTGATGCTGAGGTCTGATGTACATACTTGATGCATTTTGTCATGTTGTCATGAAAGAATACACGGTTTGTATAGAGAATGTCTTTAATTATAAACTGAATTGAAAACTCGGGAGAAAAAAGTCAATACCTGAGTAAAAACAAACTTAATGTCGTTAAACTCAATGTCATTGGAGCCAGTGACCTTGTATTTGGTACCTAAGGTGGCCCAGAACCATTCTAGCTTTATTTATGGTGGTTTACTAAGCTAAAAATCATGACTGCATTCTTTACTCACTGAAGTAACTTGCTTTGGTTTGTAATAAAAAGCATTCTCTGCATATATATATATATATATACACACATATATATATAAGAAACAAACCATGACCAAATACTTCAAAAATGTATGTGCATACGGATTAAATCAGATCATTAAATACCTAATATAAGGGAAATACACATGTAAGAAAAGTTACATGAACATGTAAATTTGTTAGAAGTATCACGCTTTTATGTTTCACTATAAAATTTATAATTAAAGTTCTATTTCTTTTTGAGAAGAAGCATTTTAATCACAAGAAAGGGTAATACTTCAATAAATAAATAAAATCTTAATCTATGTGCCTGAGTCCCGACTTACGTCTTCGTGTAGTCTCTCAAATCAATAGTATATTTTGCACAGTGTTTGTAACTTCTGCTACTTTGCTCCTGCCCTGTTATTCTTGGGAACAGGTGTCTGATTTGCCAAGGAACTTTCCCAAAGCTCATTGGTAATTAAGAGTTCTTTTGAGTTTGGTAATTGCAGCGATGGCTGTGATTAACACCAGATTTAGGGCTGAGGGGAGAATGTTTTTATCAAAATCATTGCCACTGGAGGAGGGGGAGGAACTGGCAGCCTCTCTCAGAACAAGTGTCCCTGAGCAGAATCTGTTGAGTGTCAAAATCCAAACTGTTCACAGCTTGTGTGTCTTATGGTGGAGACTCTGAGGTGGAAATTGTGAGGAAATGCTTTGTAAAGTAAAGGTTCCATATAGCAGAATTGTTCCCAAGGCCTGGAGGGGAGTTTGACTTTAAATAGGCCATGCATAAATTAGAATGTGTTGAAGGAAAAAAAACATTAGTGGAGTTTGGACACTAATGGTGTAAAAAATGCCTTTTAGGAACAAGAAATGTCTCCCGAGGCCTGTCCTCTTGGGACACAAACATCTTCATGTTAATTCTCATCAGCAACTCTCTTAGTGTTACATATGCAACTGTATTTAAATGATGCCAGAACAGATCAGAAAAAGAAGCCAAAAGGACACATCTTTCCATCCAAATGAATCATTTGACCTTAGGCAAAATAACCAAGTACTTGGAAATCAGTACATATGGGAATTGTTCAGGAGGATTTGGGGGAAATAACGATTGACCTGGGGTAAGATTTCCTTGGCTGGCTCAAATACCATTACTTTACTTTGCAGTCTTTATTGGTTTAATGAGTAGTTACACTAGGAAGTTCTTTATGTTTCTGAAATAACTTTTGTACATCTAGATTGTTTAGTCAACTTTTTTTTTAATATCAAGTATGAAGGATTTTTTTTGCCTTCATACACTAAGGTCAGCACAGTTTAACTTTGATTCTACTCTATGTAGAAACTGTTGGGTTTTGGGTTTTTTTCCCAGGAAATCTTAATATTTTTCCAAGACTTGTGTAATACTTGTCTCCCAATTTGTTTTTCACCTTTCAGTTTTTTTCTGTGTAAACATACTCCGTTCTCAAATTTTGTCATTTATCTTCAGGTTTGTTTTTTTTTTATTTTTATTTTTTTTCCCTAGGAATCTCCTGTAAAAACAAAACAAACAAAAAGTCCCTTACTGCCATGGTAGAGCTGTTGCTCCTCTTAGGAAGAGCACTACGATGGGAAGTCCAAGCTTGCGAAATCCACAGGAGCTGACTCACAGGCACAAAATTCCCTGCAGGCTTCTTGCTAATGCTCAGTGTCAGGCCTAGGGGTTTCCTTCTTTCATGCCTGACATGCACAGGATGATTCAGTTAGAGGAGGATACTGCTAAAAACAAACCCCAGAGGAAATCATCAGGATAAACCAAGTCTCTCGCTCTGGTGTTTGCTCAGCTCCTGGTTTTGTGCAAACCTTCATGGAGTTCATTGTGTGCTTGGCAAAGCAGGTTCCTTCAGTGTGTCCATAATTCAGTGTAGATTCAGGGACAATTGCTGCACTCAAAGTGGTTTTGTCTTATATTAAGTCTGTTAAAGCCTTTTGTCTAAATGAATCAATAGAGGCCAACCCAGCACGGCAGAATTCCATTTTCTTCCCACCTTCTCACTTTCTGACTCTCTTAGATGTCCAGCATACAAGGGGAAAAAAATCCCAAACTGGGTATTTTATGAATTGGATTCCAAGTTCTTACTGTACATGCAAGTAAGACTATATAGCAACGGTGAGTTTTTAAACACCAGATGTTTAACGGATGCAGTGTATCTTCTTATGGATCAGGCCAGAGCAGGACTACAGACCTGCATATTTTGAAAGTTAAGTATATAATTACTCTAAAAGGTTGTTCACATCTAATAACTTAAGGCAACAGATTGGTCTGTTGTTCATAACAGCTCTTTATAGAAATACCATTTGTCATGTGTTCATAGAGCTTTCAAATTAATAACACAATGGATGGAAAGTGACTTAGTTTCTTTTTACAGCCACCCCTTTTATTTTTGTTCTTGACTTAAAAAGTAATCTACCTCTTAAAAATTTGTAGTTTAATACTTGTTTGGTGAATTTGTGCCACTTTCACTATCATTCCCATTTTGTTACATTTCTGTTATGGGGACTTTATGTTGAAATATTGTATAAAGCATTTGTAGCAAGTTTTAAAAAATAAAATATTTAAAATTATTTAAATTGTTTTGGACACTTCAATTGTACTATATGTGATTTGCATTTTACATTAATTTCATTTTGTTTTCATTTTGGGTTTTTAATCTTGGAGCATGTTCCTGTATTAAAGTTTTTCTGTTAGTTATATTGTTTCTTCTATTGGAGAGTGATATAAAGATTATTCTAATGAAAACATTAAAATGACAATTTGACATAAAAGTGGGGTTGTCCTTGCTTTTGAACACTGTAGCCTTGCTGAAGGGGCTGTAAATGCAGGTAAGCAACTGCAGAGGGATTTTCCTCCTCCATCTGTCCATCCTGTAAGTTCTAGCTGTAGTTCCAAGTCTGTGGTGTTGCAAGCACTTAATGACCAACTAGATGGAACCATCATGACAGTTCTTCTATAACCAATAAAGTTCTGATAAACTTGCCTTTTGTGTGGAAAGCAGGAAAAATGAAACTATGTACATCTAGGAGGAATTAAGTGTTCTTGCATCCTTCAGCTGTCTGTGCCCAGTTCACTGAAACAAATTTATACCAATTTACCACTTCTGACTTAGCCTTAGGTTTTTGATCTTTTAATTGTGGACACAGCTAATAAATTATTTAAATGAAAATTGCATGCACCATTTCAACTTTGGATATTACAGTGTTTTTCTGATACTACAGTGTTCTATTTTTATATGCTTTAAACTTAGGTTTGTTTTTTATTTAAAAAAACAAAAAACCAAACCAAAACAAAACAAAAAACAAACAAACAAACAAAAAAAAAAACACCAAAAACCTGTAAAGACTTTTTGGCTCTGAGAATTTTGGAATGTTTTATTCCACCACTGAGATAAATGTTCTGCCTCCTACAGTGGAGCTGGAAGTATCTGTGTCCCATAGTGTGGGATAGAACAGTGTTGACATTGATAAGACTCAGAGTGTTAGAGCACCCAATTCCTTCACATAGTCACTACTAATCCCAGTAGTAACTATTTTATCTGGTTGTCTATTCAAATTAATGCTTTTCTTTCAATATTAGTAAGAGCTCCCAGTTTATTTTCTCATGTGCTGTGTCATTTAATGTGCTCTCTCTATAGCAAAAATTTCCATGAATTTTAACTGATGGGAAGAGCTGGTGCAGTGAAGCAGATGTTGCAGCTGTTCCATCAATAGTAGGAAGCCACAGTGAAGCTTTATAGTTTTGATTAGGTTTACTACATTTACCCAATTGAAAACGGTTTTACGTACCCATATTTTTATTTGGATATCTTACAAGAATTGAGAAACATGAAAAAAAGTGAAAACCCTGGTGGCTTTGAGATTACTGAGGGCAGAAGATAAACTTGCCTAGTTGTTCACATCTTCTGTTACTGACAAATAAAATACCTGTTGCTGTTTGGTCTTTGCAGCCTCACTATTTCAGTCACCTTGTAAGGATTTATTAGCCATGTCCAGCAGTGAACTTGATCATAGATAAACCAGCCTCATTCCTTAATATTATGGCAGGAATGCTGTTGCCATTCTCTGCTGTGATGTTAAATCATCTTATGTCCCAAGCATGTGCTACACTGAGATGTTCACCTGCATTTGCACCCACTATTTCCCCAGTGAGGTGCTGTGTGATGGAAATCTCAGCTCCAAAATGAGAGTGGATCCTCGGGGAGATTCATTCCTAAACAGGTGACTCACAGCAGATAGAAATGTCCAGCTTTCATAGTTACTATTGCATCTCATCTGTATAATTGAATTTCCCTGGCTGTTACAGCTGCCTCTTTATGATTTGAAGCAACAATAAAGCTGTGATGTTGCCCACAAAGTGCTGACATGTCTTGAAACACATCCAAACAGGCAATGAAAACAATTAAACTTGTCCTGTTTACAGAGACCAACTGCCTCACTGGGCAAGATCAAATGAGTGTCAGTTTAATAAAAACAGTGATGCCGGAGTTGGTGTGGAGACAAATCTGACAGGTTGTGTTTACTTTTTTTGTTTTCCATTAGTCAGTTTGTTAGAAGGTGTTAGCAGCAGCTTGTAGCCAGGACTGACTGAGCTGTGCTCAGTCCTGGGTGTTACAGGGTAGTCCAGGTGATGCAGGCAGACCCCTCTTGGTCTGCAAACTCCTCACTCTGTGTGAGCTGTCTGAGATGATTTAGGCTGCGGTGTTGCTGGTTCTCTGGTTTGTCAGCATTTTGTATTGCAGGACCGTTATTTCAAATCCTGATGATTTTCTTTAGGGAGATGTTAACAGAGTTTGATGTCTACATGTTCCATTTCAAATGCAAGTAGGAACGGCACTCACTTCATTTGGCTTGTGATTTCATTTCCAAAATTATTATCCAGTTCCAGCTTTTACCGGAGTCAGGTTCAGCCAAGAAGTTGAATTGCAACAGCTAACCTGTGACAGACAAACAGCTTGTGAATGACCTTAAAAAGAGAACTTAGAAGACTTTGCATACTAATTCTGGCTTTTATTTACTGAGTGTTGGTTCTGTGTCAGTCACATGATGTATTTCTGTTCATGATGAAAAGGAATTGAAGAAGTGCATGCTGGTTTGGACCTGAGTTTGTGTGGTAAGTGATGAGAGAGATGTGAACTTTCGCATTTGTTTAATTAAACTGGTACAGAATACTAGCTCTAATGGAAGAGGGGATATGTAGGACCTTCCAATATTTTTTGAAAGAGTGGGATGGTGAGGAAAATACATTTATTTCAGAGCAAGATACAAATAAAGCACTAGGAAAGGCATGATGTGTTAAGTGTACACTTAATGTTCCATTGTACACACCAAATGAGAGAGTGGAAAATTAATGTTACTAAAGAGGGATCTTTTATTCTGTATATATGAAGGAGTTACTGTTATTTCCTAAGCTTTGTTTGGGATCTTACTGTGCAATTTATGGAACGTCTTAGAGGTGTTTTTGAGTGAAATGAATACCAGGGTAACACTCTGACTGTAGTAGAAGCTGATGCCATGTTGTGCCCATCACAGTCAGACAAGGGTCCCCACTCAGTGTTTTAAAATGCAAATAGATGGTTAGAGTGGGAATGGTTGTAAAGTACCCAGTGTCTAACATGATACTACTGACAGAACAGAGGAACAGGAGTTCCTAGAGTCCTGTGCTTTCTCTGGACCACAGTCTTCAGCCACTAACTACTACTAACCCTCCTCCTTAGTTCAGGGGAAGCCTTGCTGCCGTTGAATCACCTCTTGAGTGCTGCTTCCCACTCCCTTCAGTGCTTTCCATTCTCATTTTGCTGATCCTGCACCTTTACTTCTCTTAGTAAGCCTGTAACAACGCTTTTCGTATTTGTAGAGCATGCTTTAGAAAAAGGGCATTGAAATACTGCTTGCCCTTTTTTTTTTTTTTTCAGATACAAAGCAGTAAAATTGAAACCCAAAGGGAAGCTTGAGCAGGCATCAAGTTGGAGGGAGGCTTTTTCTTAACAGATAGGTAGCTACTTCATTTTCCTAATTTATTCAAAGCTCCAGTGGTTTGTGGAACAGTGTAGCAATGAGCAACACGAACTTTGTTTGTGTATGTATTGCTCTGTTTAATTTTTTAGGACTTCTATGTTTCACAAGCGAAACAGGATCTCTGAGTCATGTTTTGGGTGACAGTACTCCCAGAAACTGCGAAAGGGTTGTGAGAAACAGCTTTGATTATTCAGTGGGCGATGTTCCATTTCTCAGAAGCAGAGGCTCAGTGTTCAGTCTGTGTGGTGCACAGTGCTGTGGAACTGCAGGTGAGAAGCAAAACGGAGACTTGCACCACTCAGAATGCCTTGAGCCAGTCAAACAAGCAATAATTTTATATCTGAGCCTGTTTCAGCAAAACCTTTATTCCAGCTGAGGATGCTTGGACGACTCAGTCTGGAGAAAAAGAGGCTCAGGGGACCTTCTTGTTCTCTGCAAGTCCCTGATAGGAAGGGGAGCCAGGAGGGGATTCAGCTCTGCTCCCAGGGAACAAGGGACAGGATGAGAAGACACAGCCTCAAGCTGTGCCAGAGGTTGCCCAGAGGGGTGGAGGAGTCCCCGTCCCTGGAGGTGTCCAAGGAATAACTGGATATGGCACTGAGTGCTTTGGGCTGGGTGACAAGATGGGGATCGGGCACAGAGTAGACTTGATGGTCCTGGAGGTCCTTTCCAACCTTAATCAATCCGTGATTTCTTCTGCAGTTTAGATAGTGCTGCTCAGTAAAATGAAATGCCTGTCGTAAAGCAAATGCAGGGACTTTTTCAGGGGAGGGATTTTTTTGGGAGTGCAGAGGATATGCTGGCTGCTGAGGGCATCAGAAAGCTCATTCCCATGTCCAGACTCTGTGTGAGCAGCACTGGGTCACAGTGCAGCTGTGTGATGGTGGAATTCATGTAGTGTTTCGTTTGGATACTGAGATTCCTGCTAAATGTTGCAGTGTGGAAGGAAGTGGGAACATGAGAAATAATGAATTCTTCCATCACTGAGCTGCTCGAGAGAATTTGACGCTTAAACTCCACTGTCACTGGAGTTTGAAGTTGTGTTCTCCATTCATTATGGCAAATGCTCTCACTAATGTGTCTTTTCAAATCTGAAGCACATTCTGTTCTGTGGTTTCTTTTTCATGTAATGAGATGTGCAGGACAGAGAAGCCACACTAGTTCTGCTGCCTTTAACAATCATTCTGAACTCCTTTGGAGTCACCATTTCTGTATAAAGCTAAATAAAATCAACTACAGTGTTCCCTATATGTGATGAAAGTGTTCTCATTCTGTTATGAATGTGATTCAGCAGATACCAACTTTTTACCAAACTGGATTCCCTGACAGTGCAGAAGGTGGTTTCGAGTACTGTTATTTTTAACCCAACATTCATCACCTTTTGGCTCACACAGTGCCCTGTACTGCTTTAAAAGGGCAGGAAGATAAATTGCTGTCATGATGCTGTTCATGTAAATTCATAGACCTAGACCAGGATTTCTTAAAGTGACTAATAATCTCAATGTAAAGTACCTTCTAGGAGACTGATTTTCTGAAGGTGCTCAGGAGCCATCCTCAGTGCTGGATTCCTTTCAAGTGCCTACTTTAGATCTCTGGTTGTTTTTGAAAATCTAGTTGTGTTTAAGTAATATGGTATTGGTACCTCAATTTTAGAGTCTTCCACGTGAGTTGTAAAGATGGTGTGAGATTCCTTCTTGCTTTTGGTTCGGTGTTCATCACCAGAGTTCATGATCATCTGAAGCAGGATTTTCCTGGCAGTTGGAACTAAGTCAGCAAGGAAGAAACTTGGACTTTGGAGCACATGCATGAAACAAAGGAATTTTGGAGTTACTGTGGGGCTGCAATGCTGCTTTAAAGGCATTAAGCTCTTTAAAGCACTGTGGTTGAAGGTGCTGTTAGGTGTCTTGGAAGCTGAGCATGCAAAGGGTCTCAATAACAGGTTTTTCCAGCTTAGATTCATGAAAGGCCTGACCATAAAATCATCATGTTATGTCCTTCAGCGTTACGTGATTGAACGATAAAATCCTGACATGCTCCAGCTCTTTCATGAATAAACACATGTAAGTCTCCAAACATGCACAGTACAGCACATTAAGATCCTTTTTGCTTTCTGCTGCCTCCCCATTTTTTCTACACAGGTGTGTAGGACTCTTCCATAGAAACAAGAGATATTCCCCTCAAGGAAATTCCATCCATAAACCTTTTTGTCTTGCCAAATATTTTGTTTCACTAAAACAGACAAACATTTAAAAATCTGTTCATTGGTGGTTGATTGTTTTTAATGTTTTTTCCAAGCCCTTGTTTTGTGTATTTAATTTCCCTTCAAGCAATATGTTAGTGCCAGAGAGTAGATGCCAGTCAGGGCAGCAACATGATGGTTTAATTCTGAAAGAGCAGAAAGCCCAGAAATGGCATTTATCCACCCCCCAAACTCCTCCCACTTGCCTTCTGGCCTGTGAAATTGCTCAGCCTAATTCTGCAAAGCCAAGAACACCCACATTTCTTTTTTTTTTTTTTTTTTTTCCCACAAGGCAGTCAATGAGTTGTGTTGGCTTAGATACTGTTTTTTTAGAGTAGGAAACACTTCATAGAATATGTCCCTGCCATGTTTATTGTTAGGAGATATGTTGAGGATGGGAGTGTCTGAAATTTTGGGCCATATGCACAGGGATTTTACAGATAAAGAGTGTAGAAGTATAAGCTCTGCAGAAAAAAACTCACAGTTTAATTGAGGCAAAAGTGTGAATCTAAATCCCCTAATTTTTATCACATATTGCCATGACTTTGTTCACTGGATTTCCCTGGGTCACCAGCAGCCACCTTGGATCACTCCAGCCTTCATTCCCACAAATAACATGGCTTATTTTTCTGGGACATTTTTAGAGAACTAAACTAGCAACCTGGCAGAATGTTCATTGCACAAGTGTGGTACAAGACCAGGTAATTTGCATAAAAAATACCAAATGTATTTTGGGAATGTCTGAGGGAAGGGAGTGTGCTGGGATTTGGCATTTTTACTGGCCTTGGCATTCATGTGTGCTGCTCATGGCAAGGCTCAGGGGCCTGGGAAGGGAATGAAAGTAGGAATTTGGTTTGGACAAGTAAGTGTTCAGGAGACAACCTGGTAACAGTAAAGCAGGTGGTAGGGAAACCTTTGTTCCCATCTCTGCAGATTGTCTGGGTGACCTTAGCAAATCCCTTTCCATCTGACTCAGTCCTGGAACTGAAAAATGGGGTTATGGTACTGACTCACACACTTTCAGATCTGTGGATGGATGACTGTAAGGGCTGGGATTTAGTGTATTTTAATTGTAGTGAGTCTCACCAAATTTGGTGTTTTATCTGTTTTAGTAAAGGTGTGCTCTCAGTTGCAGGAGAGAGCTTTAAGCCCTGTCTATGTGTGGACAGCCTCATTTAATTTCTGGGTTAGCTTTAATTTATCAATAGCTGGTGCATCTACCTAACTATCCTGATTTAAAAGTCCTTAGTTCACAGAAAAAACTTAGTGAAGCTGAGTCCTTACTGCCACCTAACATTTGGTTTGTGGGCCTTTTTTTTCTTGCAAGCAGAGTGTATTTTCTGATGTTACTCCTTTTTTTATTCCTTTTTTTCCTTTTGTTCTGGCTAGGACTGTTCCCAGCAGTGGTTTTGGCAGGGCGGGGGCAGCCTGGGCTGTGCTCAGGGGTTGCTGGGTTGGGGTACAGCTCTCACCCCTTCTGGGGAGCCTGCATTGCTCAGGGTGGCTGGGAATTCTTTTTCTTTGCCTGTCTCCAGTTACCCCAGCGCTGAGATGGTGAAAGCAGGTGCAAAGTGACAGTGCTAAAAATAGCAATTTCAATCCTTATTCCTAATGCAGGGGGGGATTTTGGCTCCCCTCCCCCTTGGAGATTAGCTCGCCTTGCATATCCAGAGTTAGCCTGAAAACATCCAGACATTCCTGCTTTTATTTAAGCAGGCTCCTTAAATGAGAGTTATCAATCTCTATTAGTTTAATGTTGGTACAGAGGAGGACACATTCCTGGTGGCTTTGGTGGAACTGCAGTTTTGGAGCATGGCTTGTTGAGAACAGAATAGAAAGGCAGCAATATGAACTCTATAAAGAACTCAATTTCACTTTCTGTTTAGAAAAACAATCCCTTTTTATCTTGTTCCTCTAATCCTCAGCTTCCCCATAAGAAGCCATGACCTATTAGCTTTAAAGCTTAATGAAATTAGGGTTAAAAGATCATAGAATTTCAGAATGGTTTGGGTTGGAAGGGACCTTAAAGCCCATCCAGTCGCATCTGCCACAGGCAGGGCGCTTTCCCAGGTTGCTCCAAGCCCCATCCTACCTGGCCTTGGAAACTTCCAGGGATGGGGCAGCCACAGCTTCTCTGGGCAACCTGTGCCAGGGTCTCCTCACCCTCACAGGGAAGAGTTTCTTCCTAAGGTCTAATTGAGGTGGGCATTTGAAAATTCAGGGCAGATTTTTCCCAGATACTTTGTCTCTTTGGATTTTAGACTTTTTAAATTTTTTTTCCTTTAGGTTTCCCACAGGATCCAGGCACTGCCTCACTGCATGCAATAAAATGCAGATGTTATTGATTATAGAAGAACTTTTACAGATCATAATTACTATTTTGGCAGAAAATGTTACTTACATGGAAACGTTCTAAACAGAAAGAAACTAAATTTTCTCTCTTCTAGTTATAGTAAAGAACTGAAGCCAAACAAACTGAACTTATTTTGGATAGTCTACTGTTTCCCTTGGTAACAGTCCTCATATGGGACAGCAAAAATCTGGCTTTTGTTGACCTCCCCATTACCGCTTTCTGGTTCTTTCACACTGAATCCTTCAGGATTGAATTCACAAGGGCTGGAGATGATGACTTACAGAGAACAATAACAACTTTTGGCAGACAATTTTAACCACCATTTTTAATTTGGAAATAATTGAATTCCTTACTTTTCAAATCTTCTGTGGTTTTGGTTTTCTGTTGTAATGGAAAGTTCTGCACTTCTTTATGTCTAACTTGCAGTTACACTGTGTGTAAGGACAGACTAACCAAGATCTCCTTTAAAGGGTGTATATAGAACTCTTAAAAAAAAACCTCAAGAAAAATCTCGCTTTTAACTTTTTTTAGGCATGTTGTTATGTAAGAAAATTGTATTTCAAAAGGAAGAACGTAAGTAGTTGGGTTTCATTAGAATTTGGAAGAACTTGCCTAGAGAAGGAAGGCGTGTAATTACCTGCACAGGTGTGAGGGGGAGCAGACAGGTATGTGCGTGATAGGAAAAGATGCTGAATTTGAAAACAAGTAGGGGATTTTTTGGAATCTTTTAGTGTAAGGAAGTTTAGCTTGGGTTTACATTTGAACTGAGATTCTATGTTTAGAATAGGGCAGAAATCTTTCTACTTCCTTTGCTCTGAGTTGTGTTTTCAGGCTTTCTTGGAATCACAACTGACAGTGTTGTAAAATAAAAATCTTACAGTTAAAAATCTCTGATTTTCACTTTCACTTTGGGATTCTTGGAGTTAGCTTAAAATTTGAAGTGAAATAACTTACCTACAGTAAAGGTGCTGTAGTGACCTGCATGTGTCCTTGCCAAGTCTGCCAGTGCAATAGTGACAGAAGTGGTCTGCAGACCCTGACATGGGCAAGAATGACCAGATGTGGTGGTATTCTTATGTAAAGTAAAATTGCTTTTCCAGAAATGTGTATTTTAAAACCTGATATGGACTGTCCTGAGAAAACAGACTGACTCTTCTAGTTCAAACCCACATCACTGTGGGTTTGTCTGTCCCAGTTGGAGGGTCTGGGATGTGTGGTGGGAGATTGAGTGCTACTTCCAGTTGACATTATCTGTTCCCTACTTAAATAAACTCATGGGAGAAGTTCAGAACAAGGCAAAAAATCCTCTCTTGCCTTCAGAAGTGGCTCTTGGTACTTCCAGTGTGGTTCAAATATAGTTTTCCTCATAGCTGGCAGAAGCCTCTGTAGGGCCCTAAAGCATGTTTTTGCTGCTCCCCCGTTGCCCTGATCCATGTGTGTGAGTTTCTCTGCCTCTCTGTGCAGTTACAGGCTCCGCATGGCCTCTAGATGTCCCTCCTCCTCCTCACATAACACCAGCACCAGGCAATGCAAGAAATCCGGCTGCACCTCATCCCACTTCTTCAGGAAATAGCCCCCTCTGCACGTCCAACCAAACCAGGTACAGGAACAGCCACGGGAGGATGCTCAGGGCTCACCTGGCCTGTGTTCCCAAATTATTCCATGTTTCTCTGGGCACGGAGTGCAAAACACTTTACAGATATAATCAAGCCTCAGAAAACCCACAGTGGTGTTGGTCTTGTAGCTGGTCCCAAGGAACAAGGTCTTTTCTAGTTATGGGTACTTACATACATTGAATCAAAGGGATTTATTAGGGTGGTCAGCCCTTTGGCCTCATGGAAGGTGTAAGGAGAGTTTTTGTTTGTTTATGATCTTTTAAGACCTGAGGTGTTTCTCCTCTGGATCCTAGGGAGCTTGAAGATGGTGTTAATTTTTGTAAGAATGGGATTTTATCCCTGTCATGGTATTTGTATCTGGTTGTAGCAGTGGGCCAAGAACTTTGAGATCTTTTAGGCGGAGAATTAACTCTGTCCAAAAAAAACCAAAAGAGGACACCTGAGGATGTGTGCTGTGCTGCTTTGGTGGTGTGCCAGGAGCTCAGACAGCAGCATTACAGTGCAAATTGCAGTGCTGTGACAGCAGGCAAAAATGTTAGTTGGGCTGTGAGATAAACTGTGTAATGAAGATCTGTGGGCTTGGGCAAATTAATGACCTGGCCCAGTGTATTGGTGAGGCTGAATCAATTTACTGTTGGTTTTAACAAGTCACTGTTTTTTGCTCCTCCATTTCCCCACCATTAACATGCAGATAATAATCTCCTTTATACTGATGTACAGTGAAGGAACATGATACTTAACACACGTAAAGCTAAAGGTGATGATGAGTACCAGCAAAATCAAGATGGTGCAGCCTGAAATTTATTCTTTCTTAAATATGTTCCAAAAAATAACATTTGGGGACAAATTTAGTAAAATTCTGAAGTTTACTACCTCCTGAACAATGGGAGTGGTGAGTAATGAAATGTTACCATCCCTAACTGTAGCACAGACCATTTAGTTGTAGGAAACCCAAACAAAATGAAATCCTGGGCATCTCTTCCCTGCTCAGCACTTGCTGAATGACTTGTCCTGCTTCAGCTCCATGTGACAGGGCAGGTGCTGTGACTACTAATTTTAAAGCTGTCTCTGATTAAATGCAACTCTCTGTGTATTTTCAGGAACTTCTGACTGGAAAAGATGAGGTAAAGTAACCCTCCAGCATTATCCCCTCCTGTTTTTGCTGAGATGAGGTGAGACCAGTTCCTCAGCAGACAACAGGGACGGTGGTTTCTTCTGCTGGAAGTACTCCTGTCATTTCATCCTTCCTTCCAAAGGAAAGAGCACAGAGCAGATCCTGCCTTTTCTGGAGAGTGGTGAAGCGTGGATGCTGGGGAGAGGGTGATCTTGGGGTCCCCTGACACATGGAGCCCATGGACCCACGGCCAGTGAAACAGCGTGGAGAAATGTTCAGGCATTTGCAGGCAAACCACTTGTGTTCAGAGGGTGGATGGGTCTGGATGAGTCTCCTCTGTCAGGGAGAACATGGAGGGGTTTAACATACTATGCAATTAAATTCTGAAAAGGCTGTTACATTATTTTACTTTCTACTTTACATCCTAATGGGTAAAGAACTGGGCATCCCACAAAAAAACTCACTGGTGGTAGGTTTTGATGAAGTTTCCACATGTGAAGTCTGTGGATACCCCAGCCTCTTTGTACCATGAGCTTTAATGGGTGTGATTCTGTTGGTTTTGAAGTGCATTGGGACTGACTTTTTTTTGGAAGACCACTTGTTACGTGATCTCTGAATGCACTGACAGCCCAGTTTCATAAAGGGACAAGCATCCATTTCTCAAAAGCTGCCATTACTTTTGTTGCCAGTCTGGGGCTCTTGTTAGAGTCAGGATTTATTTATTTAGTGAGAGTAAAAAACATGGCTGTTTCTGTGCAGTATCAGGCAAAACTTGTCCTTAAGTACAAAAACACTTATCCTTCAATATGGCACTTGTGTTTGTGACTCCATAAATGCATGTTTAGTTTCAGTGGTCCTGTCCAGAGGAAATCCGTGAAGGCAGCTGGGAGCCAGTAAAGATAAACTCCAGAAACATATGGATCAGCTGATAAAACGTGGTGCAAGAAGTCTCTTACCTTTTCCTTGCCACCATATGGTGACAATCACACTCAGGTGCATCATCTCACAGGAGTGTTTCTGCCCATTTCATCTCTGAGTCAAGACCCATTTTTCCAGGATCCCTGCTAATGTAACATCGAAGTTTTGGGTTTTTTTTAAGGAGGCTAAGAGGGTTGATTGCCCTATTTCCCTCTTGTTTCTGTCAGTTTATTCCTGTCCTTGTCTTTGCACTCCACACAGATAAGCACAGATCTGTGTATGCACATGTTAGGTAATCAAAAACAAGTGCCCAGTTGATACTGCTTCCCACCACCTGAAAAAGTAAAAAAAAAAAAGGGTCAGTTTTATGTGTGTCTTCATATATATATATATATATGACAGATATTAATATATGTGTATGAAATTGCTGAAAACAGTTAATTTTGTATAAGCTTTAAAGAAGAAACATTGGGTTTGTGCACTGTAAAAATGTTTTAGGTATGTATTGTTTGAGTTGGAAAGACAAGGTCTTCAGGATCTTGTATTATCTCACACAGATTTTTTGGATAAACTCCTCTTGGAGGCTTTCTAAGTGCAATTGTGGTTTGGGGGAAGGCTGAGATGCTGAGAACTAGTTGAGCCATAAAAAGCTACATCCCCTTCCATGTTGGAAGTGATACTTCCAGTCCAAGACTGTGAGACCACCGAGATGCTCGTGCCATTGCTGGCTGCTCTGTCCCGTTCCTGGAGTGGAGAGTCTCTAGGATTTGTTCCCTTTGGAGCTTTTTGCTAGCAATAATTTCCTCTTGAAATATGTAATGTACTAGTTCCAAATGAAGGCTGAAATCTTCCACAGCAGCCTTGGAACACTGAGATTCTCATTATTCATTCAAAGTAGTTGGAAGTGAGTATTCAAATCTGCTAGGCAGCTTGGTAAATTATGGTCAAATAGCACAAAAAATTAAGTTTCCTGGCCTTTGTCTATCTCCCAGAAGCTGGTGTGCACAGACAGCTCTCTGATCTGTTGGCCTCACTTTAGTTTTGCACATCATCTTTTTATTTTCTGTCCACATTTTCTCCTTCCTCTCATCATGTAATATGAGTATGGTAAACCCTGTTCTTTCAAACAGGAGTTCTCTTCCTGTGTGCCTGGACAGCATCTAGATCACTTTGAAAATGAACTTACAGTGCTAGTAAACCCACCAACTCCAATATCCTCTGACTTAGAGCACTGGTGTAATTGATGATTGATTTTCCCAGTGCAGCCATGTCAAAGATTACACTTAGAGTTTAAATTTTCACTGGTATCTTGTGGGTTGTTGCTGAGGAAGAGTTTTCTTGCCATGCAGCCCAAATCCTGCTTCAAATAGCCTGTTCTTCTGAGACCCACTCAACTTCTAGGCAGTTAAATTAAACAGGGAGTCCTGGCACAGATGCTGCCGAGTTCAGTGCCTTCAAGGCATACCAATGAGGTTACCGGAGGCCACTTCTGTGCAATTTATTTTTGCTGCTTTTTTTTAGAGTGGCATTAGCTGTAATAACTGACAAACTCAAGGAGGGAAGTGTGTACATTGTTGTGATATAGGAACAATTTTTCCCAGAGAAATTCTGGTTTATCACACAAGCCTGTAAATATGTATTTACAATTTTAAAAGCACGTCTTTATGTCCCTGGTTGTAAATGCTCCATTTTTAAAGTTTTATAACATGTCTGACTCAACCAAGAGACCACAGCACATGGATTTATATTGTTCTGGTCTGTTTGAAGCATCCATTACAGTCTAAGCTGTGGCAGAAAAATATCCACACCACCAACAAGAAATAACCTGGGGTTGCACCAGAATTTATAATTTTTCCTCAAATAACAAACACAGGTTTTTTTGGAGGGCGGGGCAGTTGATTTTTCTAAAAAAATAATCAGTTCACAATGGTGTAATTTCTCTGGACCATTGAGGATATTTCATTCACAGTGAATTCAGGAAAATGTGCCATTCTTTTTTCCCCAAGGTAGAATTTCACAGTTTTGCAGCAAACTTTTAAACCTCCCCCCGTGCCTGCTGATGAAATGTGAAATTTTGACCTTGATTGATATCACAAATTCTTTTGAAAAGTCGAGGAGAGGGTGGGGGAAAAAGCTCAGGTTTTGCATGTAGGAATTTGCAAGGATGACACTGGCAGCTCTGCAGTGCTCTCATGACAATGCTGATACTGAGAAGTTTATTAAAAATAAAATGTGTGGAGATGTGGTAGGACCGGGTTGGTTACTGGGTTCTGAACATTGATCTAAAAGACTGAAAACTCTCTTGTCTGTCTGCCGTGTAAGGAAAAAGAACAACAATAAATTGATGTGGCAAACTGCATTATGGGAACATTTTATTGTCATTTCAGCCAAGGAGGTCTTAAAAAATAGAGATTTAGTGTGTTGTAGCTCTGAAACAGTGGGATGGTTTGGAGTTTTTGTGGTGGGTGGCAGGAGAGGAGGGAGGAGATGGGAATGTCACTGTGACCTGTCAGGCTCCATCCATGTGAGTGGTGACTCCTGCAGACTGAGTGCTCCCAACAGCTCCACACCTGAGGGCTGCACACTCGGATGAGCAGCACACAAGCCCTGTGTAGTTTGGACTCTCCATTCAAAGCTAAACCTCTTGTGGAGCCGTTGCAGCATTGTGGGAGCAACACAACCACATGAATGCCAAGGGTTGTTCTTGTCCATGGGAAGGTAAATGTTTGAGCAGGGTGAGCAGCGGGAGGGTTGTTTTCCTTCCTAGAAATAGTCCATGTTTCATATATCATATTCCATCACAGCACATTGAGGAATTTTATACTTTCTCCAGGGCTGTGGGACTTGTCACTAATAGAATCCCAGAATGGTTTGGCTTGGAAGGGACCTTAAACTCATGCAATCCCACCCCCTGCCATGGGCAGGGACACCTTCCACTATCCCAGGTTGCTCCAACCTGGCCCTGGACACTCCCAGGGAATTATACCTATCAATATTGATTTCGCATAAGCTAAAAATGGCTCCTTTGCCCCAGAAAGTCTGAAAGTTCCTTATGTATTATAAATTTGACCTATGAGTCAAAAACCACTGTTGTCATTGTCACACGTCGGTGCCTGCAGCAGCCTAACAGGCTCCTCTTGCAGTGTCACAGCCTGTTTGGCTTCAGTAAATGCCATCCAACTTCAGGTAAGTTTTGAGGGATCAGACTGTGCTGAACCGTCATGCTCGGCCTGTGTGAGAACCCTCTGAAATATTCTTTAAATAGCTCCATGCCTTCATTCATCTGTCTGTGCTGTCACATGAAGCAGCACTAATTACTCCTTTTTATAAGAGCTGTGGCTTTTTTGGGACAAGTCTAAGTTCAAAATAGGTGAGGAGGAGCATTTTCTCATGCTGAAGCCACTGCCTTGATGCTGTTTAGCTCTGTATCACACTGCTGGCAGCTGCCAGGGGGCAGAAGGATGCAGACTGCTGGTGGCAGAATCCCCTCCCAAAATCCCAGTTATGACACCCAGTAGGCTATTTCAGTCTTTGATTCCAGTGCTAATAGTAAGTACTCTTTCAAGGCTATAGGACACACAGGAAATTGTGTGTCCTCAGAGAGAACAGTGGACATGGAAGACATGAGCACATCCCACCTCAGCTCACTCATGAGACACAGGGTCAGCTGTGGAAGAAAATAGCAACCATGCTGCTCATCCAGCACTGCTGAGCAACATTTTCCTGGGTTCTGAGCAGTGCAGCCTTTGAGCCTTTCCCTGGGGATGTCTGGCTCACATCAAGCAAAGGTCACTGCTCAGAGGCCACTGCGGGTGCCCCTCAATGCAGCGACACCACGGGTGCTCCCGTGCTGTTCCCGAGGGCACCGAGGGCTCACACAAGTGGTTTACCTGCGGTGCATTGATTCAGTATTGCTGTTAATTTAACCTTGAAAGGTGAAATATCTACATTATTTCCTGTAGTACTGTCCGTATCTTGAGTTCAACTTCTCTTTATGCCCAGCACTGATTACAGTCCTTTCAGAGCTGGTATTTCTGTTCTACAAGGGTATTTATACGTTAATTAAGCCATACTTCAGTCTTACTTTTGATAAACTATCCAAAATATTCTCTAAGGCCTTTAGAGTAGGAATTTTTAATCTCTGCACCACTTAGGTAATTTTCGTCTGTGCCTTTCAAACATTTTTTTTTTTGTGAAAGAATAAAAACCAAACAAAATTCTCTTTCAGCCAAGAGCTGATGGAGATGTAATCTGAAGGAAGGCAGAAATACGTTTAATTGCTGTCTCTGATGCCAAACCTTAAGTGCATTGCTTCAAAGTGAGTCCTACAAAACTCCATTTGCCTTGCATGGTACAGGCAGCAGAACTGCAGAAATATTCCAGAGCTGATCTCAGTGGTGTTGCCTGCTGAGGTATAATCCCATCCATACATCCCCATGCATCCAGCCAGTGATTCTGCCAGCCCTCCTTGTGACAGCGCAATGCTCGAAGCAAATGCAAAAATCCTTATCTGCAATTTTTTTTCCAGAGTCTCTGCCTTGTACCAGTGAAACACTGACTTCTGACACCCAACAAATGAGTTCTCACTCACTGCCATTTGAAGGTGATGACATCTCATTAAGGATAGATAATATTTGAATGTTCTTTTCCCCAGCCCTCCTCCATGCCTGAATCCTTTTCTACCAAGCACATTGTGGTGAATAACCCCATTTCTTGCCGAGAGTATTTCTGGAGCTGTGAAGTCCCACTATAATAAAATGCCTGTTCTGTTGATGTAATGAGTTTAGTTGAGTTTCTTCTGTCCCTTTCAGACATTTTCCTGTGGCACATTGTTGTGTGTTCAGTGGGATAATTGGATATGGAAGAGAAGCAGATCTCCATTGAGCTGGAGTTTCCAAGACTCTTCTGTCCCTGTGTGAACTCTCCTGTGCTGCTGCCAGTGTGGGCTGGGGGCTGGAGGTGCACAGAGCCCTTCCCTTTGCATTTTGGAAAAATCAGCTTCGAGTCAGGTTATCTGTTCTATTGGTAGTTATTTTCTGTGCAGGGTCAGTTGCTGCAGCTGATGGAGCTCACCATGAAACCTGCAGAATGTGAGTGACCTTAAAGAACCTTGTACACGTTAAATAAACTTTGGATTGTTGTGGTAAACACAAGCTCAGAGGAGGAAATCTAGCATTGGAACTGAGCACGGCAACACAGGTGTCAGCTTCTGAGTAAAATCCAGCTGAGGCGCATTCAAGTATGTGGAAAATTTAATTCCTGTACCTCACAGAAGGCCATTTCTTAGGAGCAAAATATACTGAGCTAAACTGGAGTTTCCCTTGTCCTATTTCCAGAGTAAAGAGAAGGCCTTGGCATGTCTGCACTCCTGATCTGCTCCCAGCATCATATGAGAGAAGGTAACGGATGCTGAGCAGGTACAGCTCCCAGACCAGCCCAAACAAAAGGGCTTGTTTTCTTGCTCTCTGGTTTTTGGGGACATGGACTGAGCTAATCTAATGCCATCAGGATGTGCACAACCGTGTGAAGCGAAGTGTGCTGTGTTGCATAACCACTGCCCCATATAGAGCACGGGCCCTGCGGGGAGCAGGGGCTGGTGGCATTGCTGCTGCTCCTCTGGAAACCAAACAGCAAACAGCCTTTAACACTTCCCCACTTCATTTCTTCTCTGGGAATCTCTCTTATTCCCAAGGTACCCCTCCCTCCAGTGACGGGGTCCTTAGCACCTGTAGAATACAGGTTTTATGAGACTGTTGAGTGGTTTTCCTGTTCAAGAACCTTCAATACCTTCTCCTAATACACATTGGAACTGGGGAGAAGGAAAATAAGTTGGTCTGAAACACTAAAACCACTGAAGTCTTGAAGTTGGAAAAGTTTTGTAATGAGAATAGGGAAAACAGACTTTCAGGTAGTCTCTTGCATAATTTTCTGGGTTTTTTTGTTTGTTTGTTTAGGTTTTTTTAAATTATGCTTTAATATTTCAGAGCTTAATGCTGCTCTGCGGAGGATTTTCTGGAACAAAAGAAAAACAAGCAAAGAACTGGGAAGGAAGAAAATAGCCAAAGGAATAAATATTTTAATGTTGAAGACATGTGGACCAATTTTTGCTTTCCTTCATGTGATAGACAAGAAGGTCAAGTTGAATCTCTGTCTTCTTGTGAGGACAGAATTTGTTCCTGTGTCAAAATAAATCTGCAAAATAGTCTCTGGTTTGTTTGTTTGTTTGTTTGAACTCTGTCATAGCTCATCTGAGAATAAAATCATCATAGAATAGTTCGGGTTGGAAGGACATCTAGTCCAACCCCCTGCCATGAGGAGAGACATCTTCAGCTGGATCAGATTGCTCAGAGCCCTGTCCAGCCTGACCTTGGATGTTTACAGGGACGGGGCAGATGCAGTTTCCCTGGACAACTGCACCAATGACTCACCACCCTCGTTGTGAAATATTTCTCCCTTAAATTGATGTAATATCTGAGGAAGTAGATCCAGCAAAATGACCAGACTTGGGTTTTCTGGACAGTACTGGCTCCCGACTCCTTGAAGTGATTCTGTCCCAGGAGCTGTGCTGTGCTGCAGCACAGACCAGGAGACGTGACTTCAATTTCCGCTGCTCAGAATTTTCCAGGTGTCCCTGGGCAAGTGAATCAGCCCCTCTCTGCCTCCCTGTGGCTGCAGGAGGGGCTGGAATCACCGCTCTGCCCCTCTGGGGCTGGCGGTATCCGCGGGTGCCGCTCATTCTCTGGCCTGGGCTTTCTGTTGCTGTAATCTGGCCGTTTCTAATTTCCACCTGGGTCACGGTGTGTTTTCCTGGCCATGCGGTAGCCTTCCTTCCCAGCAGACGTCCCAAAGAAAGCTCTGATGACTCACGGAGGACAAATTTATGCAGAACTCCCGGAGTCAGCATCCTTTGCGTTGGCAGAGTTCTTAAAGTGAAGATGAATCAGCGGTGTCAGACTTTGCTGGGAGTTAACTCTTGGTCCCTTTTCTCTGCAAACAACCCTGGATTTTTATTTTTTTTTATACTGAAGGAATTCCAGCTAGGCATCCCTGCGGGATGCAGGGCCATGGGCTCCGCGGGCAGGTTTGGGTACCAGCCCTCGCGTCTTTCTCACTTTCCCTTGAGCATCCCGGCGGGCAGGTAGGCGGGAGAGGGTTAAGGCAGGCGCTTCGCTGTTCGCTGCCTGAGTTAGCACTTCCAAGCGCCTCCAGAAGCGCTCCGGGAGCAGCCGCTGCATCCGGGCAGAGGGAGGAGGGACAGGCAGCCACTGCAGCAGGGCAGAGGATGTTACTTAACGTGGCTCCAGTCTCCTCCCCCTCACCGGTTGGGCTGGGGGAAGCGGGGAGCGGAGTGTAGGGGAGGGATGAGCGGCGGGGCGGTGATGCCGGGTGCTGCCGGAGCGGAGCTCGCCCTTCGCAGCGCCGGGGCCGCCGGTCCCAGCGGGGGCTGCGTCTGCGGGAACCCTCCTTCGGCCTCCTGAGGTGACGCTCGGGCTCAGAGCCCCCGAGAGACGGAGAGAAGGATCTTTGCGGTATTCCATCATCCCCGGTGCCCTCGCAGAGGGTGGGCTGGAAGGACAGAGGCTCAGCATCCCGGCGTGGGAAAACTCCCGTGTTCCCGAGAGGGGACGTGCCCAGGCTCACAGACAAGGTGCTGCTGTGTTTACACACCTCGGGAGAAAACAAGAACCTCTTGGCTCTGCTCTAACTATGGCAGGTACCCCAGAAGGGGCTAGTCTTCAGTGCCTGGTGCTAATTTGTGCCTGAAGCCACCAGACCTGCCCACGACAAATAAGAACCTCCTGGCTGAGGCACAGACTCTTAATTTTATCAATGAAAATACTGATGACATGCAACTGAAAGGATGTGTGCTGATCCTGTCCCTTGAAAAGAGGGAAAGGAGCATCCTGGGAGCTTGGGAAGAGGAACCATTGCTCCCTGGGGAACTGCTCCTGCCTGCTGAGGATCTGTGGGGCACAGGACCTTCTCAGAGCTGCTGGGCTCTGCTCCATGACTAACACAAAGGACTCCAAGAGAACTATGGACTCCCCTCCAGTGACCTCCAGCCCTGCACCCGGGCCTGTTACCTTCTCACAAGTTTTTGGGCAGCAGTGCCAGCTTATGGAAGCAGGTAAGAGAGGAACATATGCAGGTATCACCTTATATCCCATCCCATCTTCTGGTTTGCAGTGTCCTTGATGTCCTTTCCCTGTCTTGTTTCCCAGGTTCTTCCCTAATACCTGGTGTTTTTCAAAGGAAAAATTGGACCCCTGTTGGATTTGCACACTTGCCTCAACTTCCCCTGAGACCTCTCATTTAATTTCATGATAATGATAATCAAACTGGAGATTGATTGGCTGTTTTGGAGGGTGACTATTGCAGTACGGAGCATCTCTAGGTGGATCTCTGCTTTGGTGTTCAGGTCTATGAAGGACAAAGTGTTTTTTCTATTGTTTTCCCTGGCTGTGCTACTGCAGCACCTGGAAGCTCTGATCCTTTTCCCAGTTGTTTTCATACATTTTTAAGTCTCTACAGATGGCCCTGGTTATCTCTTGTCTGTGCCTTTTGGCTGTTAAGTAGGTGATGTGTAACATGACTAATCCTAAATTTCCATGTGTGGCTTTTGCTTTCCTTGCTCCTCACAGATACTCTGAAGCACCAGTCCATGAAGTGCCCAGAGCTTTGCACTCACATCCTCCTTCATACTTGAGTTCCCAAGTCTAATAGATTGGATAAGGGATTTTACAAGACTTGTTCTCTTTTTGCTCTCCCTGCTGACAGGTAGCTCTGAGGATGGATGTGTTTGTTTACTTACAGCTGCGGAGAAAGCCTGGCTTTCTGCAATGATGCCATAACAATGCTTGCTCTGAATTTTTAGAGCTTAAGGACTGTAATTTAGGCTACTGGTGCTTTATTACTGTTTGTGATGGTGCAGATATCTTAGCACAAATGTCCTCCAAAGTGGACAAAGCGTCCCACCCTCTTTTTCTCTCCTCTTTTCTCTCTCTCCTCCCCAACCAATTCTGCCCCTACTGATGTTTGGGTTGTATGTTTCTATTTGTGTGGTGAAACTGAAAATATTATGCATTAGGGCTTCCTGCAGATCTTTGTGCAACTTCTGCTATGCCTCTTGCACTACTTGCACAGGTTGAACTGGATGACTCCTCAGCTGACAGGTTAATCAAGCCTGAGGTCATGCAGCTGCATCCAAAGAGGTGTCAGGCAGATCTTCAAGAGAGTTTTGTACTCAACTTTCTTATTACATGTCTTGGGATCAGTCCGAAGGCTGTGGATCCATTGTTTTGGATGTCACCCAAAAAAGATACCTTTGAGAAAGCCCTGGTACTGGGTGAGCAATTTATTTCCCAAATTAATAAGACCAACCAGGTGGAAAAAACCACAGGTGGTAATTTTAATTTGGTTTGCTTTTGCATTTCCTTTCTTAGAGAAAAATGCCAGAGAGGAAACATGTGACTCCAGGGGTTTTGAATCCCACCTCAGTAGCTCAAAGAGATTTTCTTCTTTCTGGTGAATTGTATTGGTGGGACTTTCTAGGTGTTTTCTCAGGTACAAGGTGTGATGCAGTGTAAGAATGGCTGCCATGGATGTCACTGACATCCCAAGTGATTTGAGCAGGTTGTATGTGTTTATATGTGCTTTCTATCTTTATGGCAATGATAATTTATACTCAGCACATCTGAAAGCAGAACTTAAGCTGGTGTGCTTGTGGTCATAGGCCCTTGCAGTGTGGGCAGGAAGGATGCCCTGAGGAAACGGGAGTTGATTGAGGTTTGGGACACCAAGCTCTGATTACTTAGTTGTGTCCTGTGTCAACTGACAAATGACATTTGTGATAGAGCCATAAAAGGGCTCAATGTCATGTAGGGCTGTGCAGGTGCCTTTACAAACCATAAAACCAGGTCTTGCCCCCGTGAGTCTCTTCAACAACAGTCGCTGAGAAGCTGCGAGAAGTCAGTTCTGACCCAAACAGTCCATATCTCACAAGAAAGACTTGTAGGCACCCTGTGCCACATCATTGTCAGTGGTGACCTTTGCGCTTCTTAATGACACGGTGATGTGCTTGAATGATAAAGGTCCTGGCCTTAATTAAATGTCAGATTATGTGCCGGGAGAGTTGCTGAACTCGAGATGGATCACAGGTTTGACAGCACCCTTTGATGTACCACCTAGGATGATCTGGTGTGTTTTGTAGCTTCTGCCTTTGGTATGAAGACTCTTATTCTCCAAAGCACCTGTGACAAGAGCTGGGCTCTGCTTGCAAAATGTGATTTGGGGTGTGTGTAACATTATCTGTTCTTGATGGAGAAGAACAGAGTGTGTGTGTTGACACTCCACTGCAAACATTGCCCCCTCTCCCAGTGCCACTCTTCAGTAACTTGCTCTGCAAACCAAATCCTGAGTGTTTGAAAGTTCACATTCCTCCTCCAACTGCATCTCATGCCCACTGATGGAAACTTGAGAAGTTTTTGTGTGTAGCTGATTCTGCATAATTGGCTGATTACTTGTGCATAGCTTATGGAGATTTGCATAATCACAGTATTAGCCTGATGATTGTGTTATCATATGGGAGCCCTGCTCCAGAGCTGGTTTGCCCTTTGCACAAGTACTTGCTCTTTATTTACCCTCTGGAGAAACATTTGCTGGCACGGCACGTGGGATGTTCTTTGGAAAGTTAGTTTTCTGTCTTCCTGTTCTACTCTGCTGCCCCTTACCTCAGCAATTTACTGCACCTCAATAACTTTGCTGGGATGTGTTCCTTGTGATTACCTGGGTGTTTATTTGCCCTGAGCACAGGGAATAGTGCTCCCTGCTTTGGGAATTCACTGACAAAACTCCAGTTTTCCAAGGCAGCAAATCTTTGCTGTTGCAGGCATTAGATTTGGCTGAAAAGATCTGTCAGAGTCACCTGGGGACATGGTCACCTTTAGAGGGAGTGTAATTTCTGAAGGGGGACTCTAATTCCTGTGTGGGATTGTTCAGGGAATAAGGTTTCTATTCCATTAGCAAACCGTGCAGTTTGGTTGAGTTTTTGCCTTGACCAGCCTGACTATAAGGCTGGTGATTTCCAAAAGGAGTAATGGGGGAAGAGGCTGGCTTCATTGTCCCTGTCCTAAATCTGCCTGATCCCAGAAGAAATTCCTGGCTGCCAGACAATGCTGGAGGATCTTTCCTGCTTGAAGCATGAATTAGAATCTGGCACAGGTACCTGCTATAAATTTTACTAGCACCAAAATGAAAGGCTCTAGCTTTTCATTTTAGGGGAAAAAAAAAAAAGGTTCAAAAGATTTCTGATTGACACTTAAGAATGAGGATGACTAAGAATTTGAAAGGTATTTCCCCTCTCCTCTCTCATGAAGTATTGAATATGTGGAATGAGACCTGGTCTCAAGGAGAGCTGAGGGCTCTCTGGAAGAATTAGGCTCTGTAGAAAAATGATTTATTTTATGCATGGGCAAAGTCCAAGCAATTTGTTTGGCATAATGCACTTTTCTGGAGTTACCAGCATGCATTATTCTCTGACTCACTGCTCCATTAGATTAATTGTCATTTTCCATCAATTCCTTGGCTCACAGATACTGCCCATTTGTTAGGCTCCCAATACTTTTTCTTAATGTCTTGCCAGTTAATTTTCCATTTATTATGAAATAAGGAACTTGATTCAAGATGTGACCAGAATGAACAAGAAAGTAATTTGAAAGTCATCCAGACTTTGGGATTTTGCAGTGAATCTTTTCCATATTATCTTTCCATTACATATATATTATCCAGTACTTGCAGTCTGTACCCACTCTGATGGCTGATCCCCAAATGGATGTGAGTTTGGTTTGAGTACCAAGCTGAGTTTAGCAGTGCCACTAGACACTGAGGGGGATGCCACAGAATCCCAAAATGGTTTGGGTTGGAAGAGACCTTAAATCTCATCCAGTCCCACCCTCTGCCATGGGCAGGGATACTTTCCACTAGTTCAGGTTGCTCCAAGCCCTGTCTAACCTGGCCTTGAACACTTCCAGGAATGGGTTCACATCAGAGCTGTGAACCTTGCTGCTCCTGGGTTTCCTGAAGTAGAGCACTTCAGTGAGTTCAGGCTCCAGCTCTGAGAACATTGGAGCAAACCTTTAGTGACAGCTTTTCCTTCCTCTCATGGGCAACAAGAAAAAACAGTCAGCATAAAATTTGCTTGGATTTGTTGGTCTGAGACCACACAGAATCAGGGCTGGGAATGTGTTCTCTGGTACTTAGTGGATCAGGTTTCCTATGTGCATTAGTCAGTAATAAATCTTTCATGGTAACAAGCTGTTTCATTTGCTCTCTGAAGAGAAGATGTTTTCAAATAGCCTGGGTTAATTACTGTGCCTCAGGATAGGTTTCCTAGTTTTGGGAAAATAAGAGGCAGGACCACATAACAGGTGCGTGAAATGAGATGAATTTGGTGATCCCCAAGAGCCTGGTCTTCCTGGATGGGGAACCACTGACATCCTGGGTGGAGGCATCACTTGTGATGCTCAGTCATAGAATCATGGAATGGATTGGGTTGGGAGGGACCTGAAAGCTCATCTAAGTCCCAGCCCCTGCCATGGGCAACACCTACTAAACTAGGTTACTCGAAGTCCTGTCCAACCTGGCCTTGGACACTTCCAGGGATGGAACAACCACAGCTTCTCTGGGCAATCTTTGCCAGGGCCTCCCCAGCCTCACAGGGAAGAATTTCTTCAGTATATCTCACCCAAATTTCCCCTCTGTGACTTTGAACCCCTTACTCTTTGTCCTGACACTACAGTGCAGAATCTCAAGGATGTTGTGCTGCTGGCCAGCCCTGCAGGCACCTGGAAGAGAAAACTGACAGCAACACGGGCTGTTATTTTGTTGAGATTTCAAGGCAGGGGTAGAAATGTTGAGTTTTTACATTTTATAAATCTGCCTGCTCTTGAAGGTTCCCTGGAGTGGAGCTATTGTCTGGGTTTACATGCTGGTGTTAGGACAGGTGTCAGCAGCTCAAGAACAACTACATAAATCTCTGTACTCATCACTGTAGTGCTTGAGAAGGTGTAGAAAAAAAAATCCCTACCAACTTTCCATGCGTGATACTGTCATGCTAAATCACCTGGTGTGCGTGGGTGTAGAAAGAGGTGTCAGAAAACCCCTGTTTTTCTGAGATGGCAAGAAAGATAACCGAAACAAACTGCTCCAGAAACTGGAGTTTTGTGTTCTAGGTGAGAACTGGATAATCTGATTCTCTCCAGGGCTGTCTCCAGCACTTGGAGTAAAAGTAATTTACCTCTGCCCAGAAAAGAAATGAGTAAAAATGCTCCTTGACAGGTGGTGTGCTCTTGCCTGAGCTGAACAGATTCAGGGGCCACAGAAATGAAATGGGAAGAGCGCTTTTCCACCTAGTGGAATGAGCTGTTATTAGGGATAAAAAGAAGTGACGTTTATCTCCCTTTCTTCACTTCAAGATAGCCTTGTGATCCCAGGAGGAAAACTTGCTGTCTATACCTTTATCACAATACAATATTATCCTTTTAATCCCACAAATACTGTGCCATTGCTACTTGCTCAGGAAGCTGCAAGTGACCCTGGGGCTGCACAGAACTCCAAAGGGCAGAGGCACCACAGAAAAGGACTCACTAATTCTGAGAAGTATTAATGAGAAGTGCATGAGAGATTGATGGACACCTGATTTCAGTGGGCAAAGTGGAGTGTTACAGACTGGAGGGTTAGTTGTCTGTGAAGGGATTTCCTGCTTTGGTTTATTTCAGGCTGGAAAAGCTCATGGGACTTGCAGTGCCTGGCTGAGAGAGTGGGTCAGGGTCTCTTACAGCAGAGATTAGATGTTTCTGATGGCCAGATAGTAGCTGGTGTCCTGAGGGTGATGGATTGTACATACTTGGAAGATGGGAAAAACCCAGTATTTTCCAAAAATGGGGATGTAGGCCGTCTGGGTATTAAAGAGGTGGTGAAAGCTGGACTTGGACTGGAGCTGAAACCACATTTCCTTGGATGTTTTACAGTACCCTGGACTTCTGGGCTCTGGTTGACCAGGCAGAGATTTGGGAGCTGAGGTGCCCAGTTCTGTGGGGCTGCACTCCACCCTTTCTGTGGCCAGGTAATTCCTCTGCCACTTCAGCCCTGTGGAAGAGTCCCTTGTCCTATGTAGATGTGATTAATCTGCTTAAAACCAGCCCAGAACTGAGGGGGAAGGGGACAGTGACCATGGGCATACAAGTGTGAAATTATGTATATGTACCTACATCTAATTATACAATTCACAGCAGAAGGGGTTTATCCTTCAAACAACAAGGAAAAGCTTTTCCTAAATGTTTGGACTGTCATATGCCATCAAGTATGTGACAAAAACTCCGAAACCAACAACAGAAACCAGAAAGAAAACAATGAACATATTTTTCATGCATAAATTAAGTATAAATTGTTCCCTGTCATCTCAATAGACTCAATTATTATACCATCTGTATATGAACCACTTGTGAGCTGATTTACTCCTGATTCAATTATAGACAGTATTCATCTGCCCTCCTGATGGACAAATTTGGTTTTGTCAATTAATGCTCATGAAAGGCACAGTATATGGATGTAATAATTCCTTGCAATTGTTTTTATGACACCAAAATCATAAACTGAAAACATGTATGATTAGATTTGCAGCTACAACCAGGAATTAGTTATTATTCTTTCTTTGGAGGTCTTGGAAGCAATTTTAATGGCCATGTGTTAATAGAAAGGAAAAGGGAATGAATTATGTGAATATTTGCCTTTGCTCTGGCTTTATCTTGTTTTATGGTAGGTGGGGATTTTTGAGAATTGTGTAAATGGATATTTTCCCTAAATTCTGGTATGAAATAATGAAAGTATTTTACTAGAACATGTCCAGGCCATCAACATTTTAATTGTGAAATCAGATAAATAAGGTTGAGATGTTATTGCCCTTGTGCTTTATCATCCTGTATAATGCAATGAGTGTGATGATGAAATAAAAACCATCTAAAATGAAACATTCCTACAGAGCTGGAATAGGGTACTCTCAAAATACCCATATGTTATCTTAGCTTGGAATGAAATTATATATGAAATTTAAACATGGGAAAACTATGTTTGAATAGGAGAAATGTGTTTTATTCCCTTAGTTTTGGGAATGAAAATGTAGCATCCTTAATGCCTCTGCGTAAGGAGAAAACAGGTTGGGAGAGGGAAATGGATGGAGGTTTTTTTCTGCAGAAGAGAAAGAAGCTACTGCAGTGTCCCCAGGGTTGTGGCAGATGGGTTGCAAATGAGGAATATTGCATTTTTGCAGTATTATCCTGTAGGGTTTGATCCAAAAAGCACCTTTTTAAGGGCTCCCAGCACAACAGTCAGCGCTGGTGACCTTGGAGCAAACATGGTTAATGACACGATTCATTCACCTTGGTGCTGCTCTGCCAGTTGGGCTGTGCTGCCTTTTGTGTGGAGAGCAAGTTGCAAGTTTCAGGTAATTAAATTTATTTCTGTTTCCACTGTTCCTGTCCCCCTGCTCCCCCGCTCACCCAATTACTTGAGCAAGGCAATTATGATGCGTTATATTCTGTGTGCAGGGTACTGACTGTCATTTGGGAGGAGGGTGGAAGTGCTCCCCTCAACTAAATGGTTAAAATTGGTAAATAAGTTAAATTCCAGGGAATTCAGAGTGTGTCTGTCAAGGCTTGGCAAAACAAAGGCATCTGATGCTGGGAGTTACAGCAAAATGAAGCTTCATTCTCGCTGCAGCATCTTTCTGCCTGGATAAAAATAGTCTCTGTGCCTGGTTTGAGCTGCTCAGGGTCTCTTACAGAGATGCCTGTGATGAGCTTGATTTTGCAGACACCAAAACAAGGATACAATCTGCTTCAGTGGCTGCAGAACTCAGCAGCTCAGTCTCAGGTTTGCCAGGAATATCCCTGAGTAATGCTGAGTGATGGTGCTCTGACTGCTGCAGAAAGGCTGGAAAGGGGCTTTTTTCAAGGACATGAAGTTACAGGCCAAGAGGGAATGGCTTTCCACTGCCAGAGGGCAGGGATAGAGGGGATATGAGGAAGAAATTCTTCCCTGTGAGGGTGAGGAGGCCCTGGCACAGGTTGCCCGGAGCAGCTGTGGCTGCCCCATCCCTGGGAGTGTCCAAGGCCAGGTTGGACGGGGCTTGGAGCAGCCTGGGATAGTGGAAGGTGTCCCTACCCATGGCAGGGGTTTTGGAACAAGATGAGCTTTAGGGTCCCTTCCAAACCATTCTGGGATTCTGTGATTCCATGATCAACAGCACTTTTGTGCTCACCTGGGAGTGTGCATTAAATTCTACAGGCTTTAAATAAGGGTTTGATCTTTCCTGACAGGACTGGTACAGTGGTGCAAAGGTAGTTCAGTTCCCTCAAATTTATGGAAAGAGTGATCTGGTCGAGGCATCACACAGCTCTGGACACATTTATTTACTCTGTTTATCCATATTTCCCAGCAGCTGGGAAGTCTGGGAAGACTCCAGTTATGAGTCAAACAACAGGTTAAATCAGTATGTCATTTTTATGATTGCAGAGGAATGGAGCCTCTTCCTCTATTTTTCACCTGTGGGCAAAGGACTTAAAAAAATAACTCAATCCATGAATTTTAAAATTCTCACTAAATAATCCAGAAACTCTTGATTACAACTCTCCATCAACCTGTACCTGGTTGTGACTGGTACCCACAACCTGAATAATTCTGTTTTTATAGACAAGCTGATGTTTTTAACATAAATGTCCTCCATGCTGTGATGCTGACCCCCTGTGGCTGCTGTCTGGTGTCTCCTGCAGTGCTGGGGAAAACAGGTCCTGCCTGCATCATGATTTCCTATTAAGTACCTGTTTTAAAGTAAAAGAAGTTTTGCCCCTGCCAAAATCTGTTTCTTGGACTGTATTTTGAGAGAGCACACAAATATTCTCCAAGAAACACAAAACTATTTTTTCTTTCCCCCCATCCTCTTTCCTCCCTCTTTTTCCTTTTTCTCTCCTATTCAGTTTGGGCAGTGTGTTTCCAGTGGCCCATTGCAGACCTCAGAGCAGTTTGTTTTTCACCAGCTCATCTATCAATTTGCTGTATATTTAAGATGCTGATAGCACACTGACTTGAAAAACAGTGATCCATCATCACAAATTCCGGTGGATTTGAGTCGGGCTACTGGAATGGGCACCCCCAGCTGAGTTTGTTGGTTTAAAAAAATGTTAAGAAAAATTTTTTTGAGCTTGGATTTATGTTTTTCAAGTGTTCCCTGTAAATACATGTAATTTCTTGATTGGAAGCTGACATTTTCTTTTCACCCCCTTCCCCAAAAATTAGGGGTTTAGTAAATAATGTGGTAAGTATAGAAAACACATCAAATTACAAATGCCAGCTACCCAAATTGATAAGGTGGGGATTTTCCTGTAAACAGCAAAATGCTGCTTTTGCAGATTAAAAAAAGAGCTTTTATCTTCAAGGCAAACTGTAAATGAACTCAAAGGGTAATTTAGCATTCACAGTTGGTTAAATGGGATTAACTCCTGTGAAGATTTATTATACACTTTTAGGAACCCCAGAGAAGGCATTTCAGATGTGAGATTTTTTTTCCCCTGATTTTCTGCATTTTATTTAAATTTAATATTCCTTAGGATCAGAGATGGATGAAATTAGTGCCAGCATTTCCATGGGGTTTTTCCTACTATTGAATATCTTAATGCTCACCATGTGGAAAAAAAACCCCCAAGTCAACATAATCCCCTGCTTGGATGGCAAAAGACACACAAGAAAGTTTAAAATACAAATGAGCTTCTCAAGACTCTAACTGCATAAATCTAATTGCATCTAATGCTAATTATCTTACTGATCTCGAGCATTTTGCTGTATTCCAGATACATCTATTGCCAGCCATTAATCACACATTTAGGTTTATTCACATAAAAACCTGAACTCAGGCGGGAGCTGCTGCTTTGCCTGTGAGTAGAATAGGGGGTTTAGTTGTTGTTTTGTTGTTTTTTGTCCCCCCCTCCCCTTCCCTTCCAGCTTTTCTAACCCAGCTGGCCCCAGTTACCTGGGAATGCCCAGTGCTGTTTGACTGCACTCCAGGAAAGTTCAGTTTTCCCTGTGGAGAGAGGGATTTTGTTATGCTTAACTCTCACTGAGCTGGGTAATGTTTCACTTCAGGTTTGCTGCCCTCATTCTTATTGATTGAATTAGGCAATAATCTCTTAGACTGATGCTTTTCCCCCTCCCCCCTTTCCCTTGGGGAGGGCATTTTGTAATAAATTTAAAATTATTAATGAAGGAGTGGGATGGTGATGGTCTCTTTTAAGCAAGGCTGAGTAGAAATTGTTGGGTTGTTGGGGCATGGCAAATGTGGGTTTGGCAGTGTCGGCACAGGGCTGGGAGATTAGTGATGGGGGGATTTCCAGGGCTCCACTCTTTTCATCTGTAGGCTCTGGGCATCTTCATGGATGTATCCTAACATGGCTTGTGCTGCTCTTGGTTCACTTTACACCAAAAGTGACTTATTTACAGAATTGCTGGGAACAGGCCAGGAGAGGGAGTCAGAGTACACTGCAAAGCGGAGCTCCCTTACAGCCTGACTCAGATTTGCCTGAGTTTATGGGTATAAAAGTGTCTGTGCAGCACCAAACCCACAGCCCAGCCCAGGGTGAGCACAGGGCTCCCTCCTCTCCCAGTGTTCCCAGTCAGTGCTGCAAATTTTTTGCTTGTCTTTTATCAGCTTGTGTTTTCATTCATATAAAAACCCTTTAAATGGATATTGGTTGAAGGTTAAGTGTTATTGCAGGTGTATTTTGAGACTGAGATTGAGTTATTGGGTAAAGATCTGGTCCTTGAAGGTCCTGGAAGTATTTCAGCAGCTCTGGTTCCCCTTTGCTGCTCAGGCTGTACGTGAGCAGTGAGCAGCAGGGGCAGTGGAACATGTCCTCTGTTGTTATGGGAACACCAGCAGTGGGGTGCCAGGGAAGGCAACAGAGATGGTATTTGTTGAATGACGTGTAAAATCAGACTTTACTATTCTCCTCAGAGAAATTTCCACTCTTGCCTTTGCAGAGATGCTCTGAATACAAGATGCTTGGAAATAGAGCGAGGTTTGGAGATTTAACCTGTGCTGGTAACAAATGCAGTTCATTTCCATGTGGTATTGCCATGCAGCCATCTGAATGCTGTCATTTGGCATGTACATTCCACCCTTTCCTGCACTATTATAATAACTCAGTCACAGCTGCTCAAGATACGGAAAATTCATGTTTACAGCTCCCCCAAAGATTTGGCAGTTCATTGAAATATCAGGGGCTTAAGGTCCTGAGGTCCAGTATAGGGTCAACAGTGCTACACTGCATGTATTTCACACTGTACAGGGTGTTTGATGCAAGCTAACTTGCGTTTTGAGAGGCATCTCTTCTTTGAAGCGTGAATAAAAAACATGAGGTGAAATCTAGAGGGACTTTAAGGTGAGAATGTGCAGACAAGGCGGCTCCAGCACAGCTGCTCTTCAAGCCATAAATATTTAGAGACCAGGGGAGAAAACTCCTCACCCATGGGTGGAGAGACTTCAACCACAGCACAGTCTACTTTATCCAACTCATTCAGCCCAGCAGATGCTGCTCATCCTTTGCCATGGTTGCACATCCCCATTCAGAGGCTGGCACAGGAATATAGGTGGATATAAAACTTCCTGTCCAGGCATCTGAGTCTTGTTACTATTGGAGGCTGTTTCACTATAAGCTCATTTTCCTCTGTTTTGGGTGGGGAATATACAAGCTGTGTAGTTTTAAAAGTTTTTTCCTACTTTAAGACAAGACAAAGCCTTTGACAATTTTGGAGCCCGTTCAAGCATCCAGCTCTGAGCTGCAGCAAAGTATTTAATTTCATTACTTTTCACTCCATATTTCTTCCTGAAAATGTCTAAAGCATACATAACATTAGAGCTGCTTGAGTGCCTAACAGTAAAACTGCAGGAACTTTGGCACTGCATCCCATTGGAAATTCAAATGGGGCTTCTGGGGGGAATCTAAATCGGTCTGTCAGTGCACGGGATGTGAGGAAGGAGGTGGGGATGATGTTACCAGGAGTCAGCATTTGTGTAATCATTTGGGTACATGATGTGCAGCACGGAGGGATCTAAACAGTGCAAAACCTCATGTTTTAAAGAACAGAGTGGGGAAAATTGAAGGTGATGTTTTTCTTTTCTGAAAACAGGGAGTTGTATCTGGCTACGGTGTTATTTTTGGAAGTGCTGAGAGTTCTAAACTCTCTCTAATGCTTCTGTAAATTTCTTGCTGTGCCACAGGCATTCCAGTGGTAGCACCTCCATCTCCCCAGATCAGGGAGAGGTGATGCTGGGTGAGGGGGTTTATGCTCTTGTGTCCCCACAAGGCACATGTTTTGCCTTCCGGATTTTCTGGGGGGCTTAATTCACTAGATCATTTCATATAACTACAAGAAAAATTATGAAAGCACCAGCCCGTCCATTTTTTCCTTAAATATCATTATTTCATGGTTGCTATTACTCACTTTCTTATTCTCCTCTTTCCTCCTTTTACATACTCATGAATACCAAAGTTGTTTGTGCCAGAGCAGGTTTAGGTTGGATACTGAGGAAAATTTCTTCACTGAGAGGGTGGGCAGACACTAGAATGGGCTGCTTAGGGAGCTGGTGGAATCACCATCCCTGGAAGTGTTCAGAAGACTTGTAGATGTGCTCAGGGACATGACTTAGAAGTGGACATGGCAGTGCTGGGTTAGTGGTTGGACTGGATGACCCTGGAAGTCTTTTCCAACCTAAATGATTCTTTGTACAAAAATGGCCACCCCAATTCTGGTTCTATTTCTGAATTTATCTGTACTCTTTCTACTGTAGCAAAAGTATCTGCACTCCTAGAGGGACTTCTTTCATTGGTCAGATTCTTCTGCAGCCAAGCTAACAGGCTAGCTGCAAAAATTGAAGTATTTCAGGAGATAAAAAGAGGTTTTATAATATTCTAATCTTCTTGAAAGAAATCCCAGCATCTTCCTTTCTGTATTTACCAGGTAAATCTTCAGAGCTGACTCATGTGTGTGTAGGAGGCAGTGATGTGTTTTACTGAATGCTTTGAGATCAGTGGAAATGAAAAGCTGTATAATTACCCTCTGGCCTTTTGTCTTTCTGTGGTATCATCTCTAGAGAACCCAACGGTGGGGTATAGGAGGCTCTGCACAGCAGATAATCACAGCCATTAGAGGAAACAACTTTAAATCAACTGTTTTGCTCAGTACAACATTGATATTGGAGTCTGTGTTGATCTATTCCTGAAATCAGGCAGCCAAGAAACAACTGAGCTTGTGGTAGCACCCACATGTCTAAATAATTGTTGAATATTCTGGTAAATTCTTAAAATATTCAAAGGATCAGCGTGTTATGAAATGGGGGGACACACAAAGGATGTGAACATCTGCTTTAAGTGCAAAATACAAGTCAGCCTTAATTACAAGTTTGTAATCAATACTGCTGTGTTTTGAACGTGTTGATAAATAATTAATGAGTGAGTGCAGCACAAGGATGAAAATTTCCTTTAAAACCTGATTTTAAGTCATTGCTGGTGCGTTTTAAAGGAGGGAAAGGACAGGACCAGATTTATGATAGAGCTGGGATTTAAAAAGTGAAATAGTGGTTTTATTCAGTAGTTAAATACATGTGAAGTGGTTTAGTCATTATCCCTGATCCAGCAGCTGAGTGGTTCGGGTAGGTAACTGCGTGGGGAATATTCACTTGTCAATAAAATCTTAACTGAATGTCACATCCACTTAATGGCATTTAAAAGGGAAGGAAATCACTGTCTCACACCCCTGAGAAAGGTCAGAGCATCAATTTATCTCTGTTTGTCTGAAACCAATTGAAAGGACAATACAAGTTGGCCACTTAAGGATTTTTTTGTTCAGGTTCTGACTTCAACTGGTTTTAAAGCACTTGTCAGGAAGAAGAACCAGCTGCAGTGGCTCAGGTATGTCATGGACCTCCTGAATCTCCATGAGCAGCCCCCCCTTGATGTTGCACCTCCTGTTCAAGTTGGGCAAACCGTTGAAGCCTTGTGTGTCTCACTGCCTGACATACACACTGACATACGGAGAACATGGTGTCTGCCAAAGGCTTTAGGAAACCAAATGTCCAGGCAGCCTCCTTTGAAAAGTAATATGTGAGCTCAGGTGTGCCAGGATTCCTCGTCTTTTTAAAACAGCATTAGATATGACTCACTGATTAAAAAAACCCCCCAAATTATAGCAATGATTGACAGGTTTTTGGTGCCATTTTGGCTTTTTCTATATTAATAAAGTCATTTTAAGGACCTTTGAACCTCAACACAAGGCTGCCTTGAAGCAGCCATGAATGCAATTACCTCTGTGCGTGGGGGTGGGATGCCAAAATCTGCTGTGGCTGAGGTGTGCAGAACCCGTGAGAGAGACACCAGTACTGATGCAATGCAGTGCTGAGTGGCTTTTGCAATTCCCCACATCAGCACCTGCATTTCCAGGCTTAGTTCAGATCTCACTGCAATGCCTTCTCAGCCTAAATGAAGAAAATGAGTCTTCATAGCTGTTCTTAAGTTTGTCAGTTTTATCTCAGTATTTTGAGTCCTGTTGGTGCAGTTGTCACTCAGGTGTTTAAAACCAAACCCATCCTAAGCATGTTTGTCTACTTTCTAACAAATATGTTGCTATGGGAACTTGATGTTGCTCTGGTTCTTGCACCAGATGCACCAGCTATATGTCTCTAGGCTGGCTTTTTTTCCTTAATAAATTAATTGCTTTTAAATTAAACATATTAAGTTATTTCATGTCAATTATTTTGAATGTTAAGCTGGGTGTTTGCAGAGTTTCTCTCTTCCTACTCACCCCACAACATTAATTAACTCCTCTAGACATTGTAGTCCATCACACAGAGCTGTGGTCTTTCCCAGCTCTCTGCAGTTACACCACTTGCTGCCTGCATGGGAAGTAATCAGTGTCCAAAATAATTGCTTTTCACAAGCCTGCAGTCATCTTCCTTGTCAGATATTTTAACTGTAATGAAACTGTTTCAGTTGCCAGGAAAAAATATTCAACTCAAATGTACTGTAATTGCAGGTGGAAAGCAGAGCTGATAATGGAGCTGGTTTTATTTAGCACATCATGTTTTCATTTGTTGGATGCATTTCCTCCAATGCTGGCACTGCAGTGCTCTCCTCTCCTCGTTCCTGCTGAGGGGGGAGGAGGTTTGGGATTCTCCCAGTATCTCTGCTTTGCATTAAGGCAGTAGAAGAACCCATGAGTAGTGCAGGGTGTATGAAGAGCATCCTTGGCATGAAGCAAACAAGTGATACAGGATTGCTCTGTGCTTTCCATGTACATTCAGCCAGCAGTAGAGACTTGGGAAAATACTGCAATTTGAACTGGTTATTCAAGAGTTGTTTCTAAATCTAAACTTTCCGAGACCTCAGCAGCAAACAAATCCATTGTTTAGATTTGCACCGTAGAACAGTGGACTTTCCCCTAAAATCTGGGATTCTTGAAGCAGAATCCTTGCTGTGGGTGCCCAGATCATCCTGAAGACAGACAAAGAGGCCAGGCTGGTGAACGTGTGCAGCAGACCTAAACACTCATACGCAGCGCTGTGATCGGTGGTCATCAGCTGTGGAGAAACTGGCTGATAAATTAGTAGCCCAGGGGGAAATCTTATTTACATGGAAGGCAACAGAAACATTAATGTATCTTTATTAACCTTATTTAGACCATCTGCTGTTTCCATGGTGGGAAGCTGCACGGTCCCTGCAGTCAAACAGCAGCAGGAATGTGCTGAGTTCCAAACTCTCCTCATTTAAACACTTTCTTAGACCTCTTCAGCTCCTGAAACTTTTTACTGCAATGAAAAGTTGGCTGATAATGAGTGAGGGAGTATGGAATTTTCTGTCTCCATTCACATGCATTTTCTTTCTTACTGCTTATCTTTGATTTGAGTTTTGATAGGTTTTTGGGCTTGAGTTGCCATGGAAATCACTATAACCCAAAATTTAATGGCAAATTTTATGCTTTTGAAACCATTGATTAAGAAGAGGACACCTTTTCCTGCATATTTTTAGATAATTCAAGTGTAGCCCACGGCAAAAGAATTAAGAAGTTGATTACCTTAATTTTGAATTTTATTTTCTATCTGCTTTTTCCTATTCCAAGTGTGTTTCACTTTGCTAAACTGTTTTGCTTGGATCAGCCCAGCTCAATCCTTGCAATTTTTCAGAGTACAGTGAACCCAAAATACCTTGTGCACTGAGTGGCCACAGTTTCATTGCCAAATTTCTCTTCACACCTTTGAAGCATTATTTATTTACTTTTTGAAAGGAATGAAAATCCATGCACCATGGTAATTACTTGCTCTCCTGTTGAGTTCTGGATTTTTTACTGAAACATAAGCCTAAGCAAGCAGCCTGTTAATTCCCAACTAACCTTTTTGCTGGCTGATTGCAGCTGGGAAACAGCACTTTTCCCATTCTGTTGAAATAAATAAATTGAGAGGAAGGTGTGGAGGAATCTTGGGGGCTTTATTAATGCCAAACACAGAGAAGCTCCTGCTTAGATTGTACTTCTTTGATTACTCAACTGAGTTATTAGATACATGAAGAACACCCATTTAAATGTAAATCCATTCTCTTTCTGTAATAGATAAATGGGCTTTGCCTTGAATTTGTAAGCAGAATATATCACTTTGATATAGTAACTGGAGCTGAATAAAGCCAGTCAGTAGACCAAGGGAAGGATGTGGATGGCTTTAAAGCAAATGGAACAGAGGAGACCATCAGTTAGTTAATTAACTTCAATTTCTGTACTAATGAACTTCCTCTGGTGCTTGTTTAAGCATCCAGATGCTTGCAAATGTTTTATTTGCCCAACAATAGGCTTTTGTTGGCATGTCATAAATTATAGATGGGAGGTACCTGTCTTTTATATCCCAGGTATAATTTTTGTATGTGCTCTGTGGCAACATCAACGTGCAGGTGTTCAAGAACTGCACCGTGCAGGACAGGATGCACATGTGCCTTTAGCCTTGGGGCAACATGAGTTCAAAATCTTAAAAAAGAGTGAAAAAAACTGATTCAGTGTCTTGCATGTTCCTCATGACTCTTGCGGAAGGCAGGTGATCAGAGCTGGATGTTCACTAGAGGTGTCTGCTCTGGTGGAGCTTGTCTTCCCAGCCGCCTCCTGAACAAGGGGTTAAATCAGATTTCAGCTCCAAATTCTCTGTATGACTCTGTTGGTTGTTATCAAGAATAGAGGTGTTGAGAGAACCTTGTCCTACCCCACCCAAGGTAGTGTAGAAGTTAACCCTTCCTGCAGGGTGTTATCCTTCATTAACCCTCATGTGCTCTCCAGGAGCTGCCTGTACTTCCCAATGCCAAGGCAGTCCCCTCTGCTGTTTGTTGCAGAAAGCTCTGGAAGAAACTTTAATTTCGAAAGGACAGCAATTTTTCATAAGGCACTTGGCTCCCTGGGAGGGGTTGATCAATCCCCTGGGAATGGCATGGCCAGGCAGTGGCTGCCAGAGCAACATAATGAGCAGGAGTCCCAGTGTGTAGGGCTAACTCGCTCCGGGCAGGATTTCAGGAGCGGACTGTGCTGGCTGAGCTCAGCAGCAGGAGCAGAGCTAAGCAGGTTTGGATTGCCTTGGAAAATCTCCCCCAGCAGCAGCACTGGAATTAAGCACATCCGAAGTTAAATAAGCGGCACAGTTGGATTTCTATCTGAACACAGTAAAAGGAGGAATTGTCTGAGGGCCACAGATGTAGGAGAGCTGCCTGCAGGGACAGGCTTCCACTCCAAACTCAAGGCAGATGTTTTTCTTCTTGCTGACTTTCCATCACTCATAACCCCCAGTGTACCGGTGAGCAAATCCCTGCTTCTCTCTCACCTCTGAATTCCATTTTGCAGCTCAACTTCCGCACCCCTGGCTTTTGTTTCCCTGTAATAGAAATACTCTGAAAGAGGAAAGACGTTTTCTATTTTGCACAGCAAAACAGAGCTGTGTTCTCAAAAACAGCTACAGAAGTACAGTCAGGAACCAGGGAAACAAATGGCAGAGTTTCACCTTGGTCATCTGTAAGTTTTCTCTGTTCTTTATCCCAGACTCCTGTTTTTGTAGTTGTAAGTGGAGCCATCCTTGTTATCCACCTATTACTGGATGCTGTTAATTGCATACTTAATTCTTTCTAATATCACAGCAATCTGTGAAATGAAACAGATTTAAATTCTAATAGTAATAGCTGAATAAATACATCTGCCAGGCGTAGAGGTTCTCAACTGTTGCTCACTGTAACTGTAATTAAACTGTAATTAAAGCCAGTTAAAGCCATCAGACATCTGGGTGGTAAGAGATTAAGTCCATCCTGCTGCTTTCATTACCTCTGTGAGAGTTGGAGAGGGGGTTAATGGAACAGTTCTCTCATCGTGGGAGCATATTTTCAGTATTCATGGTGACTAGATTTGGAGTGGTGGCTGCATTAAAAACACACTGGGAAAAAAGTAATATATTAGAGATTAATCTATTGCTGTCAGTTCAGGTGGAGAGAGTAGTTTCTGGTTGTGTATGGACTTGAATTAAAAGGTTTAAAATAATCAAATCTTAGAACGGTTTGGGTTGAAAGGGAATTTAAAGATCATCCAGTTCCAATCCCCTGCCATGGGCAGGGACATCTTCCACTAAACCAGGTTGCTCAATGCTCCATCCAACTTGGTCTTGAGTGGACCCTTTTGTCTTAATACTATAAAATACTTGTTTCAGTCATGGGTGTTTGTTTGGGGTTTTGAAATTTTTTTTCTTTCTTTTTTTCTTCTTTTTTTTTTCATTTTTTTCTTTTCATGATGCCCCAAGATCTGGTTATGAAAACCACAGGCTGGGAGCTAGAGGAGAAAAGCCCTGCTTGGAAATGAATTATAAAGGAGGGTGCCAGTCTTACATATTCCAGACATGTCCTTGCAAAACCTCACAATTGGTTTTGGAAACTACCTGGTGCTGCTTTTATTACATATAAGTGCCAAGGAAGAAATTAAATTGCTTTTCACAGTGTATCCCTCTAACATGGGAAAGTTTCTGTTGAAGTCTCTGTAGGAGTGGGCTTTGCTTAATCCTCTTGAAATTGGTGTGAGTGCTTCAGGTTCTTCTGTTATTCAAGTACTGGTTGCCCTTGGGTCTTCTCTTGCTGGTCTCTGGATGGGGGAGATGGGTGATTTTTTTGGGGTGGTTTATTGCTTTATTCTGAAATATCATGGTGTTGGTTATAAACTGGCTCTGGTTGGAGCTTGTTGTTTTTAAGCTTGTTTTTGAGCTGGACTACTAAAGTCTTGATCCTGACTGTGAATTACCTGCTCCTGAGCCTCTTTTCTTACATTTCTGATGACTTATTTAACAGAAGGAATAATTAAAAATTAAGAGTGTGGACATACAGCAGAGACAGAGGGATGAAGGAAGTGATTTACTCAGCTGAGGCTGTTTTGTGAACAAAACCTTTGACACTTTGGGCAAAACTGTGTGTGATAGAAAATGGGACAGTTGGCTTGATGAGGATTTATGTCTGTTGGGTTTCTCTGACTTTTAATACTGTGTACCACAGAATCTGTGTTATTAAAGCTCGATGACTGATGTATCTACACAGATCAAGGAGTGACCCTGAACCTTTGCTAAGCTTTGAAAAACTGAGGTTCATTTATTTAGATTTTTTTCTCTGTCTCTAAAACTGGAATGGAAAAAAAAGGAATTTAGGGCTCACCTGAGAAGGTCAGAGAAGATCTGGAGCCCTCAGAGATGATAAAGTTGTTGTGAACATAACATTTCTACAAGTAAGACATCTTTTTGGCTACATTTTCTGGAAATCTGCTAGAGTTAGGGACTGGGCTTTGGATGTTTGTCTGATCACTCCACACCTTAAGTTGCAGTAATCACTACTCAATATTTCATCTCAAATTGGTGATGCATAAGCTAAATATTTTCTGAACATGAACTGTAGCTGTAAGAGATCCTTTAAAGAACCAAAGCACAGCGTTCATGAGCTGTGCATTACCTGCATCATCACTGCCTTTTTCTAAATCTGAGAGCCTGAGGGAGAGAAGAACTTTAATGGTGATGGACTTACTTCCTCGGCTTTTGTAAGCTCTCAGATTTGCCCAGAGTTTTGGGTTTTAAGGATAGAAGACAGAATAGATCCCGTACAGCCATGTGTTTTAGTCTTTAGCCAGTGTAAAACCTGACTTAATCAAGGATGCCACGTGCCATGTTTGCAATATCCCAGAACTCAGAGCAGGACTTCCCTTTCCTATATTAATTATTTCCTCCTTGGTATCTCAGGATGCAGCACCCCACCCATCTCCAACTTTTTTTTTTTTTTTTTTTTTTTTTTTTTCCGCTTTTGAACTTGCAGCATCCAAGTGGACACAAAGTAATGTAGGAAACAAGTTAATTTATCCCTTGTTTCCAATTAAGTTTGCAAGGGAAGTATCATGTGCATTGACTTCGTGCTGAAGAGAAAAATTCTGTTGGGTCAATGCCAGATAAGTAGCCCCAAGACACCTTCTAAGGCTAATAATAGTCTGTAAGTAAGAGCAGCCTTACAGTCTTACTTAAGGATCAGTCTGCCAGGTCAAAAGCTATTTATTGTCACAAACTGTGGCATTACAGATCTGTCACCTCTCTGTACTCTGTTCCAGACACAGAGAAGTGTGAGCTTTCTCAAACTGATATCAACATTTAATTTTTAATGGGCTAATTAAACTGCCCACTGTAAGTCTCAGAGGTAAGGTGTAGCTTTGGCTCATATCAGCTAATTCTGTTTCTTCAGTAGGACTCTGAGAAAATGTTCTCTTTGTGTCAGTACTGTTCTGTTCCCTTTAGGGTCTTGTGTATTTAAACTTCTGTTCAATACTATAAATACCACCTTTCTTCCTAGAATTTTCCAAGGCATAGAAAGCTTATTCAAGTTATAAACAGCTATAGTAATAGGCAAACATGTCATTAAGATCCTAATCAAATACACGGAATCATTTTATTGTGCAAGCTTGGAGTTTTAATAGAATTAAAAATACAATTGTATTCAAGTCCAAGGTAACATAATCCCCCTCTGTGGTTCTGCTGATTGGAATTTTAAATTCCCTGCAAGAATAAATGAATATAAGTCTCTTTTGTAAAGCACTGTGGTGCCAAAATATGTGATCTTTAATGACATGCTTATCAGATTTGAGTGTATAATTTGTGCCCTTAATTTATTGGGCAATGAGACTCTTAATATGTACTTCATATATCTCCAAAGGTTTTATTTGGCTGCCAGCCTGAAAAATATCAATATTGTAAGGATTAAGCAACCAAACAAAAAATCAAATAGTCTAACAGAGAGACTAAATCAATACAAAAGAAATGTTTGGGTTGTGTAGAGTCATTGGACAAGGCAAAGAAATACAGCTCTGGAGAAATCAATGTACTGAAGGACAGGCATTTAGAAACACCTTCTTCAGCTCAGCCAGGGCTCTGCAAGGCTCAAAAATGAATGGAAGGTCTGTGGTGGTGGGTCAGTTGTCAGTGATGGAGTGATTGTTCAACACACCACAGCAAACCCCCTGTTTTCTGGTATTTTACCCCAAAACCAGATAGTCTGAGCCAATTTTTTCTCAGTGGTGTGAGATTAGTCCCACACCAGGTGAATTAATGATACAAGGCTGGAATTGTGTAGGTATAGAAAAATTCTGAAGACAACAAAATGTCTTGGGAAGGAAGGTGGTTGAAAGGTCATGGAAAACACAACTTAAATAGTTTATACACAAGATGGGTCAAAAATGGGTTTTGAGTACAAATCAGTAATTAACAGCCCTACAATTGACTCATGGACCCATCATCTGTACAATTAACTCCTTTCTGCTCATGTTGGACAAGCATTTCTTTGATCTAGACAGTGTTTATAATTTCAAATCTATAGTTTTTAACTGAAAATCCATGTGGCTGAAGAAGATTAAAGTTTCTTCAAGGAGGACACTGCCAGCACATACAGTATTTCTGTCTGATTTAAGAGTTTTTAAGAATCTTATACCCTGAAAGCAACATGTTGCCTGTCAGGCATGAGACAAATCAAAAGTTGAAGCTTTTATTAATTTTTCAGTGGATCTATTGTGGATTTTTTGTAATTAGCAGATAATCTCTGTGACTGTGAAGCTTTTGGAGATCTGCTGACATTGAGCTCCCTGGGGCTGCTGCAAATGTGTATTTTGCTTTTTTCCCTATGGATTTATAGACCTGATCTCATCAGGGAAATCCCAGAAACTTGTAAATTGGGCAAGGAAAAATGTGTAATTATTTCCTATGATGCATTCTCATGTGTTACACAGAGAGACTGTTAAAGATGAAGCTCTGCTTTATTTTTACATCTTTTAACGCCTTTGCCTTCAAAGATCCGTCTTTCTGTGAAAATTTACGGTGGGCGAAAAATTTCTCATCTCCCAACCAAACCAAGTAGCTGGAAAGGAGCAGCCGATTAAGATGCAGGATGCTTTGCTCTAAGTGACAACCCATAAATCACAGCCCATGGAATACTGCATTTTAGTGCACTGCTGAACCCTCGTGCTGGTATATCCACAGCCCCCAGCATTGCTTAGCGATGAAGTCACTCCTTGAGGGAAGTCTGGGAGGTCACACTGATGCTATAAAGAGGTGTCAGGCCTTTGGTATGTTGTTTGTAAAAGTAAAAGAAACAAGGTTCTGGGCGTCTGCTTGCTCTCACTGTTAGCAGAGACTAGGAACTTAAACTTTAGGAACTTAAAGTGGGTTCCTTTCTTACTGCTTTTTAATAAATGTGATTTATTAGCAGACTGAGGAATTCTGTTAGCAGAAAGATTTGTGAGGAAAAATTAACAGAAATCATGACTTGGGCTGAAGCTGAGAGCAAGCTCACTAAGTTTGGCAAGGAAAACACCAGCAAAACAATGCACTTGGGAACTAAAAATTCCCTCTAGTCAGGCAACACAGTCAAGGAAAACACACTTCTGAGTGGAAATTGGTGTTAGAGACACATACAGGATCAGATTCACAATTTTCGCAAAACAACAACAAAACCCCAAAAACCAAACCAAACAAACAAAAAACCAAACACCCCCACCCCACCCTCAAGAATGTGCAGAGTAGCAGCACAAAATGTCCCTATATTTCATTTTATTCCTCTTCAATGCACATGCCATGAGATCCAGATACAAGGGGAAGGAGCAGTTGGGAGCAGTCCACGATGAGTACAAGAGAAGTTTCACTGCTCCTCTGATGGGGGATGATCCCCATAGGAGTTGCTGGGCTTTTTTTCAGGACTCCATTCTTAAATTTTTATGAAGCTGGTTGTTTCTTGGAGCAGATGCTCATCTCTGTGAATTCCTGCTCTTCCCCATTCCCTCTAAGCTCAGGTGTCATCTCCATGCCTTAAATATTCTCCAGGATGTGACAGCTTTGTTTCATTTATTTCTGAGGGGGCAAGTGCTTACAAGGTAATAAATCAAAGAGAAGAGGGGAAAAAAACCCACTCAACCCCCAAACCCAACAATGTAGAAAGGAAGAAGTGACATTGCTGTGAGTGCCAGCACTGTTTTTGTTCCAGTAAATTCTTTGTGAGTGACAGGGAGATGGAGGGGACTGTTCCCAGCCCAATGGCCAGAGCATCCTCTGCAGAAATGAAACCCGGCAGGCTGTGACCTCAGGAGTGACTTCAATCTACCACAGGCTTAGCCATAAATATCTCCACAAGCACCAGCTGAAGAAATAATTTAAAGGAGAAACACGTACCTTTGAGCTCCTTTCCTTTGTGGTGGGGACAGCTAAGGTACTTAAACGTGGGATAATTTAGTCCTGTCAACTCCAGAGTGATGGTGAAGATTAGGGAAGTGATTCCCAGACACCGGTGATTGGGTTTGTGGTTCACGAGAGCAGGGGTGTGGGTAATGTCCATGCACTAATTTAGTACTCCTCTGGATATATCAATGACCTCTAAATGTTATACACGGAGTGATACATTTGGTAGTGAATCAGGTTTGTAGGCTGGTCTCAACAACTGTGCTGTCCAGAGTACCAAATTTAGCTGAAGATGGGGACCATCTCATAAACACCTCCTCACCACCCTCTTCCCCAGCTGAATTTCCAACAGAAATCTTGCCCTCATGTCTGGAAAACAGCATCACAGTCTTCCCTGCTACTGCTGAAGGTTTGATGATCTCTAGTGTGAACAGGCCCTCTGCACTTCTTTCCAGATGCAAATTTGTGTCCTGCCTTCCAGTTTCCACCCAGAACTGGTGCTCAGCTTCACCTGTGCTCATTTATTTGTTTTTGTTGAAACTTAATGATCAAAACATAAAGTTATACCGAAGTACTACCCCCTGAAAGATTCCTGTGTGCTGTGCCTCACCCACTGTCATCCACAGCATTCCTGACAGATGAAGAGATCAGTCCTTGGCCTACCCAATTGTTAATTCAGAGCTGAATTTCTTTCTTTCCCCCCACCCTTCCAGGTTGGCAGCCCTTTGTTTAAAATGCAAATACCTCCAATTCTCTTTAATTTCTTATGTATAAAAATGCAGTAATGATAAAGCAATTTTAGGCCACTTGAGCTTATTTGACCTCGAAAGATGTAGGAGTTAGATTGAGTTGTATTTGCCTGAAATTATAATATAATATCCCACACCTTGCAAACCTGCTATGCATCCAGGAAAACTATGACCCACTCTCTGAGAAATAATCTCTGTGTTTGCACCAGTTTAGCTGGGAGAAAAATATTTCACCCATTTTGTTTTCCTGTCTCAAAAGCACTTGGAAGTCCCATAATTAATTAAGCCATATGAGAACTGATGTATCTATTGTGAAAGTACCAGAAACTGGTATAAAAGGAAAGTGATTTTGGATAAGCCCATTGTAGTGCTTTTTATGAATTCATGACTCCTCCTGCCTTTCTTTTTTTCCTCATTTGAGGCAACTTCAGAAGATGAAGTTGGAAGCAGAAGGAAGCCATGTTCTCAGATTTCCAGCCAAAAGGGCGTCCTTCTCCTTTTTCATCTCATGATTATTATTTTACCCTACCAAATAAAAAAATATCAGATACTTCTGTTAGAGTGGAAGCAAAGTGTAGAAGGAGCCAAAGAAAAAAGGCTGGAGGCTTTCTCAAAGAAGGAGAAATCTTATTGTTTGGTGCTTATCAATAGGAAACAAGGCCACATTAAAAGGAGCTGGTTAAAGGACTAATTAATTCCTCTGACTGAAACTGTGTCATCTCTGCCTGTGATAAGGAAAGGATGGGATGAAAGCGTTTGTCTTGTCTCTCAAGCTGCTGCTTTGTTTTGTTTCTTAAGGTTACTGTGACAACATCCTCCTCCCACATTGTGCTCTGGGCTCTACCAAACCTTGCTGTCCATCAGGGAGAGTCAAACGTGGCTTTTGGCACACCTGTGCTTTGTGTGAAGCCAGAAAAAGCCCCTCACCCACCAGGCAGATGTCATGTCCACAGGTCTGAACTAAGGTGTGTGGACAGGATGCTGCTTTTCCTCTTTGTTTCCCTTTCCAAGTGAAAAAGGATTACCTTGGCTCTGGAACTGAGCGGGGAGGGAGTAGATGCTTTTGTAGTTTTCCTTTGCTGAAAATGGCCAAAATTAAGGTTTACCAACCGGCAGGGAGATTCCAGTGCAGGAGCAGAGCAGTGTCTTGGTCTGTATCACACATCTATGGATGGGCAAACCCACGTGCATCAAAGGGAGCACCAGTATGGTCTGTACTGCAGGTTTCATGAAGTGTTTCGTAATTTTGTTTTTGTGTGTGTGTGTGACCTGCCTCATTTGGATGTTGTCTTCTTTTTCTTATGATAATGTAGACTGTAAAAAAAAGTCTGGCATAAGGAGCATCTGCACTGCTGTTTTGTATCCTTACCTTTTGTTTCCCATGTGCTGGGTAACTTAAAGATGCACAGGACAGAAAATATGCCCCCTGGAGCTCATGTCCTAAGTGTGTGTTTTTCTTGTAATCGTTATTATTGTTACAACCTGCCTGCACCTTTCTCCCAAAGGTAAAGAACTGTATGTTGGTTTCTGGTACGTTCCGCAGCTGTCCTGCTGTGCCCCAATTGCACTACCCATTTCATGCTAAGCACACACAGACTTTGCAAAATGAGGATCACTAATCTTTGCTTTTCCTCGTTTTCCTCAAACCATTGTGAGAGGTCAGCGAGAGCTGTGAACTCTTCAAATTATATTCTGAATAGCTTCACATTTGCCCTTTGTATTCATTTGCAGTAATCAGTTTCTTCCCTGTTGTCGCTGGGTGAGCCACTCCCAGCTTCCCCACTCCACTTGTGGAGTTTGCATAGTGTGGTCGATTATGACCCAGTTTGGGTAATTTGTCCTCTAATGATTCATTTATCACTATCCGGAACCCACTTCAGCGAAACACTTTAAATGTGCTTTCAAATGCTGTACTTCCAAAGAATTAAAATAAGCACTTGCTTGAATGGTCTGGAGGTGGAGAAGTGTGTGATCTGCTTTTTCCTCACTGCTAGTGCTGACAGATGTTCCCACCTTGCAGCATTTTTGCAAAAAAGTAACAATTGGAGGTAAATAATTTGGATAAGCAGAAGCAAATAACAGCAGGGTGTCATCCCTGATTAGATTTGACGCTGCGCTAACATCCATCTTTCCCAAACTGCTGCACTGTTGCAAGGCTTTCCTGCTGGAATCTGCCTCTAAATTATAAAACTGTCCAAAATGTACACAAAGATTTATTTCAATTCCAAGAACATTGATTTACTAGAGAACAGAGGAAACCATGGTATTTGGTGGATACCTTTGAAACACATTTATAGAATTGATTCTTTTGCAACCAAAAGCAGAAGAAATATTAAGTAGAATGGTTTCAATTTGAATGCTGCTCCACATGGCAAGTAGTTCTGCAGCCAGTACAGCTGGCTTTATTTACATATATATAAACACACACAAATACCTATCGATACATAGAGAGAGAGATAAAAGCCTTTACCAGCTCAGTTGTGACAGTGTAAAATTCTACGTGGGTCCAAGCAAAGTTCTTGCGTCACTACTGAAACTCTCCTCTATGTTTTTATTTAAACACACATTGAAAATTAAATCCCGACGAAATAGGTTGGGGAAAGTTTTAATGTGTGAACATGTTGACTCTACTTCGTTTAATTTGCATTTGTGAGAAAATTTTCCCATTAGAGCTGCAGCAGAGTGTGAGCTGTGGTGCTGTGTAGAGTTCTAGGACAGGACTTTTACANGAGAAGGTAATTAAAAACATATTTGTCAGCTTCCAGAGATGCTAATGAACAGGAACATAATGATATTAACTGCTGGAGATTGTCTTCTTTTTCAGGGAAAACTTAAATCTCACATACTTCTTTCATCTTAGTGTGGAAATACTAGTGAAGCCTCTTCCCAGCACTAGAGTGACTTGGGGGCTTAAGATGTGGCTAAAAAAAAGCGCCATATGTGTGCAGTTCTTTATTTATATTTAAATTCTAATTATTTATTTTTATCATATCAACAAAGGCCATTAGAAAGAGTAACATGAGGAGGCCATGGAAAAAGCCAAAAAATGGAGGTCTTACACCTAAACGCGGAGGTCTTATATCTAACTTATTTTTTGGTGGTGGTGGCAGCGCTGTGCATGTCACATAAGGAGGAAAACCCATGAAAAGGTGTGTGATATTCTTGCTGCGTACATTTCTAAGGCTGAGGAGCAATTCTTGGGGGGAGGGAAGTTGTTTTTGCTTTTATTAGCCTAATCTCATCAGAGTTTAATAGCAAAAACATGATAAACCTCATGTTCTTTTCATTAAAGAAACTTGTATCTCTTCTTGTTCTTCCCGTGCTATCTGCTGGCTTTATTAAAGAGTTTATCATTTTGACTCCTCATGCAAATCACAAAGGGATTGAAAGGATTTGATTTGAGCTGAAGAACATACTTAGGTGATTCCAGTGGACTTGTGCACCATAATTGGCACCTAATATGCTTTAGGCAGACGGTGCAGTAGATCGTGCCAGCAAATTACTTCATGACCACAGCTACTTCCCTGCTGTGTGTTATTTTGTAGATTTAAATCTATCCTTTATTGCCAGTGGAAGTATTTTGAAGTGTAATTTTAAACTATTTAGTTCTAAAGGTATTAATACGGAGAAATTAATTGAAGTAATGGCGGATATAAATTTATAGGGTGTCTCTGTCTCAGTATAAAAGCAATATTTGTGTAACTCAGGCTGAGAACTACATCTGTGCAGGTTTCCCATTTGTATTGGAGGAAGAGCAGGAGTTGAGTGCTAAAAATCTTTGCAAACAGACAACCCAAAATGAACTGAGCTTTTAAAGGGAGGGAACTTTCCAGTGTACGGATAGAGCCTACTAATGTACTTATCTTGCCTTTTTCTGATGTTGACTTCATAACCTCTGATGATAACATAATGATCATCAGCAAATGGGCCCTTTTAATGAGAAACATGAAGAATTTGTGTATTCTGACTAGACAGTGGATATGTGATCTTTAAAATACTGCATAGAGATACACCATGTGTGAGTACAGCATTGCCAGCTCCACACATTCAAATGCTGGGATGATTCAGTGTCTCCCACCTCCCTGACAGTGTCTTAAAATTGTCTTTGAAATGTAGTTAAAATACACACTTTGATTCTCACAATGGTGTTTTCAGTCTGAGCTCAGCTGCATTTAAGATTCAGCTTTCTAAAACCAAAGTTGAGCTGTTCAAGCCGTTGCATGTGTCCAAGAGATGGGCTCTGACAAAATAAAGAGCTACTTAGGGGTGAAATAAAGTCGCAGTTACTGTCAGCTAGAATCACAATAGAAATATTACAAATAATGCCTAAAAGGGAAGAGGAGGAGCCTCCTGGTCACCTCATCTGGGCTTGCTGTTGCTTGTCTTGCTGTGCCACCAGTAAATCAGGAGTAGCACCAATGAAATGAGCCAACTGAGCCCCACAAGTATGAAGCACTTTGCAAGGGAAACTCAAACTGCTGTGCTACATGAATCACTGCTTGCCCTCTGATTCTTTCTCTCTGTGTTGCTTTTTTTCTGTGTCTCTTTTATGAGCTGTTTTTCAGTTGCCCTCTTGGCCAAACTGATCCTCTTGCAGAAATGCACGAGCAGTTGTTCCAGCTGATGCTGTTGTAAAAACCCACCATGGCAGCTCTCTGTAACCTAATTACAAGCCAGTTGCAGGTCCAGCACCCCTGGGATATCCACAGAAACCTTCCCGAAATGCAGTCCTTTATAGTCTTTGCTTTTCACTGGCTACCTTTGATTTCCCCCTTTATCAGGCTGAACAAAACATGTTTTAACTTCAGCTATCAATAAACATCTGAAGGTTTTCGTAGCTGGGGATTTAGTGGGGGAGGAATTTGGAGTTAGTGGCCTTGTACGTGATGCTGTTGCTAAGAAACCCTGGCTTGGCTCTGTAATGTCCCTTTGCAGTTTGATGAGTTCCTCCCTGATGGAAACGTTCATGTTTCAGCCCCTTGGCTTGTCTGTAGCAGAGTGTGCTCCACTAGCAGCTTGCCTGGCTCAGTCCTTCACAAAATTATATGGGAAGCCAATTTCTCTGATTTTTCTACCGACCTTAGCCCCTGGTTCCTGACGTCATGAACCCCTTTTGCACGAGCCTGCAGACAATTATGTATTTACTATCTGGAACTCACTGTTGCTGTGGCATTTCACGGCAGTGAGAATATTTCTCATCTTGTACTGCATGTCTTGTAGCTTACAGGGAGATATTGTCACCTGGTTGGAGACAGACCCACTTTAAAAAGTGGGTGGACCAAGACAGACCCATTTTAAAAGCATAGCCCATCTGTTTTACACCAGTAACATGCAGTTTTCTTGTTGCCATGACAAACACAGATTGATGAGCAGAGAGCAATGTTCAGGTGAGGGAGTTCTGCCTCAGTGGGGTGGCAGAAAACAGGTTTGGGGTCATTTCCTTTTTAATGGGGTGCAAAAATGTCTAGGGATGTAAAAACCAGAGGCCTCTGTTGTGGAGTTTCCTGGAGCCACCACCACCCATTGGTCTGAGATTTGTCTGGGAGAGCCAAGGAGCTCTGCACTGAGTCCTTTACAGGCTTGATGAGACCTCATTGATTTGTCCAGTGCCTGCTCTGGGTTTGATACCAGGCAAACAATATAGTCCATTATTTCTGATATGTGGGTGGAAGGAAGATGCTGGAAGCTGGAGATGAAGATGACATTTCTACTAAGAAAGACATTTCTACTTCAAAAGGTCTTTCCCAGTGCTCTTCCCTTCCTCAAACTAGCAGAGCAGCCCCATGGGTTGCTCTCCTCTGAGCCTGAAATCATTGTGAGACATTGAGAAAAAGCAATTCAGAGAGGAGACACATTGTTCTGATATGTTGGTGTTGATAAGGATCAAGTCCACCAAAAACCTTCAAGTTATTCTGATGAGAGCAGAGGGGGCCTCTATGCAGCTGGAGCTATTCAGGGGGTTGTTTCTTATTTATGCACCACAATATTTTGCATTGATATTGAAATTCAGCAGGTTCGGTGCTGATCTCACTCTGACTTTATAAGAAATAAAGTAAATAAACATCTTGCACCATGTGGTCTGAACTCACCCTCTGTGGGTTCTAAGAACATCCTCAATATGACACCAAAATTGGTTGATGGAGCTGCATCATCATTTTCCTCTCTTCTGTCTTTAGCCATAATTAACAGAGACACTTTCTGTCAATCAAGTGTCAAAATGAAATGCATTCCCTTCATTGATCAAAGTGCTTGCACTGAAGAGAATTTTTGTTCCCTTGGGCAGCTGCCAGGCAGCAGAGCCATGGGCTGGGGTATTAACAGGCAGAATTAACTTTTAATGTTAATGTTGTTATTTACATGTGTTTGGGAGCCTTAGGAAGATGAAAAACTCACAGTCATTCTCACTGTCACCAAGGGAAAGGCAGTTGGAGCTAAAGCTGCTCAGCATCCAAGGAGTGAGACCAGAGGATGTGTCAATCAGCCCCAGGGGTTTGTCAGTATCATCAGAGCAGGGTCATGGGGCAACAGGTCAGTGTTTCTCATTTTGAGGCATCTCCCACACATCAAGGTCTGGACAATCAGGGCTGGTGTTTTCCTTGACCTGCGCCTTCAGCAATATTTAAGCTCCATCCTCAAAACCAGCTTAGATGCCAAAATGCCTCAGTTGCATCAGGAGCTGGGGGCGTGTTTGAAAATGAAACAAGTCTCTGAGTCACTTCAGGGGGGTTAGAACATTTTAATCAACAGCTTTTCTATTTACCTGGTTGCGGGCAGCCGTTGACCGAGAGAGGCTGTGATGGGTTGTTTTTTGTAGGCCTTCCTTGGTAACCAGGGTCAA
>VXBX01001953.1:144448-167681 GCA_013400415.1 Scytalopus superciliaris | reverse complement strand
GAGCTGACGTTTATTTGAAACCGGGGCTTTTATAGGGTAAGGTAGGGTTATTATGGGATGGAGGGCAGCAACAGGGACGGGATTGGGCAGAACTAGGGGCGGAAATAATAACCATGGCAACGGGACAGCCAACCAGAACAACCAGCAACTAACCAATGAGAGCCCGGGGTTCGGGGAGTTGGCGGGAAAGCCTAGAGGAAAGGCGGGAAAATCATGAGGGAAGAAGGGGCAAAATGGAGGGCTGTGGGGATAAAACAGCAAGAACATCCACCATGACGGCGTAATAACAAGAACAATGCAGAACATGTGAATCCAGTAAAAGCCGGTATTGGTAACTTTCCCAATCAGTCCGCAACCTTATTCTTTTGCTAAGCGAAAGTCCAATACCACTCCGAAAAGTGGTAAGTCTTTTATATTTTAACTGTAAGTCCTATACTACATTTCTCTGGAAAATGTAGTAAATCTTGAGTCCTTTACTTGCTCCACTGGGTCTTCCTCGTGGGTCCACCAGGTAAAGTGCTTTTTCCAATCCTTGTAAGCACTGCCTTCCCCAACACCTGGTATTTCATGTCACAGAGAAGAGGAAGGCATTTTAATGCTTCCTGTTCTGCTGCTGTTGTGGTCTCCCCAATTGAACAGTTTAAATTTATAAAAAAAGGCCTGGATTTCTCAGTCTTCAAAAGGAATTAATAGTCCTTCTGCCCGTTGTAGATCTGTGGGTGGTGGGATGAGAGGGAGGCGCGGGAGTGGAACAAGTATCCATGAGGGGCTGAGCACGTGGGGCCCCTCCGGCAGCATCAATGCAGATGGAGCACCTGGTGTGATTCTCAGCATCACCTTTATCTGCTGCAGGAACTAAATCCGCTCCCAGGCTCCCTGAGACAGCTGGTTTTGTGTGAGTGCTTGATAAAACTTGACCCTCTGATCCGCCGTACTCAGCTGAGCTTTATCAACCTGTGTTCCCACTGTTTGAGTTTCAGCTTTTTCTAATGCTCTGCCAATATAGTTTTTTTTTTTTTTTTAAAGATAGAATTGCTAAGCCCAGCGTTTTGTTAGTGTCAAATCTAAGGTTTTAAGCAGCAGAGCTGCTCAAGAAGACAGATCCCAAGTAAATTTAAATACTTGCTTTAACAATACTCTACATCCCCTCTTTTATCTACAGACAACAAATATAGACACATGCAGAGAGAGATTTGCAGGTTGCCAGTTTTCATTACTTTATTGCAAGTCCCAAAATCATTAACATTATTCTTATGTGACAAATCTGTTCAGTGGGGCGTTTTGTTTGGTTTTGTTTTGTTTGCTTGTTTGGCCTTTTGTTTTGGTTTCTTAGTTTTGGGTTTTTTTGTTTGTTTGTTTTTTAAAGTTTCTACAGTTTCTGGTTAAAAGAAGTGCCATCTAAAGGGTGAAACAAAGACCTTGAGCTGACATGAACAAACCCAGTTTGTTTGATTTTTTACATCTTGTTTCTTTAAGCCCCTATCAGGATTTCTGGTGACCATTTCTCATTATTGCAACACCAGCAGATTAGCAAGACAATATTAATTGGTCTCTCAACACTCCCAACAACACATAATAAAGCTTCAGTCTCGTCCAGATGTTTGGTGGGAATCAAACCAGGATCTTCCAACAACTTCAGTACATTCAAACCCCAGAAAAGTCTGTGATTTGTTAAATCCCCCTCAGGAAGAATTTTCTTCCACCTTTGACACAAGGAGACGAAGCATCCTGTTTGCACCAGGAGCTGCTTGTTAAAAGTCTTAAAGCATGACCAGAACAACTCCTAATTCATAGTTGAACAGCAGTGAAAATCCAAAAAAGCCCCTCACCACTGGTGGCATCTCACCTTTGTGGTTTATGATGTTTCCATGGGGTACAAAACATGCATTTACACATGGGAAGTTGAAATGTTAAGGATTTAGGTGACCCATCCAAGATCCTGGAGGCAGCTTTGGACAAAGTAGAAATCAGTCCTCCTGTAGCCCATCCCAGACCCTGAAGGCAAGCGCAGATGGGCATCACTCCTCTGGAGCCAGCTCATAGCAGCTGCTTGTCTGGCCCATGGTGTTGCTGTGTTGGCACACGGAATTTCTGTTTTCCTCTTCCTTTTTGTCTAAATAAAGTAGCTATTGTTTGTGGAGTATAATAGTTGCTAAAGAGGCAACAAATAAATGATTACCAAACAGAAAGGAGAGGGCAGCAGCTGCAAAGCCGGGTGTCACTGGGCCGTGTCCGTCTTTGGAAAGGGTTCTTTGGTTCTTGGCACATTTAAATGAAGTTTGCCTTGCAGAAGTTGGATTTACTGGTTTGGCATTGTGCCTGCTGTATTTCTCAAAGTTTGACATTGTTCCTGACCTGGGAGTTTGCAGCTCTGTGGGGAAAGAGCATTTCAAATATTTCTATAGACAACAATAGCCCAGCCATGAAGGTTGGAGTCCAGTTTGCTAGAGGATTCATGGGCTTTTTTGGCTCAAAGCACTGCTAAAAGTAGTAGAAAGACCCCATTGCAGCTGACTTGTTCTCTGCTCCAAATCCATCTCCCCATCATAATCATAAACATAACAGAGGAATTTATATTGATTTGGAGTTTTAGGGTAAGTGATATTTTTTATTATTTTTATTATTTATTAGTCTAACTAATACAGCTGGGGTGAATAGGCAGGTTTTTGGGGATGGGATAACTTCTTCAGTTTGGTGATATTCTTGTAGCTCTAGTGAGATTTTACCCAAACAGAACAATAATTTTTATTTTCTAAATGATCCTGACAGTATTTTACTGAGCCTTTTCATTTTTAAAATTTTGCCCAAATTCTTGTGAACTTCATCTTGCTACTGTGAGACATTAGCTGTGATTTAGAGCTGGAGAAACTGAAGCAAAGAAGAAAAGTCCTTTGCAAAGGGTTCATTAAAAAAAAACAACCTCAAAAAGATCCACCCCAATACTACAGCTCTTCTTTCCCCACTCAGTTCAGGCATATCTTGGATACATAAACTGGAGTTTTCAGCAGCAGGTGGTTTCTCCAAGGAGAACATAAACACCCATCCTTGTAGATGGCTCTGAACTCCCATCCTTTTACTGCTCAAACATGAGCTTTTAAATGGATGGAGAGTGTAAAGAGAACTTAAAGTATTTCTTTTTTGTTGCTGGATTCAAAGCATACCCATGTTTTCAAGGACAATATAAAACTGACATTTTAATTGAAACAGTTTAAAATTGAACTTTGAAAGAAGCTTCTGCACCATAAAACAGATGTCATTGAAAACGTTTGATTTTTAAAAAGTTGCCCATTTTGATTATTAGAAAGATCGCCACTTCTTGATGGCATTTTCATTTCCAAAAAGGTTGCATTTGTAAAGAGAAACTAATAAGCTGAAAAAATTACCAGTTTTATTGCTGAGCATGTTTTCCTCTGGAACTCTGGTGCCATTTATTGGTCTGATGGCTTTCTTTTGCATTTGGGGAAGCTCTGAAGGCAGCTCTTTGCCAGTTAAACACAAAGCATTTAGAGCCCAGAGAGGCCAGCTCATTAGTAATTACTGTAATGGACTCTTCATAGTGTTTCTTGAAAGGTGATTGAGACCTTAATGCAGACACCACATATTTTTTTCTTCTCCTAATGGTGTGGTAAATTACTCCTGTGAGGAGGCTCATTGAATGCCTCCTTTGAAACAACTTAAAGACCACGAAGGAAAGAAAAGGCTGTAGGTCTCTTCTTAGCAATAACAGGGGAAAATATTTTGGAGTGGTTCAGACCGAGATATTCCCAATATTTCTGCAGATGAGTGTAAGGTTGTGTCGTGTTAACAGCAACTGGCACAAGCACATGGATGGGGCAGATGGTTCAAGGTGGATTTTCCAGTTGCAAAGTTGCAGGACAGCCTGGGAAAAGAAAAATGGGCTCAGTTTGCTCAGAGCTTTCTGCCTTGTGATCCCGACGTCCATGAACTTTTTCAGTTTCTCATCTGGTTGGAAGTGAGAGGTGTTAAAGCCCTCAAGACATGGGAACAGGTTGCATATTAGGGGAAAATTATTCACTGAAAGAGTGGTTCAGCATTGGAAAAGGCTCCCCAGGGAAGTGGCAGAGTCACCATCTCTGGAAGTGTTCCAAAAATGAGTAGACATGGCACTTTGTGATATGGTTTAGTGAATACAGTGATATTTGTTTGAAGTTTGGGCTTGGAGATCCTTTCCAGCCTCGGTGGTTTTATGAGCTTGGCTATTACAAAGGGAGATTTCTTCTACTGTTAAGTGAATAAATGAATTTATCGTCCAAATGCAATTAGCAAATATTACAGTGGGAAAGGCCTCCTAATCAGAATCATTAATCAGGCAAAAATAAACTGTTGCGTGTCTTGCATATCCTCTTTTTTTTTGGACCCAGCAGAAGACTTGTCAGCCGATCCCAATAATATAATGAAGACTGGGCTTTAATTTAGTTTCATAAAATTCTTACTTTCACATATTGTATGTGTCTATATGCCATAACCCCAAACTGCCTTGAATTTCCAAGCCTGCAGGGCTGGATGTATATTGGTTCCAAAGTCAGGAGCTTTCACAAGAACAGTCCTAATTTCTCCCCAGACCTGTGCAGAGAGGAGCAGTTTTTGCAGGGATGATGAGGGACTACTTCAGAACTGGCTACGATTTAGAGAAAGCAGAACACATGTTGCTGATCTGTGTGTAGTCAGTCTGTCTGTGTCTTTAATGCCCCAGATCTGTGGGTTGTCCTGGTGTCAGAAGGGGAAGCATCCCTCCTCATCCTCATTCCAGGTGGGATCATTATTGATGGGACTGAAGTCGCACAGAAGGTTATAATTTGATTATTAAAAAAGTATTTAAGGAATTTAGCCAATCATCTGAGCAAATTGGCTGTAGCTGTGCTTTGAAAGAAGTGCTAACTGGGATTTTTAACTCAAACAGCCCAAATGGGGTTCAGTTGTTCAGCCTGGAGAAGGCTCTGGAGAGACCTAAAGGGGCCAGAGAGGTACTTGTGATAAGGGCGTGGAGTGACAGGACAAGGGTTAAAAGCTTGACACTGACAAAAGGCAGGGATAGAGGGGATATGAGGAAGAAATTCTTCCCTGTGAGGGTGGGGAGGCCCAGAGAAGGTTGCCCAGAGAAGCTGTGGCTGCCCCATCCCTGGAAGTGTCCAAGGCCAGGTTGGACAGTGCTTGGAGCCTGTCGAGTGGAAGGTGTCCTTGCCCATGGCAGGTGTTTGGAATGAGATGATCTTTAAGATCTCTTCCAGTCCAAATCACTATATGCTTCTATAACATGGAAGATGCTGAAACATGTTCAGGTGCTTCGGGAGCCCTGCGTGTTACCAAACCCCATGGCTGTCTCTGGTGTGATAGTGGAGACAACATGAGGAGAGCTCATACAGGGAAGGCCTGAAGCACTTTGAATATTTTCTTTTCCCTCATTACAAAACCAACTCCAAATAGATGTTATTTGAGAAGCTCTTTGGTAACATTAAGTAATAATGAATTGCACCATTTACCCACACACATTGTTATCTCTGCAGACATTCTGAGAGCCTCGTTAGCCAGTGAGGTTTCCTGGCAGCCCAGAGCTCTGAACACGGCTGTTGGGGATGGATTTTCAAAGGATCTGTGCCCACAGTGCAGCTTTTTGACTTTGCTCTCCCTGGGAGCAGCTCTCTGCTCACAGAGAAGTCCAATTTGAACGTCTTCTCTATTTCTATGCAGCCAGCAAGAGATGAGCCCAGGAATCCTTGCGCAGCCTCCCTTGATGAAATTATGATTGTGTCCGTCCTCTTTCATTTAATCACTCCTGCTGGCGAGACTTAATTTTAGACTCTGCTGACTTTTGTCAGTAGATCTCAGGATATATTATCTATGCTTTATTTTATTTTGTGCTCATCTGGGCAGGAGCTGGAGTGTATAAAATGGAGTCTCTTGGAACAACTTTATTGCTTCAGCCCATTTCTTGAATGAATTTTTGGTGCAAGTATAATTTTTCCCTCTCTCTGACAGAAAGCAATTTCCTTTCTGCCCTGCACATCCTTCGGGGTCCGGTGATTCTGCCCTGCAAAAAACCAACTTTGTTGATCCAGTCTTGCTCCTGAGGGTGGCAAATGGTCCTCACCTGACCACCCCAGCACAGCACATCATCTCTGAGAGCAACAGGGAGAGCTGCTGCCTCCCAGAGAGATCATTTGCTCTCTTCTCATAGGTGACGTCAAAGTACTAACAGAGGATTGTTACGGTTCCTTCACTTCTTGAAATTGGTCCTCACGGTGAGGAAATGGTGAAATTGGAGTAGGAAAAACTGGGATGCTGACAGTAACTTCTGTTTAGCTGGTTGTCTCGCTTGCAGCATTACCAGAGCTGAGAGGAATGGTACGAGTGTCATCTTCATTTTTTTCTTTATTATTTTCTCTTCAGGGGATCAAGAAGTATCTTTTAATCTCCACTGAATGTATCTGTATTTATACCTGAGGTCCTTTTTTTTTTTTTTTCTGTAAAAAGAATCTTATTTGCCTGAGTTAGAGGAAGTGCTGCTCAGCAGAAATATTTGAGCTGTAACATCATGAGGGATGCAGCGTTTGCCTCATTATCCTTCTCCCTCAGATTTTTCATGGGCAAAAGGCAGGATGTTCTCTTGATTTGAATGAGAAATCAATTTTTTTCTGCTTATGAGAAGCACCCTTTGGCAGCAGTTTTGCAGACTGACACCGGACTTCCACAAACCAGTGTCAGGAATGGTTTGGTCTTTTTGGCTTTCTTTGTTTTAATTTTGTGTGCAGGCTGGAGGTTTGGAAATGCTTCTTTTACTTTCATGAGGGAGACTCAGAGGATTTTATTTTCCAGTACAGTTTCTATTGTATTCAGGGGAAAAGATTTGTTTTGCTAAGCAAAGTTTAAAATGCAGCACTGTGGCAGATCCCTATAAAAATCAGCTCAAGTCAATACCGATCTGCTTTTCCCACATTCTTAACTGGGAAATTTTCCTCCTGATTTCTCTGGCGTCTCTCTAAGCCTGGAGAATTACAAATGAGAGAAGCATTTTGCCCCCCTGAGCTTCCTGTGCCACATACTGTTCCAACAGAGCAAAGAGTAAGAGGAACTCCAAAGAGTAAAGGAGGAAATATCAGAAAATGTAGAGCTCTTGCTTCAGATAAGGAGGTTGGAATAACTTAGGATAATGTAATTTAGTTTGTTTTGAATTACTTTAAAATCAAAAAGCCTGGGAGAAGGGCTCCATGTACCAGTCAGTGTAATCTGGAAGGTAGCCATCAGCTCAAGGAGGAGAACTCTGCTATACATTTGTATTACTGGAAGCAGATGTGGGCTTAGGGCTCCAGCCAGAATTTCAGAGTATAAAGAGAATAATCTGTCCTCAATTCTTCAGCAGTCAGAAAGGATAAGATGAATCAATACTTGTGCCCTAGTGCTGGGAAGGTGGCTTTCAGGGCTGACATGTCTGAAAGAGATGCTTGCTCAGTCTAGGAGTGATAAGAAAATCAAACCCACTGCTGTCTGCGTGCAGCTAGGTGCCTGTTGTTCTCCTGTATGGAAAATCTGCAACTTCCTGGAGCTCAGAAGTGTTGGTTGGTGTAAGTGCATATGATTACAAAATGACTTTTTAATGGTGACTTTGAGAAGCTCAGCTACACGTGGTTTCCATCACGCCTACACGGCTCCCCAGACCCCATGTCCTCCACAGAGCATCACTCTGGCACACCACTGACTTCTCATGTAGTGACCCATGAGCAGGACATGTTTGGCTCACAGGCATGAGACTGGCCTGGCTTGTGATGTACAATGCCATGTGATGTACACAAGTCCTGCACATCAGTAAAATTATTATGCCATCAAGACTGGCCCTGGCACAGGTTGCCTGGAGAAGCTGTGGCTGCCCTATCCCTGGAAGTGTCCAAAGCCAGGTTGGATGGGGCTTGGAGCAACCTGGTCTAGTGGAAGGTGTCCCGGCCATAGCAGGGGATAGAATGTAAAGGTCTCTTTCAACCCAAACAATTCCATGATTCATTGTATGATTCTATTATTTGTGGTGTGGTTTAAAATGGACCCACCCATCATGGTGAGTTTCAAACACCTTTTTTATAGTGAGGAGGTAATAAACACCGTGAGCGTGAGAAATCCTCCCAGACCCTTGTCAAGACATTGTAAGGCACATATTTTATTTTATTATTTTAAATAAAAGATAAACCCTCCAAGTAAGGAGGATTCTGCTCTTTCACTCCTGCATTTTAGAGACATACCTGTGATTTTGTAAAGGCTTTTTGTCTGGGGAAGATTTGCTCCTCAACGAGCAGTTTCTGCCTAATCTTTACTCCTTCAAATTTTGTGGTAAGATCTTTTTTAGACAGAACTAGGTCGAGTGTATTGCAATTGTCTTGTGTTCTTAAAATCAGTTTGTCAGAGTCCCAAATAACACATTGCCTTATTCATAAACATCCTGAGCAAGCCAGGATTTGCAGGATGTTCAGTGTGTGACAGTGATGTGTTACTCTGAGCCACAAGATTATCAAAGGGTTCCACTGCCTGAGCCACCAGCAGAAAGAATATATGACCAAGAATTATTTGAGCCTCATTTATTTAATGAGCTGACAGTAAAAACGAAACCTCCAAACACGTGATGATTGAAAAGCAAATTGCAGTGTAGATTTTTCAGATCTGTAGAAATCCAAAGCTTTTCATTGGGTAGAAATAAATTTGGCCATTGGTTCACATCAAATTGCAGCTTCATAAAGTGTGTGATATTGCTGGGGGATTTCTGTGAGCCATGGATGCGGTGATTTCCGATGTGCATGACAGGGAGCAGAATCCCCATGTAACACCTGGGATTTGACTACATGAAGGAGAATTTAAAAGATTAACAGGGATTCAAATACCAATAATCATGAAGGAAGAAAATGAGCAATATTTTAGTTGTTGGTCTTGCTTACTCCTACCCTAGCTAATAAAAAGCCAATTTGTCCAGCTTCTACCCTTCATGTTGTCTGAAGTTCTGGGTCGCTGCACATCAGAAGGAGCAGCTCTCTGGGCTGAGAGTCAGGAGACTGACTTTTAAGAATTCTTATTTTCTTCTAGCCAGGACCTGTTACTTGATCTTAGAAACATCATCACAGAATCACAGAAGCATCATCCACAGAATCCACAGGGACCTTAAAGACCATCTCATTCCAACCCCTCCTGATATGAGCAGGTTCACTTTCCACTAGACAGGTTTCTCAGGGCCTCAGCCACTAGTCTTTACAATGCCTTTGCTGGTCCATTCAGGAGTGAGGTCCAGGGAGGGAATGGGAACTAATTTCCAGCTACACTTTCCAAAAGCAGATGGCTCTCATCTCAAACTGAGAAAATTGTGTCAGCTGCCACCAGCATGGTTTCATTTCTGTTTTGCTTTTTCTCTCTGTCTCCACAGCTGTTGAATCGCTGCATTCCTTGAATGACCAGATCTCCCATTTTATTGTCAACAAGTCAAAAACACTGGATGAGGATGAAGATGCCTTTTTGCCCAGTGAGAAGGAATCTCTGAAAAGTGCCATGATGCTGATGAGGCACCTTCTGATGGATGCACAGGTAGGGAATCAATAAACTCCCATCTGTTAGGATATGAGGAGGGCACATTGCACAGATATGGAGGAATATGTCATCTTTATGTGTGTTTTTAGCAGTGGAGAACATTAGTCCCTGACACTTCTTTAAAACTGACTTTGGCTTCTGAAATCTGCAGCTGTGGGAAGGACATCTCAGTGCATAGAGGGTGCAGCTTCTGCTAGAGCTGAGTATCAGATTTAGGGATGAAAATCGCACTTAATTTCAGGAGAAAATGCAGCAATGTACCCATTGATGGAAATACAGCAATAAGCCCATTGATGGGAATCCACCATCAGCACTAGCAAAAGAAAATAATTTTCCCACTAAGCATCTGTACTGCCTGCCAGTTTTAGAAGTGCCAGACACACAACTGAGCTATTGGTTTAGCCAAGCTCTAAAATGCCAGTTAAAAATCATGAAAGGATATGCAGATGTTTCATTGTGCTTTTGCTACTTCAACATAAAGTATCTCTTGCTGTAGCTTTGCTGCGTTGCAGTGTTTCCTTCAGCCTGCAAAAAACACCCTTTGAAAGATTCATTATATTTATCTTTTTATATTCCCTTTTGGTCTTTGTTTGCAAAGCCTATATGGAAAATGTATGAGAGGGTTGTTTTGGAGACCGGGTGGTCTCCTCACTCTTCTCTGGCAAGTCCTAAAATCAGGCAAAGGAGGCCTGAGGCTGTCCTGAGTTCTTCTGAGCTCTCCAGAACTGGGGATTGCCTGTTTTATTCCCACATTCTCCCACGTGGAATCTGGTGGTTATCTTTTATCTGAGTCTCTCACTTTCAACACCTCTGGTCCTAATTACTTTGGCTAACAGGGATCTTGGTGCATGTGGGAAGTGGCTGGGAATCCCTGCTGTCAAGGAGATGTGTTTTAATGTTGGGCATTTTTGAACAGGGAGCCTATCCAGACTTTGGGGGCTGTGGAGTGCACAGGGAGCAAACCATTACAGCTGTGCTCAGAATTTCATTTCTGTGATGGTGGAGTTGGTCTCATTTTGGTACATCTTTGCCAATTATGCTCCATTTACCCCAAACCAATGGACAACATGAAGAGTTATATTGTGCATTTTGATTTGTTCCCACAGACAATGCTGCAGGTGGGAATAGAATAATAAAATCATGGGATGTTCTGAGTTGGAAGGGACCTTAAAACTCATCCCATTCCGCCCCCCTGCCATGGCTGGGGACACTTTCCACTCGACCAGGTTGCTCCAAGCCCTGTACAACCTGGCCTTGAACACTTCCAGGGATTTGGAACAGTCAGACATGAGAGAAGGCAGATGCTTGCAGGTAGATTAAAATAAATATGGGGCAAAAAGGTACCTGTTGATAATCCCCTTGTGCAGGAATTCTTTTTTTAGCACCTGAAAATTGCTTTCCTACTTATCAGCTGTCCTGAATGCATATTAATTGGTGCCTGTGATAGCATTTCCTGATCAGTCTCTAATAACAATGGGGAAATGTGTGATGCACCTGGAACCCTTCCCAGAAAGAACAGGATGTTTTTTTGCCTGGGATTTTCAGGTTGGAAGAATGACAAGGTGAGAAGTGGTAGTGGTGAGTAAAAGGATGGAACTAAACAGGTGATAACATCCAGTTAAAAAACCCCAACAAAACAATAAAATAAATCCTCTGAGGAATGAAAGAAACATGAGGGTGGCAGGAATATCAACAGAAATATCCCCGCCAGTGTCTGCATATAAATCTGTGCTAACCCTGACTACAGAGTGTCCTATGGCTCTAATCACACAGGAGGAAAAAACATCACCAATGCAATTATTTTCCTTCCCTTCCCTGCTCTCTTTGCTTCCCAGCTAGTGGTTTTATGCAAAGATGAAGCCCTGCAGCTCTGAACAGTATTGATTGTGTGAGGCTCTGTGTAAAGATAAACTGAAATCCGGTGTGGCCCCCAGTCCATCCCTTCTCTTGGCATGGACCTGATTGTAACTGGGAGATAATATGAGGAAAGAACATCCAACTTGAAACTTTGGGTGGAAATCCATTACACTGCAGGAGTGACTGGTTAGGGGGACAGTTAATGGGGATTTCTCACTTCTCTACCACTATTAATCTGCTTTGGAGAGGCAGGGATGGTATTGGGATGATGCCTTGTGCCTGCTGCCCTTCTGACATCAGGAGAAATTGGACACATTTTTGGAACTCTGCCTGGACACACACCAGGAGATGTGGCTGAAGCAAAGGTTTTGGATCCACCACGGATCTAACTTTGATTTTGAGTCATTTCTTTGGCTTAAGATGAATCAAAAACCCAATCAACACGGTTTTCCACTTTGGAAAATGCTGTGAAGGTTTTCAGAGAAGGCATTGCTGTGACCATGTGCATCTGCCTTTGCAGGGGCAGGTCCCTGAATTCTCAGCAAGGTGGGAAGACAAAATGACAAGGAGGCTCATCGACATGGAGAACAGGAACCATAGCACAAAGGCACTGGGGAGTTTGCCCAGGGTTTCACAACTATATTTTCTGATAGTCAGAATGTGGACCCTGTGCTCCTGAACATCATCCCAGTCCATTAATTAGACTGTATTTTTCTCCCTTGGCTTCTTGGAAGAACCTCTTTTCCCTATCTGTTTTTTCAGTTTACTCTACTTTTCACTCATTTTCATGTCTCAGTTTTGTGGTAGTGGTGTGCAAGCAATTGTGGTAGCAGTAGTGACTGTGGCTTTATAGGGCAAATTTGCCATGCTGGAGGTCACTCATGGGTAAACACAGCATAGTGAAAGAACTGTTGAATGGGGGGAAATAATCGTCTTGTCTCCCCTATGCCACTGGGTCCTCTCCATGGAGAATTGGGCATTTCCTTGCATGTTATGCACTCCTCTTTCCTTAAAGAACTGTCCTTGATGGCAGATGAGGTGGGGTGGTGATGCTGGGGGCTGTGGATCACACCCTGGATAGGATTTCTTCATCATGAATACACCGGGTGCAGGGATTGCTGATGAAAAGGAGCATCACCGCCCTTCCCTCCAGGTGAGGGCTGGGGCTTTGCATCCGGATTGCTAATTTCTGGTATTTGCTTCAGGTTTGCAGCAGCTTCCTGACATCGGGCACCACCTTTCCCTAAGCAGCACTTAGTGAGTTATCACCTCCATATCGCACCTGAAAGGGGGGAGAGATCTGTGGGGAAACAGGAACGTGTTGTATGAACTAAAAAGTGCGCTGAGACAAAGCAGATGCATAAAGGCAGATGGAAAGAAAAGATGCATTTATTCTCTATGACATATTCCATCCTCCATGTGGTACAGGAGTGAATAAGCAATTCCACTCCCGCCAGACAGCCCCATGCAGGATGCTCTTGCAGGGACACAGCAGCCTGTGGTACGTTGTCACTGTTGTCAATCATTCCTGACAGACCTGTTATGCTTGGAAAGGATGTTTGCTCTGCCCCTATTGTTTTATAATCCTCAGAGGTGGAATTTTATAGCCTAGCAGTGTTTTTTTTCCTCAGACATTTCCCTAAGCAGGATTTATTGCTTCTGAGACATTTGTGACGTGAATCTATTACACTTTCAAACTTTAATTTGCCCCCCAGCTTTGCCTAAATTACTTTTTGTTTGGTTTTAGTCAACTTTTTGTTCTTAATTGCTACAGTGAGAGACTGGACTGGCTTGGAGCAGAAGGTGTACACAGCATCCAAGCCCTGAGTCATGTGCATCAGCTCTAATCCTGCTGTTTGCCCAAGGAATTTGTCTAACGAACAGAAAAGGTGCATCCAGGCATCAGCAGCAGCCTTAGACAGGGAATATTCTCTCTTATATGAAGTACATATACAATTTTGCTGGATGCTTGCCCTCAAAAAACAAGTTTTCAGGGAGTTCAGTTGATATACTTGCTTCCATGAAGTGCTTAATTGACTTCAAGTGCAGATAGTGGATATTGCAAATAGAGCTCATACCCAGAAAATTTCAAAATTCTAATTTTTCTGATTCCTTCACAAAATGCCCTTGTCCCTCTACGCGTGTGGCCCAGGACAGAACATTTCATTTTCAGAGTCCTGTTGAACACCAAAGAAAAGATGACAATTTTTTCTCATTTATAGCATTGTATATATTCATGAGTAGGGTGGGTTTGTGTGTGTGTGTGTGTGTGTGAGTGTGTGTGTGTGTGTAAAAGCACTGCAGGATTTAATTAGGGTTCATGAGAGAGAAATGATAAGTATCTTCATAAATGTAGAAGACACAGTTAGGGGAGACCAGAGTGTACCTGCTATCACAGCTGTTTATCAGCAATGCAGATTTTTCAGTTAATAAGAGAAGAAAAGCCCAGTTGTGCAGCCAACAAATGAGATGGAAAATCCTGGTTAGCCTCACTCAGGAAGCATGAGATGTGAAGACTTAGGAAAATGTGTTTTATTCCCTCAATGTGTTCTCTTCTGCCTGGAGAGTCTCTTGCTCCATTTCCAGTTAACAAACAAGCTCAAACACCCCACTGAGCCCCAAAGGGACCTGCAGCAGGGCTGTGCTGCTATATTGAGCCACTGGGAAGCCTGAGAGCTCCACCACAAAGCAAATCCTTGTCCTGAGTAAGCTACAAAACTTTCCCTCCAACCTTTGAGCTCAGGGGTCACCAAAACTGGGCCCAGCAGGAAGTGGGAGCCAGCCAACCTTTACATTTGTGTTTTTGTCTCAGAAAGACCAGTAAATATACAGTGGCTTTGTGAGACAGAGCGAGTGTTTGTGTTCTTTCCCGGTATATCAACAGTTGCTTTAAGCACTTGCTTGATACAAATGAAGCTGTTTCTCTGGATTCTGCCTTGGATGCTGGGCAGGGAGCCAATTTTGTAAGCAAAAGCTATCATGTTTTGGAAAGCAAATTCAAATGGAAGAGCTGGTTTTTGAAAGAGAATTCTGGGCTGCTATTCCTGCAGAAATATTCCAAACAGCCATGTGAGTTAACCGTGGCAACAGATCTTGTCCAGATGTGGTAATCCTTTATACTTTAACTCCTTCTAGGCTGTGGGCTAAGCCCCTTCCTAGGGAAGCATCTGTGTTAAATACATTCCATTCTATTCCATTTGCACAGAGCTTTGGCAAGTCAGAGATTTTCTCTGGACTCAAATTTTTCTCAGCAATGAAATGGAGTCACTGGTTGCAAGACCCTATCACTGCTTCAGATCTGCTCTTCCTGTTGGGAAAAGGTGTCTTTTATCTGTTGTGTAAATTTAAGTATGTAATTTAATTCCCATCTTCCTCGTTCATCGGTGAGTTGGGAATAATATTTGCCTACTTCACAGTGATTGTGTGAGGCTCTTCATTCATTAATGTGTAAAAGCTTTGAGATCCTTAGGATGAAAATTGCTTTAAAAGATGCTGTTAATAATAAATATCAAGTAATGCACCTTGGTACCTCTTAGCAGTAATTGGTGCTATCATTCCTGCGCAATTCTTCCATGAATTAAAAGGCTTTGAGTGGGACTGGAACCATGAATGGGATTGGGACCAATTAACACATAATCATATGTCAGTTTTTATATCCTTAGCATTCCTGTCATGGGACTCTTGGGAAAATCTCCATGGATTTTAATGGTGCAGTGTCAGAATTCAGTCCCAGACTTGTTTGTGTGATAATTGCTGGATAACCTGGGTTCTTCTGGTGACTTGGTTGCTTAGTGATTAAGCTAAAAGCAAAAGTATGCGGGTTTAATATTAACATAAATGCAATTAGCCCCTCTTTTTGTGAGTAAACTGTTACAGGAAAAGTCTCATTATAAGGAAACTATGATTTTTTTCTTTTGATATATGAATTTAATTAACTATTTTGTTGAAATGCTGATAACTTTTGACCTGCTCTTTGTACTTAACCTCCACTCCAGCTTGTGGAGTCTGGCTTTTATGGAAAATCCAGTAATTTGCTGCTCAGTCACCCAGTTCATACTTAGATTTCAAGCACATGGCACTCACACTCCAAAATGTGGAGGCTCTGAATATGTATCCCAAGTAAATAAAGAGCTCATATAAAGAAATTACTTGATCTTTCAAAGATATCAACATTATTCCTATGGAAGAGGAAAGCACAGAACCTTGGAATGACACGTGGGATGGAGCCAGGAGAAAGGACCATATGAATTTAAACCATGAGAAAGTTGATGCCCAGTAAAGGGTGAATTTACAGAAAAGTGTTCCCCACTTACAAGCAACCCTGGCAGCCTCTTCCTGCTCGTTGGGAGTGAACCGTGTGCTGTGAACATTATTGGTGCCACATGGGGGAGATGTTGAAGAAGAGCTGGATCGCTCCACTCCGGCACAACGACTTCCCGGGGAAGAGCAGCCCGAGGGTTTTAGGAGTCTCATTCTTTTCAGTCCCTCCCCTATGTAATAAACATTTAAATATCTCGTATAGAAGGGATCTGTGCAAACCATCTGAAAAATGATCCTTCTTGGTTTGAGGGTGCATCCAACACCACCTAGTTGTCAAAAGGTGCTTTTATAAGCTAAAACTAAGGGTTTAGGAGCCGAATTTCTTTCAGTTTCCCACCTCCCATATAATAAACATTTAAATATCCTGTATAAATGGAATCTGCACAAACCATCTGAAAAATGATTCCTCTTGGCTTGAGGGCATGTCCAACATCTTCCAGTTGTCAAAAGGTGCTTTTATAAGCAAGACCATGAAGCGATCAAGGAAAATAAAATGAGAAGTATTTGTATATCACAGAATATCACAGAATATTCTGAGTTGGAAGGGACCCACAAGGATGATGTAGTCTGAGAGCTGAACTCTGCTGACGCAGTCCCTTGTTTTAGCATCACTGCAGCTCTTGCTCTCTTTCCTGGCCAGCTGAGTTTGGGAAAAGATGGTTTGGAGGAACTGAGGGAGGCTGGATGGCATGTGGAACAGTTAGCAGGATTTCTTGCAGCTGTTTACTAATATCCAAAAATTAATGATAAGCTCATACAAGTATCTTGTGATTTACTCAGGCCTGCTGGCCATCTTCCTTGTTTCTTCTTAGAATAATACTTTTCACACTGAGAATTAGTGGTTAATGCTTATTTATGCATGAGAAATCTCCACAGAAATGGCTATAGGGAAAGAGAATATTTGTGCTGTGTGAAAGCCAGAAAAGTAAGATTTTCTTTTTTAATTACCTTTCCAGCATCCAAATTTTTTTTTCTGCAATGGTTTAAAAAGAGACTTAGTCGAGGACTGTGATATGTTTTATAATATTCCAGCATTCAGGTTAACAGGTAGAAGGAAATACTTTTGTAAAGTGGGTGTGTTGTGAAGCCAGGGTAAGTAGCCTGGGAGAAGTCAAAAGATCCTCATTTTTCAACTTAAGGAAAAAAAAGAAAGAAAAAACTACAAATGCACACTACATCCCCCAGAAGCTGGAGTGCTGCCCCCTTTGAAAATGGGCTCCAGCTGACTCCAAGAGAGCTCCGGCTCCTCTTTCAAGCACAGCCTTCTCTTTCTGCCCACAGACTGCCAGAGGCTGTGAGAATACAGCAGCTTTTTTCCTCTCTGTCTTTCTGCATAGAGGAATTCAAAACCACTACATGATGTGTGCCCCAATTAATATTCCTGGATTGTTTCCCTTTCCCTTCTAAATTATGTCAGTCTCCATTATTTTTGGCATAATGGTAGTGAGAGGAATGCCTGTTTTTTCTGAAATACTTTATCTTTCATTTTTGTGTTCACAACAATCTCTACTCATCTCAGGATTTTTATTTTTCTTTTTATCCACTTGCTTTTGACTTACATTGCAAAAGACCTACAGTAAAATAATGAAAACTGTCTTAATCTGTCACTACTCAGTTTGTAAGTTACTAATAATGAAGGCAGTGTAATTAGGCTGCAGAATGCACAGTGAACACAACACTGAGATGTCCTTTACTAACGTCTGTGGCTGATACTTGTCTTATATTGGCTCAATCCACTAAGATTTTACATGAAAACAGTTATTTGTGTCTGACATTGCTTTTTCAGAGTACAGGGGCTTAATTTTTTGCTGTCTGCCTGTTGAAAGACACTGTGAAATTCATAGCAATGAATACTCAGCTCTATTTGAGTGGTATTTAAGGTGCAGATCCTGGTCTCAGTGTCATTGCTTTGCTGGAAACTTTCTCCTCTTGTTCCTTTGGTGGTTGAGCTGGTGGGGCACAAACTCATCTCTAAGAGACCCTTCTTCTCTTCTGCCCGTTGCCTTCCTTTTTCCATGGCAAATCCTGGAATCCCCATCCTTGTACTTAAACACAAGGAGGCCATAAAGCAACAAGATGCTTCTCCACTCTTTTATCAGTATAAACTGGTGGTTTGATCCTGTGCCTGTGCAGTCCTGGGGACTGACCCATGCCACATCAGATCTCTTGAACCAGAGACATCAAAGGTGTCTCTGTTTTGACTTGTTCCTGAGCTGGTGGCAGGAGATCTTACCCTTAATGCATAAAGCTGCAGGCCCATCGCTGCCACAGAGCCAGCCATGTACAACAGAGAATTGTGGAATCATTTAGGTTGGAAAAAATATTTAAGATTGACATATCCCACCCCTCTGTCTTTGACAACTTCAGCTGCTGGCAGGGGACTGAATAGGGACATTTAGAAGAAGAGAAACATTTAGATCAGATTTAAGGAATAAGTTCTTCCCTCTGAGAGTGGTGAGGCCCTGACAAGGGAACTGAGGTGGGAAGAGACCTTAAAGACCATCATGTTCCAATGTTCCTGTTCTTCCACTGTATCAGGTTGCTCTAAGCCCCTTCCAACCTGTCCCTGAATACTTCCAGGGATGGGGCAGCCACAGCTTCTCTGGGCAACCTGTACCAGGGCCTCACCCCTCTCACAATCAAAAATTTCTTCCTTATATTTAATCTAAACCCACTCTCACTTTGAAGCCTTTCCCCCTTGCCTGTCAAACTGGGATGGATTGAGGTTCTCCTCCCCTGTCAACTTTAAAGTCCTTTTCCCCATCTTGGCAACCCTACAACAGTTGCTAACATAGCCCTTCCTGTCAAACCCAGAGATATTGCCACCCCAAATCCTCCTGGTGTACTTGCATTGTGTGTATGATCAGTGATGACTCTGCACTAACAAGCAAATAAACCAGGCCTACAGCTGTATGGATGTATCAGCTCCACAGAAAACATGAAAAAATGCTATGTTTGCACAGGGAGGGAGGAGAGTTGAGAGCCCAAGGGACTTTATTGTGGCCCATTTGAGAGTAGAGCCTACAATGAAAAGTGAATAAAGACCTTATAAAAATACTTGGCAGCAACTCCTCTAAATCTTTCAAGGTATGAGTTTCTTATTTTAGTTGATTTACTGAGCTGACAAAGAGGCAATCATTGTTAATCAAAATAACTCACTCCTGCTCGATGTATGAGAGCTGAAGTTAGATGAAGGTCATGGAGAAGAGATGACATACTAGCCTAGAGTCTTTAGTGGTTGGAGTTTATTAGGGAGCCCATTCTAGAGGGGAAACAGATTTTGGCAAATGCTGATGACTTTTAAAATGGATTTCTTTAAAGAAGTAAGGTTTGCATCTACAGCAGATTCACAGATGTGATGTTCTTAAGTATTCATGAAGGGATGGCTTCCTGATGGCTTTTAGTAGCAAGAGGTGCTGTATTGGAAGGCATTTGGTATTCTCTTGGAGGCAGGGAGGGAAATAAAGATTTAGAAAAGATATGCAGGAGTTGATAAGTGATAGGGGCTGTGAGTGCCAAACCACATTTTTGGGGAAACTTTAGGAGACTGAGCCACTGACGCTTTGGAGAAATGTCTCTCTTGTGCATAGTTGAGGTTTCTCTCATGCCTCAGTCCCTTTGTATTTAGGAAAGTGTCTTTCCTTGCCCTTTGATGGTGTCATGTCTCCTTGCTATGTTCCTCACCCTGCTCAGGTCACACCAGCCTGTGCAGAACCCACCAAGGAGGATGTTGGTAAACACCTTGTTCAGTGGTTTGCTGATGGCTGAGTCCCAGATAATGCAAAACTGAACAGGCAGAAACCCAAGAATCCTTCAAAATTATGCTAATGACTCTTAACAAGTTCCAAGTTTTGCCTTGAAACTCACTTCTATAGCTAAAATGTTCTCTGTGTTCTGTCTAGACATAAGGGAGAATATCTAAATTCAACCAAAAATGATTACCTGAAGCAGTGAGGGCTGACAGTGCCTGCAGGCAACATCAATTAGTGTTTTGGTGCCAGAATTATCAATAGCTTTCTCACCACTTTCATTTATTATTAAAAAACTGGGTTGAAAACAGTGTACTTCACTTTGATAACATAATGAGTGACCTTAGCATGATGAAGAGCCACCAAGTCCTTTACAAATCTTGTTTAAAACTAAATGTTTTGTGGTTGAGATTTATTTTCTATTCCCTGTTCTTCTTGTCCCATCAACACATCTCATGAGTCCGCACCTTTTCATTTAAAAGCTTTCATAAGGTATTTGAAATTTCTAAAGAATATGCCTTCTGTTTTGTTTGCATCATCAGTAACACAAATGCTCCTGGTGACAAACATTCATGGAAAGCCAATGAAAGAGCAGTTCCCAAATTCTGGGGACTACTCCAACATTATGAAAGCTGTAAGCTATAATATAAATAGCATGCACCTACTTGAGCTCATGAATCAAATTATATTTCCAAGAGATCTCTTGTGGCACCCTCTAAAATAATATATTACGTGCTCAGCGGCAGTGTTCGACTGATACAATGAAAGGGGGATAATTAAAGGCTTTGCAAATCCCAAATGTGCCAGCAGCTGCAGGTCAGCTCGGGAAGCAGCTCTGGGACCCACACGTGTCCCTCCTGCAAGGGTGGAAACCCATTACATAACACTTGTGGAGAATAAACCTGGAGGGGAAACAGCTTCTATGCCCTGGATAAATACGTAGAAGTAATCCACTGGGAATGATGAAAAAACCCCAAAAGTGGTAGCAGGTGGCAGCGCTTCTTTTCACCCTACAAACTGCATATTTAGAGGCAAAATGGAGAGGAGGAGCCAATTAGTGGGATTACTGAGCTTCAAGAGGCAGGTGCTTGCATTCCAGCTAGGAAGCTGCTGCTTCCAGTGAGAGGAAATGCAGGTGCTTTGTGTAAAACCGAGGCTTTGGCCACAAAGTTTTGTTAATTACAGAAGCAGAGGATAAAAAGAGGTAACGCTCGACAGCAGGTTGTTTCATAATGAACAGAGGGCCCATGAGGCAACATTAAAACTGAAGGAAAAAATGAATTTTCAGAGCTGAGCAATTCTGCATGTTCATTGTGGAAGCCATAAAGAGAAGGTGATGTGCCCTATGTAGTCTTTTGTGTGGTGGAGAATAGGGAGATGGGGATAACTTGGTTCTGTATGGTATTGCTTTGGGATGTAAGGAATAAAGTGGCATCAAGTATTTGGATTTGAGCAGAATAATAGGACTATGGCCATTCATTCCTACTTAAATACAGGGAAATGAAGAGCAGAGAACAAACCTGTGGGTTAGCACCAGAGAAGGGGCTAAAATAGAAATCCTTTTGCTAATCTGGAGGTAGCTCGTGCTCCATCTGTGTCTCTTCCTGGCTGCAAAGCAGATGGTCCTTATGGGCAGAGAGCTGAGAGCCCTAGCATGGTAAGGGCACTGTGCCTCGATCTGGTGGGAAGCCCAGATTTCACAGGATTCACCAGCAAGCTGTCCTAGATGGGGAAGGAGGGGCTTTCATGGAGCTACAAATGATGATTAGCTTGTCTCAATCACAATTTAGACTTACTTCAGGATCAATAAAAGAAATGAAAGCAGGAAATAACTTTGCTGGGGTATATTTTTGCAGTGTTTAGACCATGTTTCTCTTAGAGAAGTGGCAGTCCTAAACGTTTTTGGGGGAGGGGAGCATGGGTCAGTCTCTGCTGCCTGAACCTGCTCCTGGCTGTGCTGTGCTCACCCCTCAGCTTTGCTGCCTTCTGGTGCGTAAAACAAAATCCCTTGGTCCTGCCAAGGATGCTCTTCAGCAAGAGACCTTCTTACAGGGCAGCAAAGCTCTGGAGAGCTCGTTAATTGCTGCAAGTGTATTGACAGGATTGTTTCTTGCCATTTTTAAAACATGTTCACTTTTAACTAAGTAGGATTGATGGTCAAATGTTGCAATATAGAAATAACAGTTTCATAGCCTGTCTGGATCAAGGCTGAAGTCAATAGTTGTTAAATGTTTATAGTGCCATACGTATATGTCATTATTTTTGTGAAAACATTTATTTAAGTAATATTTAGACATAAATGTACAGATGTTAAAAACTCAGGTCCCACTTACTATTCCAGATGTTAAAGACTGGTGCAGACAACTCATGGTGAAGGCAGATTTTGCTATGACTTTGGAAGGAATAGAGCTGGACTTCTGGGTGAAATCAAACCTCTGAAGCTTTGGGTGACTCTCTAAAATAAGCAGCCTCCTGGGTTCATTATCATCATGTAATGACTAAAATTATTAAAGGTGAAAAGTATGAGCACAGAAAAGTCTGCTGACAGGCTGAGAACGTTGGGGCTGTTGAGCCTGGAGAAGAGAAGAATCCAGGGAGACCTTAGAGCCGTTTCCAGTGCCTAAAGGAGCTCCAAGAGTGTTGGATGGGAACTTTGGACAACAGCCTGCAGAGACAGGACAAGGAGAAATGGCCTTTAGCTGAAGAAGGGTAAATTTAGGTTAGATATTGGCAAGAAACTCTTCCCTGGGAGGGTGGTGAGGCCCTGGCACAGGTTACCCAGATAAGCTGTGGCTGCCCCATCCCTGGAAGTGTCCAAGGCCAGGTTGGATGGGGCTTGGAGCAACCTGGTCTAGTGAAAAGTGTCACTGCCCGTGGCAGGAGGTAGAACAAGATGATCTTTAAGATCTCTTTCAATCCAAACCATCCCATGATTTTTCCAGCTCCTTGGCTTTCTGTGGTTGCTGGCACTGTGTGTAACTGGGATTAAATGACCAGCTACATGAGGAGAAGAATAGATGGGTAAAAAGCTGTGTTAGAAACAAATCTGGGTACACCAGGGACAAACCCAGAGGTTTTAAACAATGCTTTCTCCATAGGTGTCGCAAAATAGGGCAGCCAGGAGGCAGCTGGGTTCTGGCAGAGGCTGGTTGAGAAGCACTTGGTGGTATTACAGCATTTGGCTGCCTCGGGCAAAGGAGGATAACTGTGAATCCTGAGATAGAAACCTTGGCGTTGTGCTCTTTAGAAAAATGAAAGATCTGAGTAATGCCTTTTTAAACAAAAGCCCTAAACAAGGGAACAGCTGGAGATATTTGTGAGGGATCCCAGGCTGGGGAACTGGCTAGAAATATTTTGTGGGTTTTAGAGGCTCTTGTAAGAAAGCTGAATCTGGGATGGAATAGCCCAGAGATTAGAGAGTTGTGAGAGATCTGTAATTATTATCTGACAATGCAATTAAAACCTGACAAACAAAGGTGCTCTTGGACAGCACTGTGGGAAGTGGACAGGGCTCCACCTGTGAGCTTCACAGTGAATCCAAAATACCGTGTGGGGTGTGGGGTGTGGGGCGTGGAAAGTGCTTGAGGCAGAAACATGGGTGACACTGAGTGAGAGTTGTACCCTTTGGAGTCACGCCTGCCTTTTTTTCTTCCCAGGGACTTAGTGATTTTCTCTTCTAGGTTCTCCCTTTCTCCAATGTGATTTAGTTAAAGACTGAGCTTTTGTATTCATTC
>VXBX01001953.1:101865-144380 GCA_013400415.1 Scytalopus superciliaris | reverse complement strand
CCCCCCCCTCTTCTCCCTCCCCAGTACTGTGGTTTTGCTTGTACTTTGGGACAGGAGATGAGCAGAAAATTCATCACCCTTGAACACATTCATTGTCTAGGAGTGGTGACTTCAAGCATTTAGAATCATGGAATCCTTTAGGCTGGAGAAGCCCTCTAAGATCAGAGTCCAGCAGTTACCCCAGCACTGCTGTGTTCACCACTAAAACACATCCCCAAGTTGGCACATCTACACATTTTTTGGACACTGCTGTGGCTGGTGACTCCACCACTGCCCTGAAGGTTTGCAGAGTGTGTGCATTCAGCTAGGTGTGCTGCTGGGTTGTTTTAAAGAACTGGCTTTATACAAGTTTAATTGCTATGTGAAGATGTTTGTTTGGTCCCTTCTACCTGAATTTTGCCATTTGCTACTATTTTAAATGAGCCTTTTAAAAGAAAATAGCTCTTTTTTGCTCTGGTCTCTCAAATGTGGCAAGAGCAACATACACTTTTGTGCCTGGCTAGTTTTTCTCTGTGACTGAGACTCACTAGTCAGATATACTATGAAAATAAAAAAACAAAAACCAAACACCCTCAAACACTTAAGGACTGTCACCATGTCTGACATGGAGTTTTGTGTGAGCACCATGTTTTCTCACATTTGAGAAAACTGGTGTAAGAACTCACAGATCTGGCAGGAGTGTCCGTGCAGGTTGACTGCATAAATTACTTTAATCATTTGCACAGAATTTGTTTTGCTGCTTCACACTATAATGACACTGGTCTGATTATTTTCCTTTGCTTTAACCAGCAAAATGTATTTGATGAGTGTTTGCATAATTAATACCATAGAATTCAACTTTGATCCAGTGCTGTGTCAGGAATCACTATGCTGTCCAATCTGCTGCAAAACAACGTTTTCTAGCACGTTATTTTTATTCTAATGCTGGAATATGGAAAGCCCTGCAGTGCCTTGGCTAATGCGACTTCTGTCTCTACATCACAGCAGTTGGCTCTTCCTTGACCTGGGAGAGCTATAAATCCCATTAGTTTAAAAGCAACATCTTCCTGAATATGTTCCCGCTTGCAAACTCCAAGCTGCTTTTGTCTGTTAGATAGATCTGCACAGTCTGGGTATAATTGAAGTGTTTTAGAACTTGCTGGAGCAGCAAAGCCCCATGAGGTGGGATGTCAGAAGGACTTACCCAAGCTTTGCGCTGTGGGTTTTCTGATGCAACTTCCGAGTTTGATTGGAGAGTATTTGAGTCTCTGCAGGAAAACCCATCACAGCTGCTGCTGTCCTGGTGCTCAGAAGACACATCTGCTTTTGTGGGACAGACTGGTTTAACTGGGAAAAACCTTGGAGGTCACTTTATTGCTTCTCTGAATGATTCACAGGCTGCTGACCAAAAGGGAAATCCATTTTTTTTCAAGAGGAGGAAATATTACTAATGATAACAAGAGCCTCTTGTTATTGTGTGGTGATAGAGCAAACAGGGAATGTAATGGGTAAAATTAAATAATATATTCACAACAATGATCAATACCATAATCAAACAGATTATTATATCCTAATAATGAGCATGTCTCTTCCTCCCTGGTGAATTCTGCAGCTTGGCTACCTGTGCTTCTCTCCAACCACACAGCCTTTTGTGCCAAATGGATTGAGAAGGCCATTCCACTGCCCCCTACCCCCTCTTTGTTTCATTTTATTTTTGATCTCCAGCTTCCCCTTGCACACTCCAACCCCCAAAGTCCTTCCCCTGGATACGATGCTTGACCAGATTTGTGTTGTTTGGTAGGATGGTGTCAAATATGTTTTTGGCACTTCATCTCTGCTCTGGTGCCATCTTGCAGAGAGGTTTAGGACCATCTGTTTAACCCCTCCCTGTCTGTTTTCTATGTGTAAATCACAAAGGTTGCTGTCCTTGGCTGTGCAGGTCGAGATGAGTAGGGTGGTCATTGATACAGCACTTTCATTATTGAAGGGCTGCTCTAATCACTCTTTCATGGCCTTAAAGCAGTAATGGCTAAAGGTAATGGCTTAAATAATTTGGCACATCTGTCCAAGTATCAGTGAGCATGTGATTGTGCCAGACCTCTCAAAATGTGGTTTAACTGGAGTATCTCTAAAACTTTTGTGGCAACCAAACACCACACTGAAGTGTAAACAGCAAGAATGATTAGAATTAGAAACCCTGAGCTCTGCCTCTATTTTAAATTTTTTTTTCAAGACATGTAGATATTCTAAACAGGGCCACAAGCAACAGGAAGCCATGGATACTGGGGCAAGGGTTTAGAGTGCATTCTTCTGCATGTTTAACTGCCCATGTATTCCTTGCACATGTTTGTGTTCATATCTGCCCTGCCATCATTTTAATAGCTGGCACATTTCAGGCATTGAGTCTGAAATAGTCATAGGAAAAAAGCAAAAGTGAACTCCAACAGGCAGGTTTAAAATTACCCCTGAATTAAAAGGGACCTTCAATACTTAATGATGAAGTATTAAATGACATACTGATGATTTTATTAAACTAAAGTGAGGCAGCACATTTGATTTAGGTGATCCAAGCTTTCTGTTCACCATGTATTTGAAGGCTTATGGTAGTAATCAACTGCCTGTATTCAGAGGAAATTGTTTCTTTACAGTTTAAACTGTGGAAGACTCTTCTAGATAACAACACATTGCATCCAGCAGGACCCTCCTTTAGCACATTCAGCAGTAGGAGAAAGGAGCAAATAGTGACAAAATTAAGGGAGAAATTGCAGAGGAATGGCCTTGAACTGATGTGGGGCCCTAATCCAACAGAGCACTCAAGCACATGTATAATTTGTAATCTCTGTCGGCTTTGATGACGGGGTTATGAACCCAAAAGCTTTTCTACCTTTTCCCCAGATACATCAGCAACTCTTATGAAATCAGGCTAAAACTTTGGGTTTTAATGTCTGTAGACCATTGCCTAGATCTGTATTGCTGCTACCTTACTCCATGAAACCTGGATATTGATGGATATTGATGCCTTCAGCACAGCCTCTTCTCAAACCTGATTTACAGCATCAGGACTAGGTTTGTCTGGGATTCTTTTAACATCTTATTTTTATGTTATAGCTGAAGTTAAGGAGTTATTTTCCAGGGCCAAGAGCTCCTGAGTTAATCAAGCAACAGTGTGTAGCAGCATTGCTGGTTCATTACTGCAATTTAAGCACCACATAGAAACAGTCACCAAGGAGGGGAAGGATGATCTGTCTATACGAGCCTGAATTCCCCCAGGATTTAGCATTTAAGGCAATTACTGCACTATTCCTTCATGCTTCATGTGCAGGAAGCTCTTGGATAATTACCAAGTTCAGAGGGAAAAAACACACATATAGAAAATGTGTGGATTTTTAAGATGTGTTAGAGTCTGTCCCAGGAAAGCCTGTGGCTTGGGCAGAGTTTCCAGGGCATGGAGGGGGTTTGTTAATGAAGGATTTGTACTCAATGCCCTGAGATCCCCATTGTTACAGTTTATGTGTAGGGTGATCTCAAGCACCGCTGCTGATACGCCCGTTCATCAGTGATTTCTGATTTCTCCCTGAGAAAGCAGGAACTTTTGGAAACCAGCACTTTAGCAAAGCTCTCCAGTAGGAATGGCACGATGATGTACAGTACTGTGAAACCTAGAATTTGAGTATGTGCAGTTAATAAACACCAGCAAGTTACTATAACTCAAAAATTAAAGGCCCCAATTTTCACAGTCAGGCTGCGAGATCTAATTAAGGCTGGTGGTGCAATTCAGTGTTTGGAGAGTTGCTGCCTTGTTTAATTTATCCATGGATTTTCCTACCTTCTTCTTTTTTTTTTTTTTTTTAAAGTAACAAAGGAATATAAAACAAGACAGAGACCTTTTCCTCAGGACCAAGTCCATGCAGCAGAAAGCTGTGGTGCCTCTGTGGTTTGCAGTATATTATTGCTTCTCACTGGTTATTTTCTGGGTAATAGAGAATATCTGCTGACTCTATTTTATCTCCTTCATCTCTTTGAACAATGTCAAAGACAGCTAATGACCATGATGGTTTGCTATTATAAATATGAATATTATTAAGTATAATTGGTGCATCACCGTTATCTCCGTGACATGTGCCTCAGGCTGAGTGATGGACCTGCAGGACACCATAGCACATCTGGCAGAGGGATTAAACAATCCTAACGTCACACTTTGGTTCCAAATAAATGAGCAGCAAATTGCAAAGCCCAAATGGGATGAGGCTTTTGGGTGCTCCTGCTTGGCCAGGTTATTGGGATATTTCTGGTACACCATGGCCTTCTCCTGGTGATAGAAAAACAGTGAAAAAAGGGAATTATTTAGGCAAATTCATGTTGGATGCTTGGAGCACTTCTACCCTAGGAAACTAAGTGTTTGCATCTTGGGACCTTTGGATACCAGGACTCATTAAATTGCATTGTGCCCAGGAATGATCTTCACTGGGAAGAAATTCTTCCCTGTGAGGGTGGTGAGGACCTGGCACAGGTTGTCTGGAAAAGCTGTGGCAGTCCCATACCTGGAAGTGTTCAAGGCAGGTTGGATGGGTCTTGGAGCAACCTGATCTAGTGAAAAGTGTCGATGTCCATAGTCTTTAAGGTCACTTCCAACCCAAACCGTTCTGTGATCTGTGCAAAGTTGTGTCCACAATAAACCCATTTTTAGCCTCCAGGCAACTAAATACTAGCTTTTAGGTACAGACTAAGTATTTTGAGCATGGCCTCTATACATGTGTTAACTAATAGCTTATAACTGATAGAGAATTGGTTCGTCACAGCAGGTTGAGGGTTTGGCAGCCCATTTTCCTGGTATTTAATGCCCTGCTCAACCTGCCTTAAGCCACTGTCCACATAGATCACCCTGGTATCTGCTGTGCTGGAGCAGTTGAGAGCCCTGTACGGGACAAAAGAAGCCCTGTTTTGGCAGAAAAACTCTGTGTCATGTTGTTATTCATCTGAAGAACTGTGTGAGTGATGGAAAGTGTTCACTGTGAGCACCTGCTCAGGCAGCATCTGCTTGAGGGGCTCCTCTGCCCACCCAGGGACCGATGCAGCCAGCTCATCGTGGGGGCATAGCCCCTCTCCTGCCTTGCTCAGCCAATTTTGCTCAAAAAAAAACCAGTTTCAAGGGGTTTCATGCTTTGCTGCTTTTCTCCTTTTGGCTGAGCATATGCTGAGAGAGCTGGGGGATTCATCACACAAGGTTTATTCAATGGGAGACACTCAGGCCCTCGTTTTTACTGATGGAACTAAATATCTTGCGTCACATATTTGAGCGCCTGCTGCTCCAGATGAAATCAGTGAGGAGCTGCATCCACTTCAAGTTTCAGAGCCCATTTAGCTTTGATTTGCATCTGGTATTTAGGGCAAACTCTGGAAGTGTCTTATTTCATCCAGTCTCACTGGTGTCTGTGATTTTATCAGAAAATCTCATGGTATTTGGCATGTTTTTCCTTAACATCCCAGCTTTTACCATCAATTGATCATGTCAGAACTGAATCACTCAGTTAAAAATAAAAGCTCGTGTCCCCTGAAATGTTGAGTAACAGTCAGAAAAACACAAAAGCTGCAAGAAAAGGGAAAGAGAAATTGTAAGACACCAGAACTTTCCATTGCGAACATCTTGTAAGGGTTCCCTTGGCCAACAACCAGAGGAGTTCAGAGGGGTTTGGTTTGATAACGCCATAGGACAGCAAACAATGTAGATGCTGGAGGGGTTTCTGGATGTTTTCATCTGATTTGGAGAGACAGGATGTCCAGCTGTGCCTGGTTTTATCACAGGTGAGTGATAAAAATGTTGGGTTTATAAAAAGTAAATGATGTTTTACCAAAGCAGGGACAAAGTGAGAGAGTGACTGTGGTCATGGAGTCCATTGCAAATGTCAGGGAGCTCTTCTGGTCCAGCCCTATTGGGTGATGTTCCTTCCACAGGCAAAGTGTTTATGTGAGCTCTGTGCCAGTCCCTGGAGCAAAAGCCTTAAAATGGAAAAATATAAAACATCTGAATGAGCTCAAGCATTTTTCATGCCAGTCATGGAGTGGCCACCCTGGGTTGGGACTTACTGGGAAGGCAGACAGGACAGTGGGGTGGAAGTGAGAGAGATGCTCTTCTTGAGCATCTTTTCCCGTTAGAGGGGGAACAGGGCAGAGGGCTCTGAGGGGTTTGGAGCAGGGAGTGGGATCCAGGGCTGGAGTGGGCACATCCCATCCCAGTTGGCCACTAGAGCTGAGCACTGCTCATTTTCCATGTTTGCAGAGCTGGAATGTGCACTTTGGCAGAGGTATCCCCCTCAGCATCAATATTCCACATGGCTCTGGAGGCTTCTGTATCCACAGTTCCCCCAGCACTGTTTGTGAGAACCAGGTACCTGATAAATGTTTGACCTAAGCTGCCTTTCCCTTTTTTTTATTTCTTTCCTTTCTCTCTCTGCACACCCAGTGGCATTTCTCCCATACCTGGATGGATGGAAGAGGCAGCTCTTTGCTTGTGGCTCTGCCACCCCTGCACCGGCTCCCTGCATGTTCATGTCATGCATAGAGGAAAATTCTCTTTAAATACACCAAGTCAGGGATGCTTCCCACATGGACACTGCCCTTTTGTCCACAGCCATGGCTTTTGCTTGGGGCAGACTGTTCTAATTGCAGCTGTGTAATTACAGGCTGCACTCGGCCACTGCAGTGAGGGTCTGGGGCTGGCAGGGCTGTTCCTTGGAGAAACACCAGCCCTGGGCTTCCAGCACCACAGGGAATGGTTGGAAATATTTTTCTTCCTTCTCTCCCTGCCCCAACATTCCTCTGACTCTGCAAATTCTAACTTTTACACCCAGGGAGGAACAGTTTTTGTTATTGCAGGACTCTACAGGTTCTGGACAGGGAAGAGGACACAGGAATATTTTAACACTTCTTTCTTCGTCACAGTCTTACTTTTCAAAGCCCACCTGACAAGTTCAGCAGTTTCACTAAAAAAAAAATAATCCAAAAACTACAAGAGGCAAGTGGCAAAACTGGCACTGAGGGCTGAGTCTGTTGGTCAGGCCACATCCTGGGAAATCAAGATTGGAAAACCCCATGTTTTTAAAGGCTATAATGGACTAATTAGATGCTACAAAATCACTTCAAAGCTATTATAATATTTTAATAGAAATATTTTAAATTTTTCAAGTTGGTCTAAGCATCCCTATGAATGTATAACACATGAAAATAGGTGGGCAAAAGGGGACGAAGCAAGTGGTTTAATACAATCTGGCAGATTTTTCAGAGCCTGGTTATAACAAATAGATTATACAAAAAGAGTCCTTGTGTTTCCTAACCCTAAAACTAATGTGAGACATACCAAAACAACCTGTTTACCATCAAAATGAAAAAAAAATAAATTTCTAATAGAATATTCCATTTTCTTTCAGGTCAATCTGCATCACCAGAATCAAACCACCTAGTTGTTTCAGAGGATATGTAAAATTTTGCTAAATAGTTTTATTGCTAAAACATTTTGAAGCAAAGTTGATTTGTTGCTAATTTCTCCTGTAAATATTGTGTGAAGGGATGTTGAACCTACAGTTTCTCTGGGCAACCACCACCCTCATATCTGAATATTAGGAATTTCTTCATAGTATCTCATCTAAACCTATGCTCAGTTTTGAATCTAGCACCTTGTTCAGTGTCTCATGCCTCACTGGTTTTTTTTTTTTTTTTTTATACTGACTTTTTCCTGCAAGAAGAAAAGGAAAAGATTTAAGTCAGGCTGGCACTATTGGGGTGATTTTTCTCTTTAAACCACCATTAAAAGCTGGACATCTAGTAACAAAGCAGCATACAAGTAATGTTAATCATCTTAGGTCTTCAGCTGTGTTCCTGCTGGGAAACTGAGTTTTTGAGATGTTAACATCATTTGATGGAGATCAGAGAGCTCAGTCTGGGAATGGCCTGTTGGTGGATTCATAACAAGAGATTATGGAAAAAAAATAAATCATATAATCTCCCTGAAAATCCAGGAAAATCTCCTGCAGATCCCTTTGTACCGCCACTGTGTGCGAATCCTACTGAGCACCATGGATCTGAAGAAGTCAAACCCAGGGAATTTTCACTCCTTTCCTTCTTCATAGTTCTTCATTTGAATATTCAGTGTTTTTCAAATAAAATATACATACACTTCCATACTTGAAACTANTATATATATGTAAAGTGTGTGTGTCACTTTGGGATGTATTTCCACAGCCTGAATTTCACTTAATTTTGTTTCATTGCTTTATTTCTAAGTCTGTCCTCCAAACTATTAATTTCCTGCACCCCTTTGGCACTGACATGTTCTCATCTCATTCAGCCCTGTGTGTCACCTCACCCCACCACACGGACCAGGGATCCCTTTTAACCTTTCCTGTAACTGAGTGTTCGTGTGATGGATCATTCAGGCAGCTCAGCTCCACCACGAGGTGAAGGTGAGAGGATTTTGGGGTCATCCAAGACCAGGTGATATCCCTCCCTGATCTGCAATAGGAACCTGTTATTATGCAGCTGAAAACCTACAGGCAGCTTATGTACCTACCTCATGCTGCAAGCTCATATCTTATTTATTGTCCCCCATTTAAATTAAGTCACATTTACTGTGGCTTCAAGGCATCTCTTCTGCCTTGAATCTCTGTTTCCAATTATTTCCCCCCCAGATGTCATTAGCTGGTATTTGCCAGGTTGCATCTCATTTTGTTTTCTGTCTTTTTGCTTAATAACAAAAAAACATAAGGGGTCACTTTGAGGCAGTGGAACTAATGAGCAATCATGAATATTATGGAAACTTGAAAAATTAAGGAGATGAAATCTTTCTCATGCCACATGCTAATGAAAGGCAACATGTGGCTGTTTCCAAGATAATCCTATTGCTAGACTGATTGAAATATCATTGTGAGTGCTTTCTTCTAAATATATATATTCTAAATATCTATACATTTAGCTCTCCATGAAATTGGAGTTATTCTGCTTTTCATGCACTTGCATATGAAATAGATTTGATGGATGCTTGTAAAATCTTATTAAGCTCCTGTTGCTTGATATTTTGTGCATCTGATGGAGTGACAATCTGGAGTAGGCAGCAGAGCAGGCACTCGATGCACTAAACTTCCTGCTCACAGCCAGCTAATGCCTCTCTCCAGAGCAGTGCCCATAATGCCAGACAGGGACTCAGGAGCCTGCTGATCTGTAAGAAGCTGAGTACAAAGGATTTTTAAACCAATCTTGGAAAGTGGCCATATTGATGGCCCTATCAAGAATATTTGCCTTTGCCAGGGACCCGTGGTAATGGGAGCACAGCTGTACTGGGATGGAGTAAGGAGGGAATATTTGCTGTGTGAGCCTGAGCTGCCACTTACTGCAGTTTCCAGCAATCACTGAGTGATTGCTCTATGTAATTGGGTGGGTTTCCAGCACTTAGGTGGTTAACAGGTTATTCCTGCTGTGGGCCTTACCAAGCTGTCACAAGGCTCTTCAAATGCAGCAAACCTCAGCTCACGGGATCACCCCAGGCTCCTCATGGGCAGGGGAGGATGAAACAAAACACAAGTGAAGAGCTTTTCTCTGCATGACCCTGTCTTTTTGCTTTGGGTGACTTTTATTCACTCCATGGACTGAGTAAAGTGCCAGTCTGAGCTCAGCTGGAATAAACATCTGTGGCTGAATAACTGCACTAATGCAGGGAACACATGATAAAAAGTGAGGATTGTGAACTGGGATTTTTTTATTCAGTCCAAGGAAAATTCTCTCCCCAGAATGAATGGCAGCTATTCATGTCAGTGAGGGAAGAGAGAAGGAGTCAGGACAACTTTACTAACCTTTAATAAGGCTCCCAATCTATTTATAAATTGCCCTTGATGTGTCTCTCCGCTTTCAGCTGAAGGCAGATTTTCTTTAATACACTAAAACTATTATGGACTTTGGTGTTGGTTTTACTTCAGTTGGATGCTGATGCTTAATGTTGCTGCAGCTTGGTCCCTCCTCACCCCAGGGCTCTTCCTTGGGAATGCCTTCCTCACCGACCCAGGACATGCAGATCTCTCCTCCTCCTTCTCCTTCTAAAGAGCCCTTGTCACATCCATTGAGGGCTTCCCCTTTGCTCCTCACTAACCCCTTCACCTGCATCGTTGTCCTTCATCTTCACTTTTCAGATATGGATCACTTTCCCTTACCTCCTGAGTTTAAGTTGCATTTGAGGGATGTCAGCCCCCATAAGAATGAATCCCGAAGGATTAGCACCTCTCAGAGCTGCACCAGCACTGGAGGAGATGGTCGGTTCCTCCTTTGTCTCTGTCTTTCCAGACTCAAGGAGTTATGAGCTTGATATAGTCACTGTTAGTCCACGCAGATAATTGCTGCTTATTCCCCCAAGAACAGGTGCCTTGATACTGCTCTGACTCCCTTTAACAATATGGCCTTGGCCATATTGACTACTGTCAGTTGTCCACTCTGGCCTCCAGTTGGGAGATGTGGAGACACACCATCCATAATGCTGCTGCTTCCTTTGAGAACGCACAGACAATCAGTCTCAAGGAGAAAAGACAACACAGAAAGAACCGTGCCTCGCCAGTACCGCCTATGGAGACTTTCTGCTGTGCCTTTTGCAACCAGACTTGTCTATCTCACATCGGCCTTCTTAGCCATCAGCGTGCTTGCAGCTAGTGTGGGTAGAGCCCTTCCCAAATCTTCGTTTGTGAAGCCTAGCCATGATGATGATGATGATGACGACACTCTAAATGAACTCTAAAATATAAACCTCTTTTTATTAGTAAGATATCAAAAAGTGTCTGTTCAAAACATTCCAGTAATATCCTTATTTTGGCCAGTGACGCTGTTGGATGGAGCCAGTGTGGCAGTGCAGGATGTGGTCACCATGGCTGGGATGGGACATGATGCCATTGGTGTGGTTTATTGACACTGAGGAAAATCTTTAACTCTAGACTTTATATAAATAGTTGCTGGGTGGATGGTGGGGAAGTGTCTTTCAGTAATATATTGATCTGGATTCTCAGAAATTGCCAGGTGAAATCTCTAGCCTGTCCTCTGTCTCCAGCACCCATAATGATCAATTTGGACCCTAAAAGCTGTGATGCTGCTATCGCGTACATTCCTGCACTGCAGTTTATTGGCTTCAAAGGTTCCAACTGTTCATTGTTTTTTTGGTTTTTTTTTTTTTTCATGTCTATCCACGTTCTTTATGGTGCAGAAGATGATTCATACAGCTCCTGAATAATCCTGTATGCCAAACTCTTCCTCTGATGGAGAGAAAGGCCACTGCTGTCTGTTGTACCTTTGATGGACCCTTATTGGATCTTTTTGTACCAGGCTGTAGTTTGACATATTATAGGGAAGTCTGTGAGAAGGAAAGGTTTCTGCTTAGTTCCTGATATAATTTTCTCTGGAATTATATTCTGGGAGGCTTCTCTTGATATTTTACATCACATGAGGCTGACCCCTTTGGTTTCATGACATATGTGTGTTACAAACACACTCTTTGCATAAAAGCTTTGGAAATGCTCTGAAGCCTGAGACTGCAGCAAGGACCAAATCCATGTGATGTTGTCATAACAACAAACAATAATTTGAAATGCAGATTTTTCATCTTTACTCTTCGGTTGTGATTGAAAGCTGTAGAAAATGGGGGATTTGCTGCACTGAGATTGTGCCTATTAGAATAATAAGGTGATAATGGGAGTTGGTAGGATGCCCAAGGGATCAGGAGTATGCTTTATGAATACTCCTAAACCATAACACATCTAAACCAAGAATTAGTTGTGTTTCTGAGGTGGCTTATCCAGCTATTTCTGTTCAGCCTGTAAGACTGGCGTGACCACTGGGTAAGCTCTGGCATCTCTGGAACAAACAGTTTTACTGCAGATAAAGCCCAAATTGTGACGCTCTGATAAACCTGTGGAAATTACAGCATCTTTGGTGTATGTTTCCAAACAGGTGTTTCATCCCTTGAGCAGATGAATAGAGTTTGCTGGGTTATTTACAAATAGCTAAAAAATGGTGTTTTCTTTTTGTGAGAAAGAAGCTGTGTGATTACCCTATGTTTGTCACTTCAGAAGCCACTCTGCTTCTGTCACCTGCCTTAGTGCTTGGCTCCCAGCTCAACTCACCACACCAGTGTTCTCCACACCTCCTCTGTGAATCCACAGCCATTCCTGCCCTGTCCTGCTATTCTGAATCCACAGGGTTCAGCCCTTCTTCCAGATGTGTGTGAATCACTTTTACTCAAATTATCCCAGTTTTTGTGTGCTCCTTTCCACCGTGTGATGCAGGATGCACTTAACCACAGCAATGCCTGGGGAGGGAGCAGTGAAGGTCTAGCCCAGTGCTCTGCCATTGCCTCATTTTAATATTTTATATCCAGATAAGAGAAAATCACACTCTGCACATGAACTCCAGCCTGTTTCCTCTGCCCTTTCTGGCTTGATTCACACTCCCTTTGTTACTTTTCATGTTCCACGATACCTCAAATGTCAGAAACCTTCTTATTTTCCTTGATAGGTTTTGTGATTTCCGTAATCATTCATATCTGTCCTCACTCTTTTCTAGTACTAATATCTCTGAGAAGGCAGCTCATTTCCTGAGCTTTACACAATGGCTTTTTCTTTTTTATTCCTAATCTTAATTTCCTTTATCTGTCCCTGTCCATCCTCTTTCCATTCCCTCATTTCTGCTTTTCCTGTTACACCAGCACTTTCCTCAATCTGTCTGGGTAAAATCTAGTAATTTTGATTTTTATAAAAGAGTAAGCATAAATAAAGTGAATATGCTCAGTATGTCAGCACAGGAAAGATTTGTTCTGAGCAGTGTAAAGATTCTTGAGGTCTCAGAGCCCCTGAAATGAACCCCTTTGGAAAAAAGGTGCCAGTCGCATTTGTTGGTGCTCTGGGGAGTGCTGGGCCAAGCAGGAGAAGCACATCAGTAGCCTGCAGCTATTTCAGACATATATTGGCAGCATTGCCTATAGAAACAGCTGTTAGACATAAAAAAGATAGGAAAAAAAGTGAAAGTTCCAATTAGTTCTAGTGGCAGGTTCAATCTCCAAAGCGGCAGAGATTTCTGCTTGTTTCAGATAACTCTCTCCATATTGGATGTCTTTTTTGGAACCTCTTTCAATGCTGCTTTGCTGGGGAGTGGTGGGTCAGACTGTTGGCTCTGTACAGCTGGACGAGGCTTGGGTCTGCCACAGGCACTGGGCACCTGCCACCACCCCTCTGGTTTCCCTGAGATGCTCCACAGTGAATTTGCACCCCAGGAATGTGTCTGTTTAATTACCTTAATGATAATTCTGGAATAAACAATTCTTATTTAATAAAAATTTGTTGTTTAGGACAACTCACTGCTATTTTGTATGCTAAATTACACTCTGCATTTTATTCCATATGGTGGAATTCCTTCCTTCCTCCCTCCCTTGCCTGCAGGGTCACAGTTGCAGCCTCCCTCTCGCCCATCTCTCTTAGCAAATACCAGGGCAACACGTTCTTAATATTTCAGCAACATCTATTTTCTCTGTCATCAATCCAGTCCTGCCGTGTCTCCAGAGGCTACTTGAGTCTCTTTCAATAATCTTTCCTAGTATTTCACACTGGGAAAAAAAAAAAAAAAGAAAAGAAAAGAGGTATTTATATTTTTCTTCACCCCTAGTGCAACTTCTATTTTATGTCTGATGCTGCTCCTCAATAACCCCAGCACAGACTCTCCCTTTGCCTTATGCCCTGTTTGCTTCTGTTTCTGATGGGTCAGGGCCTTCTTCTTGCCTTGATTATTTCTGAACCTCCCATTCTGTTGCAGGGCCAGGAGTTGGACTTGATGATCCTGATGGGTCCCTTGCAACTCAGTGTAATCTGTGATTCTCACACCCTGCACCATTATGCATTTATTTATTGCTACATAACTCCTGCGTGTTAACCAAGGTACTTATTCACACACGGGTATTTCATCCAAGAAGAGGATATGGGTGCATAAGGTCAATCAGCCATTGAAAAAGAAAAACTTGACAGGTTTAAGGTTATGAAATACCTAAAATGCACTTATTCAGCAGGTTGTGTTCACAGGCAGATCCCATCCAGACATGAATTTGTATTTGTAAAGCAAAATGTCTCCTCTTCCCAGTGAATAAGGCATGTGAACTTCTGCAGTCTTTCTGCAAAGGCTTGAACACATGTGCCATAGTTGGTGCCTATTTTTCTCATAAGTTCCAGCAATGTATCTGAATTTTGGTGCTTTGTCCTCAAAACAGAATTTGCATTTGGCTTCCTGCCCAGGCTGTGTTTGATCACAGCTTGAAGCACGACATGGTGTGTGGCAGCAGAGCCTAGCAGTGAGGGAGCCCAGGGCTGCTTTTCTTCATCCAGCTCCCTCTTAATAGTCTCTCTTTCAGCATTTTGCCCTTTTCCATGTAATCAAGCCCCCTCTCCAGAGCTTCCTCAGAGTTTATAGAAGAGTTCAGGTTAGTAGCTATTAAAACTAGAGGGTTTTTTGACCTGGAATGGCAGAATTGTGTATTTCCTTTTGCCAACTGAGGGGTGCATTTGGACAGGCAACGCTCCACAGAGAGGGGAAGCAGCTGGTTCAGGACGTGCCAGGTCCTTCTTATTTTCCCTTGAAGTGGAGAGACGTGGAGAGCCATCCACTGGGATCACAGGCTGGCTTTCCACTGCTGAAACAGCCTTGGATAATCCTGCCTAGATCAAAAACCATGGCCAGAGCCCCAGTTCTTCCAGATGCTGAAGGCTGCTGCAGCTTATCTTTTTTTCAGCAATACCTGCCCTTTTAACTCCTTGCTGTGTGCTGTGTACTACACACGTGGTGGTGTGTTGACCAAAGAGGACACACAGTGTTCCCTAATCTGTTTCAAGTAGCATCAGAAGTCGCTGAGAGCCACTTCACAGGCAGCTGTGATGAGAATTTTCAATTCCCTTTCTTGCAGCATGAGGTGTTTTCCACCTCATGGCTCTATTATGATGCTATGTAGTCTAAAAATGGTGGATTTTTTGGCTTTCATCATTTTACATCAAATGCAGTGTCATCACTTCAGTGGCAGAACATGAACAGGGTAGGAAAGTCCTGATACCCTGTGCAGCCACAGAATGCTCTGCAGTCATTTGGGCTTCACAGAATATCTTTGGCAGTGTTGGTAAGTCTTGGGCTTCTGGAACCCAAATAATTTGTTCATCTTTTGAAAGAGAGCAGGTTTAGATTGGATGTGAGGAAGAAATTCTTCCCTGTGACAGTGGTGAGGCCCTGACATGGGTTGCCCAGAGAAGCTGTGGCTGCCCCATCCCTGGAAGTGTTCAAGGCCGGGTTGGATGGGGCTTGGAACAACCTGGGATAGTGGAAGTTCTCCCTGCCCAGGGCATTGGATTGGATCATGATGATCTTTAAGGTCCTTTCCAACCCAAACCATTCTATGATGTTTCCAGCCAGCAGGAGAGAAAAACCTCTAGTTTTAGGCTCTTTTGTTCTCACAGGTGTAGCTGAGCTGCTAACAGAAAATTCCTTGCAAGGGCCTTGGAGTGCAGGAGGTTGGATGAGCTGCAGGTTGGGCTCTCACAGTGCTCTTGTACACTTGTATCAGGAAGCCCTTGATACCGTGTGTGGAGCAGAAAAGTGTTGATTTGTCTATCAGTAATTGTGGCAGCATCACAGTTTCTTTTAATCAGCTCTTTAAAGACTTCACGGCTGGTGGTCAAACTCCTGCTGCAGATTCAGTGGAGCTATTTACTCTTCAGCTTCTCATCATGCCTGGATCTATTGCATGATGTTGTCTGAGGGCATAGGACAGAGTTGTGATGTGTGTCTGCAGGTCCACAGGGTCCGAATGCATGTCACTCTCCTTCTGACACCTCTGCACTGGCACCGGGTGATGCAAATCTTTGGGAAACATCAGATTTTTGTTAGAGATGAGGCTGATGCAGTATGGAGAAAGCAAAGGACAGGGTGCATCTTCTCCTCTGGTTTCCACTGGGCTTCTTGTGAAGATGGTCAGCCCATCATAAAGAAAAAAGCCAGGAATAGGATAGTCTTATTCATCCCTATCACATGCACCAGGGAACACATTTTGTTTTAACTTGTTGGACTTTATTATTGTTATTGTCATCATCATCACTCACTACAACTACCTGAAAGGAGGTTGGAGGGTGGGGAGGGGTCAGTCTCTTCTGCAGTGTCTCAAGTGAAAGAATGAGAGGAAATGGCCTCAAGTTGTGCCAGGGAAGGTTCAGATTATGTATTAGAATTTTTTTCCCCTGAAAGAGTGGTCAGGCATTGGCATAAATTGCCCAGGGAGATATTGGAGTCACCATCTCTGGAAATGTTCAAGAGGCATCTGGATGTGTCACTTGGGGATGTGGTTTAGGGGTAATTATGGTGGTGCTGAGTGATAGTTGGAGTTGATGATCTTGAACCTTGATGATTCTCTTATTATCTTTATTAGCATTATTGATGTTATTACAACGCTTAATCTTCTGGCAGCCTTTAGTACTCCTCAAGGGAGAGAACAAAAGATACACTGAGGGCTTCCTGGTGGGAAAATATCAGTCTGTGTGACACCAAATTTCCCTGTTCCTGGAAGATCCCATAGCAAAACAGGTTGTAAAAACTGAAGTAAGACAACTGCTTTGGTGTTTTTGCTGGAGTGTTTTTCTCTGTTTTTCCATCAGAGCTCCATGAAAACTCAGGTCTGGAACCAGAACTGGGTTCTCCCTCTGAGCCTCAACTTGGAAAATACTCATATCAGTGACCTGCCTGATGTTCCAGCTATGTGTGCATCATTTCGAGATTGTAAAACATAAAATCACATCTATTTCTTGTAGCCAGGCTACCTAAGTAATTTCCACCAGGTCCTTAATAGCAATTTTCTTGAGGTCCACTCATCCAGCAAGTGAGGTCTCTTTTCAGCAGGAGACTATGAGAATGTGCTGCAGCTGATCCCTGGGAGATGGGTGTAAAAGGTTTTTCTATAAAAGCAGAGAAGCCAACATGCTTTTGGCATTATGCTGTAATCCAGGCAACACTTACTGGAGGTCCAGACCCAACTCAGGTATTTAAACAGCTCTTACTCCTTTGTAAAGGTGTGTTGAAATTATCTTTACATTTTTCAGGACCAGCCCTAACTTTTCATTTTGGAGTTGCTATGTTAAGCAGAATGAGTACATTTTTCCTTCAGCTGAAAAGCTTAATTTCTCTCAATAAAACAAAGCCCCAAGTCCTGTTTCTCTGATCCTGGGCTATTTGGCAGCATGCTGGATATCACTCTACTCACAGGAGACGTTATTACCAGGAATACAAGCAGGTTATTATTACTCATGCTCAGCCTGGGTTTTGATGGGTCTCTCCAGGATCCATTTCTATTCACTGTTTATTTTCATTAGTGGTTTGAATGATCTAAGAGATGATACAGTTACAAAACCAGTGACTGATAAAGGTGGAAGCTGTTTCAAGCCCTCTGGGGTGCAGGATCGTGACTCAGGTTGACCTTGGCTCATTGTATTTCTGGTCTGCACAAGATGAAGTTCAGTAATGGGGGTAGCAAAGTCTTTCTCTAAGCAGGGCAAAATCAGCTCTGAAAAGTGGGGAACAATGACCTTGGCAGAAGTGTGTGCTACGAGGATTTGGGGTTTATCATGGGTCATGATAAATACATCCAGAGCTTTGTCGACCTCAATGGGTGATTTCAGGTTGTGGTTGGAGTCTCCTGGGAGCCTTGGAGCTCCTTTGAGGCATCTTTAGGACATGAATAAGAAGGATACAATGAAAATTGTGAAGGTCCACCCACTGAAAAATGGTTGCAAGCTTTTGTTTTGTACTCTAAAGATATATTTAGGGATTTTTATTTATTATTTAGCAGCATTGTTGGTATATGAAGGGTATTTTCATGAAGTGCATGGTGGGCCAGTGCTTCTCTTGGAATAAGACAACTTTTACTGTGTTTCTTAGCTTTAGCCTGTTAGAGAAGGTCTTATTTAATCATAGCAGGACTGACCCTATTATTTGGCAAGTCCATCTTTGTTAGGTTTTCACGGAAATAAAATAGTATCTGTCCCCATAACAGATTCCTTTTCACTGAACTAGTGGCAAAGCCCCTTTTGAAGGCTGTCATTTGAATAAATTCTTGGCAGAGCTCTGGATAATGAGATTTCCATTGAATAAGCTGTTAGCAGAGCACCTTTTAACTCAATTCAGAGAGTTAGAGAGGAGCCCTGGGAGTCAAGACTCTTCAATTTGGTCTCTGATGGTGTCATGGGGTGAGCAGCCTGTCTGTCTGTCCTCACCATGTCTGCAGGACCACAATAACCTCACCTCCACACTCAGGCTCCGAGGGGGCTTGGAAATTCACCCCAAATCATCAAAATATTATATCAAGTGTGATGACGTGACGGTTGAGAACTTGCTCTTCTGTCCCCATGATCTGAAGATGGTTCTAGGTTTACTGTTTGATTGGTGAAGTGGGGTGACCTTGGGTATAAACTTTTTGGATAACATCTCTCTGTATAACTTCTCTAAAACTGCTCTTTCCTGTATTTTTGAAGATACTCAGGATTATTCCCTCATTTGTGTCCTATCTGAAAAGGTGGTAGTAAGTGTCCAGGCACTGTGAGCAGAACACACCTCTGTCTCTTCTCAGATATCTTTTGCCTGTTATTTCAGCCTCCCATCTGAGTCTGGGATTAGGAGTGGTCAGCTTTCATGCTGCAAATCTTTGTAATAGGATTAAGCGGATAAAGACATGTAGAAAATGATTAGTGCTCTCCTGGGAGCCATTAATGGTTTGTAAAGTTCCTCACAGCAGTAACACCTACTGAGCTGGGCTGTGCAGGAAGAAACTTGCACTTCCTTTAATACTAATTTTAGAGAGGCTCTGGCTCTCTGGGTAATGAGTATTGATTCCTCAGAGATCTGCTGAGAATTAGCAAGTAGGTAGATTTAATCAGAAGTGGGATTCTTGTTGTAGTGCAGATAATACATAGAAAATCACACATTTCATCAAGTTCTTTTGGGGATGAAGATAGGCATGGAAGATGAAAAGCCTCGATTCCCCTTCCTTTGGGTCCTGTGCTGCCCTCTGCTCTGCAGGACCAAAAGCAGCATCTTCCAGGCAATAGATTTTTTTGATAAAATGGCCTCAAATTTACCTAGGTGATGTCTCAAAAACCTCTCCAGCCATCTTGAGACAACCTGTGGGGGCTGCATTGGGTGGTCAGCACTTTAGAGCATCATCTGACCCAGGTTCAGGGCTCCCCAGTGCAAACCAGTACATGTACGACTGCAATGAGGAAAAAGAACTTCTCCACAAAGACTTTATTTCCCATCCCAAACACTGCAGCAACAAGGTTTCTCTGAAAGCACCAAACCATCCTGGTCTGCTGTAGATAAGAGCTGCAGGATTAACCTCCCCCAAAAGGGAATCCCTCCTCTTGCTCTGAGGTTTTGGTGTTTGGCACCAGCTGCTCTGTGAGGGGTGAGATCCACACTCAATCCTGTTTGTGCTGCAGCCAGCTTGGATTTAGAACACTTGTGGAGAGCATCAGAAATCTGTGTCTTTCTGAGTTATTACTGTGCTGGCTGGGAATTACAGCTGAGCTCAGGCAGAGGGACAGGGACCCCCCTCTATCCTGACAACTTCATCAGGCTCAGCATTGTGTGTGCTTTGAATAGAGATACCATATGGAGTTTTGTCACCTTCTGAAGGGAAGCCTGATTATTCCAACTGATTTTTGATACCAAAATGGTTTACATATTTTTATCCTCTCTGTGGTGACGGATGAACACGCAGGTAAATTGTACAATATGATTTGGAAGTGACTCAACAAGGATCCTTGAATTCTTGTAACATGGTGAAGAAGAAAAGGCTTTAAAATTCTTAAAAGTTCCTTATTGGAAACAGTAAACTCAAGTGCAAGGAATTAAAAGAGCAACGATGGCCAATGGTGAACAGATAAAAATAAACCTCACCCCTCCAGGCAGGGACCCTAATGCTGAAAGTAGAAGCTCCTTGAGGAAATTGCATGGCTGATAGCCAAAGGACCCCTTTCTTCTTCAAATGCTTCCTAATTAAGTTCTGGCTATTAATCTGTCTTTTTGGGTTAAAGTTCTTCTATGAAATAATGAATTAATGTAAATCATCTTGAGGTAGAGGCAAGAGGTTGGTCTGATTTGAAATTGTGTGTCATCCAGCCTGTATGAAGTAGAAATGGACTGGTCTGGGACATAGTGAAGGCTTTGGATCTTTGTTTAATTATTTGTAAAGCTGTATGGGCTGCACTGTACTCCAATGCACCGAGTAAGTGTGATTATAGAATTCACTGGGAAAAAAAAAAATACAGCAGGATGTCATTGCCATGCAGAGATATTCCTGTGTTCCTCAGGAACTCTAATCCTCAGAATGACTCATTCCCTTTAGTATTTTTCGTAGAACCACTGCCATAATATTTTTATTTACCCGGATAAATCTGTTCATGGCAGAGAAGGGCATCCTTCTCCAGCCACCAGCCATGCCCAGGCAGGAGAAAAATCTTTTCTTTTGGTGAACTTTGGGCTGAGTTTTTCAGGAATCATTGTGGCAGAGCTGATGGATGAAAGTCATGCTTGAAATTAGAGACCTGCTGAAGCTGAGGGATATTTGGGATGGGATCTGTCATTTCCTTTGGTTCAGAGTGGAGCAGGAGTTGAATCTTGGAGGTGCCTTCTATAATAATGTGATTGATATGTGAGTGTATAATGTGACTTCTATGTAATCTGGAAGAGACTGAGGTGGTTAGGAAGGAGTGATTTAAATATCACATTACTTCATGACTTCCTACCTGATGCTCTCTGCTCTGTACCAGCACTGCTGCCTGTAGCACACAGTAGGCATCAAAGTAGGCATTACTTCCCCTGTATCCTACTACGTGGAAAAAACCACCTGACTACACTTTAGGAGGATCTGTCTGAGTGCAATTTTTTTTGGACACCTAATTTTCAAGCAGGCCAATTGCACATGTTCTTTAATGTGCAGCTGTGACACTGTAATGACTCATGAAACACTGTTTGGGTGCCCTCCTGTCTCACCTGGAACGGAGGGAAAAAGCAGGGAAAGGGAATGATAAATCCCTGCCCAGTGCACTGCTTCTTCTGCTGCTTTGATGGGTGAATAACAGATAAGGGGACTGGATACAGTTTTTCTGAGAAAAAGGAACTTTCAAAGTCAAGTTTGATGCATTTGGCTTTAATAACCATTCTTTAGTCCACACTCAGAGTGCCCACCACTGCAGTATCTCATCATCTTTAGCCCAAGGTGTGATTCTGTGATCAAAGTGCAGCCTTAAACCACCCTGTAGCAGTGAGTTGTTTCTCAGTATAATTTTCTAGTAACACTGTTGTCTCTTGGTGTAGGTCTGTGATTCCACCAGCCCTTGTAGAAGGCAACATCTTCCTTCCTACATCCCCACAAGGAAATGACATATAAATCTCTTCTAAGATGAGTTTTCTTTTTCATTGATCCTATAGTTTAGAATCACTTCATAAAACTTTTTTAGGACTTCAGTTCATCATGATCTTTTGTTAAAAATAAGCCAATCCAACCCCCTCCTGTGCTGTATAACTGTCAAAACCTAATTGCCTCAGCATTTACTGTCTCTGGACCATGGAAAATTCAAGCCAATGGGGCAAAACAAAGCCCAGCAAATGTCCCTAAATGTGTCTGTGTTAGAACCCCCCTTTGGATTTGGTACTGTTCTCCCAAGTAAATCATTTGTCCAAGCACATATTTCTGTAACTGCACTGGCACAGAAAGCTTGTGGGAAGATGCTGCTTCCAGAAGGTTCACATGGATGAAGAAGGGTTTGTATCATGAAAATTCCATTCTCTTTCAGAACTGTTCAAGTGCCATCACAAACAGCAGACAATTAGTGCTCTGACTCTGAGCTGTTTGAGTGTAGCAGGATAATTCCCAGTTGCCAACTTTCTTCTCAATTTCTAGGCTGACTTTCAGCATGTGTTTCATGCAGAACGACTTTCTGAGTAATAGGAGATTATTTATTTGATGTCATGTCTAAGCTTTCATGAACTCTAAGATGAATCTCCAATAAATTAAATATTTTTCAAGAACACAGAGCCACATGCAAAGCTAAACACCCAAACCCATCCTGGGTTTGCTGCCTGCCAAGCTGTTGAGTCTCAGAATGTTAGTCCCCCAGCAAAATGATTTCCACTATGCAGTTGCTGCTTAGATATCCAGAAATTTAAATTGTATTTAATATGTTTATTTTGCTAAATATTTATACACATACATATTATATATTTGTTACATGATTTGCATAACACATTTATTATAATTATTTGATATCATGTATGGTATTAAATATTATTTGCCCAGGAATGGACGTCCCTCTTGGAGACACCCAGAAGTGACATTTTGCTCTTTATAGCCAGTGTGGCTTCAGTGTCTGCCCTTTGGTATCCCTTTTCCTGTGAAAGGCCCTATATTCTGTCACTTCTTGGTCTTCCTGGCAGATTGAATTATTCATGTCTGCTTGACTCTTGAGTAGTATTTGCAGGATCAGACCTCAGATATCCTCTCTTCCTTCCTATCATATCCAGGCTGGACAATGTGTGCACAGGATATTCATGGACTCACAGAACAGTTTGGGTTGGAAGGTACCATCAAGATCCTGTAGTTCCAGCTCCCAGTTCTGGGTGGGTTAACAGGGTGGCAAGTTAAAGGAATTGATGTGCTGTGTACATATTGAAGGATTAGCGTCTTCCTCTGTGTGCTTGTACATCCAGATTAGGTGTGCTACAATAAATCAATGGACTCAATTTCTCTGGAGTTACTGGAGGTAAGGCAGGACTGCAGGAATGGATAAAGCTGAGGTTTTATCACTCTTTCATCAGTAAACATTGCAAATGACTGATTAGACAGGGAAATGTACAGGACAGCTTTGGATTATCAGGTTGTTAGATTCTTCAGCCTCTCTGAACTGCACTGGAGCTGCCAGGGATGCTCCAGCTGGGAGCAGCTTATTCCTTGGCAGTGCCACAAGGCCAAGGGCTTTCAACCCTTCAGCATATTTTATACCAAGTGTGGGGTGTTTCTCATTCCATCGACTGCAAGTAGTGAAATTCAACAACTTGAAAAATATCTCAGAAAACAGCACTCATTTGGAATTAATCACAATTTTAATTTGACAGAAAATGATCCCACTCTTTCTCTGTGACGTCTCCCCTCCCCACCCACTCACGGAGCCCGCTGCAGGGTGTCTGAGGGAAATGAGATGTGCAGCCTGCCCTGTCTGGTGAAAGCCTATTTAAGTGATCAACCAGAGACTTGGGTGGAATATTAGGCTGTAAAACAGGTTTTCTAGAAAATGAGATTGCCCCTGGCACTGCTAAATCCATTCAGAGATTTGTGGAAGTCGGGTGGATATGGTGACATTTGGGAGGCAATAGGTACTTTTCTTTCTTAATAATTCTATGTGGAGAGACTATAAGTGGTTTTCAAACACAGAATCTGAACCTGCTCTTGTCATAATTTTCTACCTGTTTTGATCTCAATTATTTCATAGGTTTTAATACTGACAGAGAAAGCTTGGATGTAATTTCTGAAATAACACTAAAATCCAAGCATCCTTCCTGCTTTCTGCTAGGGTCCATGCACATGGGGAGTGACTGGCTCTGCTCCATTAAAAACCCGATGTTTTAATGGGGGGAGAAAAAGCAAATTAATGTTTTACCCAGGCCAGGGGGTGATGAGGATGATGCTTTTGGCTTCAGACATCTCTTGGGAAGGATCCTCATCCTGGCAGTGCATTTAAGACCCCTGTGATGGATCTCTATCCAGGCTGGCTGGTTTACCCAAATGCTAATTTCTCTGAATGCAATGAGATGGAAGATCTGTGCAATGTGTCATTTTAGTAAATTAAGCATTACAAATGCTGCTACCACCCTTCCCCCCTTGCATATGTTCCTGCTTTTCCCAGTATTAAAAAACCAATAGTCTGCAAAGCAAAATTCTTCTTACTGCTTCCCAAACCAGGAGAAGTCTCATGTGTTGAAGATACCAACTGGATACTGTTGGTCCTGGTAGTAAAGAATGGGACTGTAATAACCAGATTCTGCATGTTCATGCCTCATCCTTGCTAGATTTGCTTTTAAATATTGCCTGTTCCAATAGGAAGAAACAAATAAATGAAGCACTTTTCCCCAGGGCTGCAACAACTCTTGGGAGTATTTGGTTTCCTGTTGGCTGTGATTAAGTGTCTGGTGTGGGCTTGAAGAGGTGAACCCCAGCAGTGGCAGAGGACATGGCTGTGGTGGCCTACTGGCCAACACAATGGGTTGTGTGTCTGGGTAAAGCAGGATGTTTCTATTCCTTTCACCCAGTATTTTCTTCAGAATTGGGAATAAAGGAAGGTAAAGAGGTTCAGCCTGGAAAAGAGAAGGCTCTGGGGAAACCTTAGATCCCCTTCCAGTGCCTAAAAGGGCTCCAAGAGAGCTGGAGAGGACTTTCGACAAGGACCTGGAGGGACAGGACAAGGGAATGGATTCCCACTGACAGAAGGCAGAATTAGATGGGATATTGGTAAGAAATTCTTCCTGTGACAGTGGTGGGACCCTGGCACAGGTTGCCCAGATAAGCTGTGGCTGCCCTATCCCTGGAAGTGTCCAAGGCCAGGTTGGATGGGGCTTGGAGCAACCTGGCCTAGTGGAAGGTGTCCCTGCCCGTGGCAGGTCATGGAACAAGATGGTTCTTAAGATCTCTTCCAACCATTGTGTGATTCTGTGATTTTTCCAATGGTGTCAAACCAGGACTCTTGCAGGGAGGAGAGCAATTGTGCATGGCTGACAGGAGCAGAGCAGAGGGCCTATCTGGGTATCAGGCTGGATGCAGAGGAGGAGTGAAAGGCAGCCCAATGCTCAAGCCTTGCACAGGGGAAAAGGTAATTGTGTTCAGGCATTGCCTCTGTCTTGCTCTTTGCTACCTGCTGGTAAATCCAGAGGAGTTTTGCTGGTTTCAGCAAGTAGGAGACTTCAGATTCCTAAATGCTCCCAGGGAGGATTGATGCTCCAACAAACCTGTCAGGGCACACGGTCTGAGTTTTGGGAAGTGCTGAAGGTAACTCTGGCTTTAGCCAAAATCCATGGGAGCTTCAGGTGTTTGCATCCCTAGATCTGCCAGAGGATGTTCTGGCTCCCTGTGCTGCCCAGCTTCCAGTGACATTAGGAGGTTGTTGTTAAGCATACTGTGCCAGCATCATCCTTGAAGTATGTGCCAAGGTTCAACCTGGTGCAATCTTAAATAGAAAGATGGAGAACCTGGGAAATGGAGATCCATCATGGAAGCACTTGACAGTTGCTGAACTGAAGTATTTTCAGGCCCCGATGGCAGAATAATTTTGTATATCTGACTTTATTTTTAGAATTTGATTGATAGCCACGAAGAGGGAAGAGGAAAGCTGGAATTTTCTTCCAAAGGAGTCTGCAAGCCCAGGTTTCCTGTTGTGCCATATTACAGTTCTTTTTAACATGATACTTGTTTCTGATTAAAATAATTCAATGTGCAGCCAGCAGGAGGTTGAAGCAGTTTGTGCAATGTGAATGTAATAAGTGTTTTGGAAGGCAGGGAAAAATATTTAGCAAATCTAGAGTTGAGTCCCATCTCTCTTAATTGGGCCAAACAAAGTGGTAGATAGGGCTTCTGCTTTTGTAGAGCGGGAATTTCAATTACTTGCAGGAAGTTTGCAAATTAAGAAGAAGGAGGTTAATAATGAAAATAATTTCTTTAGGTTTGGAGTTCTGCAGTTTGATTTAACAGTGATTAAAATGATAAGCAACTCCACAGTCCTTGCCAGTGCCTGTGCACTCCAGTTATTTATGGCAGCAAATGCTGGGAGCAGGACTCCATCCTGTGCTGGTTTGGTGCCTCATGTAGCATGAATGAGTTCCCAATAGGATTTCAGCCAGGCCCTGTGAAAGCAGAGAGAAGATTTAAAGAAGAGAATATTTAAAGATAAAGAGTGCAGAGTAAGACATCAGGTCTGACCTGCTAACCTGCCTCTTCCCATGGACAGGGGCACAGAGTGACATGGGACAGCTCCAGGCTGGGGACAGGTCTGTAGGGAGGCAAAGGTAAAGTGTCTGGAGGCAGGAGGTACTGGAATTATTTTTCCTGTAGCACATCTTTATTCCTCCTGACTTCTCATGCTTCCTGATGCTCTGCTCTGGGTTGTCCCAATCTTCTTGCTGCATTCTTCATGTACAGTGGCAGAAGTGAGTGACACAGATGAAGCCAAGAGAAGCAGGGAACATACCTCCAGCTGCCCATCTAAAAGCAGGTTTAGTTAATTTTTTGGGGTGCCACTGGCCCCACCTCTGCCTGTGGTGTCACGCAGGCAGAGAAAGGAGGCAGCCAACTGGCTCATGCCTGCTCAGGTGCTGAGAGGAGGTGCCATCTCTAACATTTCCAGAGCTTCCTGTCCTCACCTGGACATCCCCAACACTTTGATCTTTCCAGGGAAAGAACAAAGGCTTAAGAGGTCAAAAGTGACTATGTCACCAGACTTCTGTCATTGGTACAGGCTCAGCACATGGAAAGCTGATGATCCCAAAGAGATACTGTGGAGTCTTGATCCAAACCTTGCTTCAAGCCTAGATCCAGACAGGGATCTCCTATTCTATTTGATATAACAGAGAGGGTAAAATAAGTCTCAAGTATTGTTGCAAGAAGCTAAACATGAACCATCCTATCTAAGAAAAAAAGAATTAAAAATAATTAAAAGACAATCAGTGCTTAAATTGAAATGGGAATTGGAATTGGGTGATCATATAAATGCTAAAGTGATGGGATATTTGAGGAATGTGGTTTATTAGATCACAAAGCCCAGGCTGATCTACATTTGCTCCCAAGTACCTTTTCATGGGGATGAGGTTGTCCAAAGGGATGCCAGAAGGCTGGGGAGTCCAACAGCCCCCCTTGAGCCACTGTATTGACATCTCCATTAACAAGATTTTTAGACATCACATTTGTGCATAAGGCCAAGGGATGGAAAGCTTGTGGCCAAGTGAAATCAAGTTACCAATGCTTTCATCGTTGTTCTATTTATTTTCTGTTCTGTTTTTTCTCATCCTCTCATTAGGCACCAGCTATTCTGTGGCCACTTTCATTCTCTTCCCATCAGTTGGCTGCATTGATAATCAATCTTTTGAAGCACAGGATCTTTTCTGTGTTTGAATTCCTTGGATTTTATTAAAAGAATGTGTATTTGTGTAGAATGGAAACTTTGCTCCTTATCAGGATTATCTGTCTTGGTGAGATGACTTGAAACAGCTGTTCCATGAAGCAAAATCTGATAGAAACACAGGGATGGGATATAAACACAAACATTAGTCACTATGGAAACTGAAGTTACTGAGAGATGGCTTCAAAAAGCTGTGTTTCTATATGTTTTTTTATCCTAACTAAATATTCCCAGGGGATTTTGCCAGCCACTTCGTTTAAAGCTGTCTGGGAATGTTCTGCTTCCATGCATATGAATCACTCGGGAGTAGCATCCCAGCATTTGTGTACCACAGAGCTCCACTGTCAGAACTGATGGGTATTGATTTATCCCAATTCCTAGAGGCTGGGGAGGGCCAAACCAGCATTTAAAAATATGAAAGGGCAAAGCTGAATTTAGGGACTTGTGGAAGAGAGTGCTTGAGCTTCAGGCTGCTGGTTTAACCCAGTTCCAGGTCCACATTCCACTCCAGCAGGTATCACTGTTGTATGGAGGGTCAGTGCTCAGCCATAATGTGGATAATTGGGGGGCTTTTCTCCTTAATCTGCCAGTCCTGTGACTCCTCCATGTATTAAAAGAATACATTGATGTAGGAAGAAGCTTCATCCCCTGCTGGAAAGGCTGCAATTAAAAACCAGTTTCTTTGTTGACAGAGGAGCTGTATCTTTAGACAACCCTTGGAGACAGGTAAAATAAAAGCAATTGCTGGACAAGGCTGGCACCTTGCAGCGATGAGCCAGCACAGGCTGGTGTTTGCAAGGTGCAGAAATCACCACTGTGGGGCAAACATGGGTCCTTTTGAAGGGAACAACTTGCACAGCTAGAGGGGGTATCACAGCTTGGCATCTGTAGGCATCCTAACCCACAAAAAACAGACGCTGCTCTTCTGATTTCTTGGGCCTTCTGTCTCCTTTTAGCAGGAGTTTTAAGAAAACTCCTGGTCTCCATAGTAACTCCTGGCTCCGTGGCACATGTGGCTTCCTGCAGCTCACGTGGGGTCTAGGTGTCTTCAAGCAGGGATGGGGGGCTCAGCACCCAGATAATGGCCAGAGCACTTCCTCCTCTCACCCCCAAGCCACTGGCCAGCCAGAGGGATGCACTCAACTGGCACCTCTTGTCCCTTCAGTTTATAATGTGGCAAAGGTTTGGGTGCTTGTAGGGAGCAGAGATGCAATTTCTCATCATTAATGCATGTTATGCACCCAATCCCTATCCTCGTGCTACTGCCATCCTTCCCCACTTGCCTGTCTTGGGTCAGGTGGGGAAATTTCTTCACTGAAAAGGTGAAGGCACTTGAACAGGCTGCCCAGGGCAGTGGTGGGGTCACCATCCTTGGAAGTGTTCAAAAACCTGTGGATGTGGCACCTGGGTGGTTTAGAGGTGAGCATGGCAGTGCTGGGTTAACAGTTGGATTCAAGTATCTTAGAGAGCTTTTCCAAACTTACTAATTCTATGACCATTATTAGTTTCTGAATTCCTCATGATGAAATCCAGTGGAGCTGAGAACGTGTGGCAGCAGAGCAATGGGTCTGGCACTGTGTGTGAAGGTTTTGTCTCTCCCTTGACCAACAGCTGCTGGCAAAATCAATTTTTGTTGGAAATTTAATGTGGTTTTTTTTTTTCTCTCCCTGTATCTTTGTTCTTAATAATTTTGTTACTCAGTAACTGTACCCAAAACCCCCTTTTAACTCAACCCCTTCTCCACTGATGATCCACACTTGTTAGTGACACTTGAGGGAACAAACCCGAGAAGGAAGATAATCTTGGGCTGGTTGAATAGCCAGTTCCTGCTGAATCTGACCAGATTTGGGTATCTGATTCACTCATACTCCTCCTCCTCCTGCCTGCAAATCCCAGCCTGGCTGTTCCTGTAAGTCTGTCCCATGCCAAGCTGAGCCGAGTTGGCAGGCACTGGGTTCAGCACAATAAATTATCCTGACTTGTCAGCTCCTTCTCCCCTACTCCTCAGATTCATCATTACTGGGAAGAGGGGGGTGCTGTGCTTGTGTAACCACGGTGGGTCTGGCCTCTGTGATCATGTCATTATACCCCCAGCAGACATTTGGAATAAATGTTAAATAATCCCACAAAGTCAAACCCTGTTAACACCAGCAGCAGGAACTGAGTAGTTCCAACGCTGGGAATGGAGAGTGAGGGAGGGGGAGGTTTGGGTAATTCAGCCCTTCCAAGGAGCGATTCATGGGATCAGGGAAAGGTTTTGGGTGGAAGGGACCTTAAAGATCACCTAGTTCCAGCCCCCTGCCATATGCCAGCTTGGGGAGATGCCTCCTGCATAACTAAATATGTTCTCTGTGCCATTAGGATGCACGAGGCTGCAGGGACACTGTGTCCATCTCCTCTCTGCCTGGCAGCAGCAGCAGCAGGGTGTGATGGGGTGGGAATTCTGCTCAGTTTGCTTTGCCTTCTCTTTACATTTACCAGCCTTTAGGATCCCTGAAAGCCTCCTTACAAAAAAAAAACACCCCTACAAGTGTAATAATAATTAGAATATCATTGTTATCAAGGATAATGTTAATTAGAAAAAAAGAAGAGGTCTTTTTAATTTACTTCCCTTTTTTTGGAGTTTGTATTAAATCCCCAGGGCCCAGCTCAGCAAAACACTGCAGTGCCTATTTCAGTGCATCCCTGAGGGAATGTGCATGTGGTGAGCTCTCAGGTAGGATCACAGGTAATGAGAAGGAGGTGAGAAACATCCCTTGGCAGATCAGGATAGAAGAAAACCTCATAGGAAACAGGAATTGCTTCCAAAAAGATAGTTTGGTGGTCATTGCTGGTGACTAGTACAATACAGTGGTTGCAGGGGCTGGGAGCTCCTGAATGTTTAATCCTGGCATTTATAAAGCACAATGGATTCAGGCTGGACAGTTGTCAGCTTCCCCAAATCCAGCATAATTGGGTCTTTAATCTGCTCAAGAGATTGCTGGATATCAATGCTATTTCCTCCTTTGGATGAGGGTGGTACAAAAAGAAAAAGGAGGAAAAAAGAGGCACATGATGTGAATTTATTTGCATCTTCCAACAATAATCCAGTCATTCTGCCCAGAACATGCCTGTCTTGCTTAATGCCCCTTTATGCAGTTTTCTTTTTTTATGATGCCCAAGAGTTTATTTATTTATTTAGGAATTTCTTTTGCTGAGGTGGAAAATCAGAAGCAGAAAATGCCATTCCATCTTTTTTTTTTTTAATTTAATTTTATTATGGTTTATTTCGCAAACAGTGGCTCAGCTGGGGGTTAGCTGAGCCCCCCAGCAGGTGGGAAAATGCCAGGTCCTCAAGTTTCATCTTCTGCAGAGATCCATTGGAGCAAGTCCCAACACCTCAAAAGCAATTCCACTTCCTACAGCAAGAAATGGCTGCTGTTGGGGGAGGCCAACTTCCATCCCACCATTATAATAGCCAAGACTCAAACTCTGTCCTCAAATGCCCCAGAATCCCAGGCAGAAAGCTGCACATAACATTTTTCCTCTTTTGTATACATTTTATCTGGAAAAGGCAGAACTGTGAGGATTTTGGAATGGGTGCCTTATTTCAGCTTTGCTTGCTAGAAACAATCCTATTGCTCCGAGTAATTACACAATAAATTTGTGAGAGGGATATAAAGCCATAAAAGCAGTGCTAATGGTTTGCAATTTAATAGCTGAATTGTAAATGAATTTTCCTATAGCAGCTTTAATGCAGCGGGCTGCTGCAATTAAGAGAACATTCTTTGGGGTGCCTTTAATTTTTTGTTGTTGTTGTGAAGTTCAGTGCCATTAATTCTTCAGTTTAAAGAAACTGAATCATTAACCACTTCAAGCTGTAAAAGTCTATTTTGGCTTCCTCTGCAGCCAACAAAACTTTCTCCCAGAAAAGGTGGTTTTGGCCTGTTTGACACTTGTATTTTCTTATACTAGTGAGTGTGGAGTTGCAGCAGGTATTGAGCTTATGCCCTTCATCCTCTTTCCATCATCATCCATCTTGCATCTTCTGCCATGGGAGTGGAAAGCCAAGAGGACTTGGCCGCACAGGGAGACCCTGTTCATAGCATTTAGCATCTCTTTTTAAATTAATATTTGGTAAAGGAGTATGTAAATGGAGGTATGTGGGTATTGCAGTGCTCTGTGCACCCCTAAACCTCAGAGCTCTCTGGGAAGAGAGGGGTCCCCATTTTGCCCTTGCTGGGAAGATGTTCCATGCAGAGATGGAGCCCCATTGTCCCCCCTTTCAAGAACTCATCCCCTTCCACAATGCCCATTTCTTTCTCTTCCCCTTTCAAACCCTCTGGATTTCAAATGTCATTCCCAAACAGCTCAAGCTCTTGGAAATAATTTTGCTGGAGTGGGTACCCCAAACACTGCCCCTTCCTGCAGTGGTGCCAGCAACAGCTCCCTTGGTTTGCCTCATCACATTCCTCTTCTTCTCACATTCCCTTAACTACATCTTTCCACTTCCACACCAGTGTCCCCTCAGTGGCCTGTGTTTGAAGAAATTGCCATGAAAAACAGAATCTGATCTTGGAAGCATCTTTGGGGCAACTGAAGTTGTTGATAGTTATTGAGGGGGTGTAATTACACTACTAGGAACACTTGCTCTGTCCACTGAGGAGCAGGAGGACTGGTGCATCACTTGGTGTTTCAAATGAAATTGACACAGAGAACTCTAATCTGACTGCAGTGGGTGATAATGAAAAGACACAATCATGTGTAAGAAGCTGATGGAGACCTGATACTGCTCTGAGGGGCAGCTCCAAATCTCCTCCTCCCACCACTGAATCCAGATTAAGGGGAATGTGTAAGACAGTTTTATCTCTGGAGCATCCTTATTATTGGAACTTGAGCTTCAATTTTAGGGGTTTTTTTATTCATCAGCCCTTAATAGATGGTAGTTCATGCTCCAGTCCATGGATGCGGTGTGTACGTCCCTGCCCCACTCCCAGCAGGGATTTGACCTTGAAGCTATTCCTGCATAATCATAAAAAAAATCCTCACTGAAGCAGGTAACAGAGAAAAATGATTTAGTGAGGACTGGTCTGGCAGTGTGCTCAGTCAGTGCTGGATCAAGCAGGGGTATCCTGGCCTTGCTGTGGGGTCAGTGGGGCATAGAAGATTTGTGACCAGGCAAAATGGGGGTCTGACATTGCGGAAAATGCCAGCCATCTCTCCCCAAAAACCTCTAAAGGTGTTTTTGGGTGAGCTGGGAGCAACACTGCCCTGCACAGCCAGGACTGCTGCTTTGTGGAGGGATGGAAGGTGTTAACTAGTCTGGGGAGCAGCGTTGGGATTCCTGCTCCTGAGCCATGGAATCTGCTGCGGGAGGCAGTGGCCGTGGGATTCATAGATGCAAATGGGGAGCAGGGGAGGGGAACAGAAAGTCTAAGAATCCATTGTAAAGCCTAAGGGCACTGCTGAAATCCGAGCTCAGAGAGAAGGCTGGAGTCTGTGCCGCAGGACTGCAGGCAGTTAAAAAGCTTAAAAATGGTGTTTCTCATGAACTTTAAGTCCCTGAATCTATTTCAAAATATCCTGTGTGAGCACATTCACTTGAGGTTGTGCTATTTGGTGGATCCACTCCAACTTCCTCAATTTAAAAAAACAAAACTAAGAGAAACCTTTTGATTTTTCACTCAGTGCTTGATCTTGACCTTGAAATTTGCCACCTGCCATCTCACCTCTTTTACTTGATCCTGGTGGAACCTGTCACACCCGGGTGTTTGCTGGGGATGGAGGTAACTCCTGTAGCCTGGGACAGTATTTGAACAGCACCTGACACAGGAGCATCATGGTCCTTTTATCCAACAAGTGCTTCAACAATATAAATATTTAAGTACAATAAACAATTATGATCAAGTGTCTTGGGTGACTGCACATGGTAAGTGAATTTGAAATTCATTTCCCATGGGTATTCAGGCTTCACATTCACTTTCTGTGGATGCTCATGCTAATAAAACTTCATTGCACAGAGGGAGAACACAAGAGAGATGCAAATATGACAAGGGCAAATTTGCTTAAGAGTTCAAATGAATATTCACCAACTTTTTTATTATTTTTAAGTATTCATTCCCATTTGCTATAAAAAGATTATTTTATCTTTGCTCTCCAAGCTCAGTGAAGCATGTGTTTGAGGTATAATATATATTTCCTTGTACTAATGAAAAGTTTTGTTAACAGCAATTAAGGAGTACATTTAAAATGTGCTTTATCTCCAGAAAATGTCTCTTCTAAACCCATGTGAGTTACCACCATCCTGACTAACATCTGTATTTCAACACATCTTGCAGTTTAAGGCTGGGATCTCCCTGTTTATCAGCTGCAGATCTCAGATCCGGATCCTGACACCATTATTTTCCTCTGATTTTCCTTGCTCATCTTTCATCTCACATTGCCCTCAGTTATGAGGATGCCAGAGATACTTTTCCTTCACACAAGCTGAGCTCCTGTTTTGAAGGACTTGGGGGTCACCATGGCTCCGTTTTGCCTGAGGCAGAGGAAGTACAGTTTTGACATCTTCATTTGATTTCTGTCCTGGAATTGAAAGAGATGCAAATTAGCAATAATGAATATTTTCATTAAAAGTGTCTAGACATTACATCTGAGAGCAGGATAATGGTGCTGCTGCTTTATATAAAATAGTCTGAAGTAGACACAGGCTGCCTTTTTTTTTGTTTTGGTTTTTTTCAGAAAAGATAACATTTATTTAAAGAAAATGTAATTTAATGTAAGTGAAATTAGGGTAATTGCTAATTATGTAACTGCAAATGAGGCAGATCTTTATCTTGAGATGAGTCCGTCTAGCACAGATTATGAAGTTACTTTTATTCGAGTGGCATCAGGAGGCAAAAAACCCAATGAAACAGTCCTAAGCCGTTTCTCATGCTTGTCCAGACCTTTTGGATAGCGAGGAGTGTGAGGGATGGATCATCACCCCCTCTTCCTGCAGGTCTGGTCTAAAATTTAGTGTGGAAATGTAAATGTGGATGTTCAAAAAGGTATGGGTTTTATCATAGAATCCCAGAATGGTTTGGGTTGGAAGGGACCTCAAAGCACATCCAGTCCCACCCCGCGCCATGGGCAACAATACCTTCTACTATCCCGGGTTGCTGCAAGCTCTGTCCAACCTGGCCTTGGATACTTCTGGGGACGGGGCAGCCACAGCTTCTCTGGGCAACCTGTGCCAGGGACTCCCCACTCTCGCAGGAAAGAATTTCTTCCTATTATTTGCCTAATACATTTTTTCTCCTACTATATATATTTTTTCGTAATGGCTACTATATATATATATATAGTGAATGACAGCCTTGGGACTCCCCCCAGCCACGGATGGGGAGTGGTGCTGCAGGCTGGAAGGTGGCTGGGATGGGAGCCTGGCTATGCAGTGCTCCCCCAGGAACACAAGGAGAAAATGTGGGAATAATGGAAACCATTTTAGGTGATTTTAACTGTCAGATATTAGAAGCAACGTAAAATGCCCAAGTGAGTTGACAGCAGCTCAGTTTGATTCCTGCCATAATCTGACTCAGAGCCCAAATTTTTCAAATGTTGTTAATTGCCTTGGAATTGATTTTATACTGAGACATTTTATCACACTTGTGTATTTGGTGGTGTTTGATTTTTTTTTTTTTAATAAGTAATTTGTGTCAAAGAGACTTAATTAGAAGATGCATTTCCCCTGCCCTTCTATGGCTGGTTGTTCCATTGGGGTAAATCAACTGTGTGGTGAGATGAAGGAATTGTTCCATATTTAACTGGAAAGGCTAAAAGTATTTCATGGGTTGCAAGTGCACTTTTCCACTGGACCCTGTTCACACCCTGTAACAGCCCATCTGTGCCACAGTTTCCCCATCCTGTTAAATGATATCTGCAGTATTTTCCTACCTAAACAAAGAAAAAAAGTACTTGTGAGTTATCTGATGTGAAGGGATTTCTCTCAATCTGGGAAAAGTGTCATTTTTCACAAGGTAGATGACTCCAGCCAACCTGTGTTATGAACATTTAAAGAGATGGACACCAGTACACTCTAAGCCCCAAACTCACAGAATCAAGGAGTATATACTGAAGCCTTAAAACACCACTCTAAGCCAGGTAATGTGTACATGCAGAAATATTACTGCGGTTTCTCAGCTGCCTTCTCAATGCTGAAACTTGATGTAGGTGTATTTTTAGGTCTTTCATATGTTAGTGGAAATGTAATGGTAGGTTTGTAATCTTATGCAATACAGAATTAGTCCACCCTGCTAGTAGCATCTTGAATAAAAACAGGGGAAAAAAAGGGGGGTGGGGGGAAGGAGAAGTCTTGTTTTATTGTTCTACACTCCCCAGCACGTTCTTTTGTTGTGAAAGGGACTGGTTTGGCAGTGAGATGACCCCCCAAACCAGGTGTGACCTGGTGCTGGTGCCACCAACAGAACAAGGGATGATGATGACACTTACACCAGAGCATGTTCTCTCACTTGTACTGAAAGGGAATGTGCTCTGCCTTGTAGGAATAAATTAAGTTTCACCCCTGTCTAGATTGTGCTGTTTGGTCCCTGAAACACCCGTGGGAGTTTTGTGGATGCACATGTGCTCCCTGGGTGGTGGATGGCAGTGGGGAACACTGTGCTGTGCATGTTAAACCTCCTCTCCATTACTCTCTGGACCCCTCCATTTCTACTTTAATTTTAGGATTACTTTAGAGGCACAAACCACCCTTGAAATCTTATATTTTATGTATACCACAAGTATTTTAGTAAACAATCACATTTCTATCTATCATCTCCCTTTTCCAGAATGCTCCAGCTGACTCTTCCCATGGCTCTGCCCTGCAACCCCTGTTTTTAGTTTTGTTTTCCAGGAAGGGAGCAAAGGGCTGTTCTCCCACTGGTTCTGCTGATGGTGTTATACTGCCACAGTTGAAAGGGATGGGTGCAAATATTTATTCCTGCCTCCTGCCCAATTTAGGACAGTGAACTTGCCTGTAATCTGTCAGGATAAAGCATCTAGAGGGTCATGAAAATGCAGAGGCATCTGAATTTCACAGTGCCTCTTGCTAATGTCAAATCTTCCTTGGAATTGACTTCCCAGGACAAAGAAGCTGTCAGATGAATGCTGATGCTCTATTAATGATGGGGTAGGGTGACCCACCCTGGCGTGTCATCACTGTCGGTGAAGGAAACACAGAGGCAACCCATAATCACCTTTCCTGCATCTGTCCCACTAACACCTAATTTAAGTATATATTTGTCTGCTGATTGATCACAGGATTTTTTTCACAGCACTTATTATCCTGGTATCTGAGCGCTTCACATTCTCCCTATTCATTGAAGTTTTCACATGATCCTTACAACAGTATCTTAACTGGTGGTAAGTCTGTAAAGCCAATGTCTCTGCAGACTTCCCATTTTGCCCTTCCTAAGAGAACAGGGGATGTGTTGGAGTAAGTCAGCATGACCTGATGTCCCAAATCACTTTGGCAGTTCTGAAAAAAACCTAACCACACCTTTCCCCCTTAATTTGTGATGGGCAAAAAGGATGCGGAAATGGCATTTTATACAGACTTCACCTGCAGTGACAGAGCAAGAGCAGTGTTAGACTGGACACGAGACACTGTCAGAGAGCAGGATTAGACTGGATATGAGGAAGAAATTCTTCCCTGTGACAGTGGTGGGACACTGGCACAGACTGCCCAGAGAAGCTGTGGCTGCCCATTCCTGGAAGTGTCCAAGGCCAGGCTGGACAGGGCGTGGAGCAACCTGGGACAGTGGAAGGTGTTGCTGCCCATGGCGGGAGGTGGAGCAAGATGATCTTTAAGGTCCCTTCCAACCCAAACCATTCTGTGAGTCTGTGAAAGCAGCTCCTGGATGGGGATTGCTGGGCTGGAGACCACCACAAGGTCAGACGTATCCATGCAAGAAAGCAAAATGATCACAGCACATCATCACAGTTGCTTCTGTGCACCATGAGAGGAGGACTTCATGCGTAGTTTACAGTGGGGGGTACATTGAACCAGGAGGGTGGACCAGACTTAGATTTTTTTGTCAAGGTTTATGTATTGACTGGTGAGGTGAGGATGAGGTCATTTGGAAACAGCTGCAGCACATCAAATGTGTATGACTGGGAGTTTTAATGGCTTAATTCACCTCTCAGTTGCATAGACCAACCCCAACCAGGTGGGAGATATGCCACAATTTATTTCTCTCATCATTGCAGGGGAAACACTCCAAATTTACACTGAATCCAAACAGTTTTATGTTTTGCACAGACCCTGAAACTCATGGGTAATCTGTCCTCAATAAGAAGGCAGAACCCAAAGTTTTAAATACATTGCAGCAGGAGCTCAGCACTGACGCCGATACCTGCTCATGCAAAGCTGGCCGCTGACGTCTTTCCCATAAATATTTAAATACAGCTGAATGTACATGGATTCATGGATTGCTGTAATTCATTAAACAAATGTTGGGTTTAATAGTGCTTTGTATAAAGCTGGTGTCATGGATACTCTCAGCTGTGAAATATGCTATGGAAGTCATTTGTTTGAAAAGGGGTCTAGAAATCTGCTTCCTATTAACGTAAAATGGGTTTACCAGAGAAAAATCTCTGGGATCACATTTTTCTCCCAATTATCCCTTCTCAGTGGGATTCCTCGAGGTTTGTGCTGGGTAACTGAGATGTGTCTAAGCTGGGGGGTTTGGAGATGAGGTTTGTTTTGATCCATTAAGCTTGTATCTCGCCGTGGTGATGTAATTCCCCCAGTCTGAGACACTTTATAAACATTAATGGGTTTGTTTTCACGGTCCTGGGGGATGTGCAGGAAGGTCGCCAGGACCATTTCACCCACACAGAAAAAGGGGTGGGGAAATATGTCATGGCAGCATTGTGGGGAAAACCAGAATATTCACTCTGATTTTTACCCTGTCCATCCTTAGCGCTGTCTGTTTTAATAACTTATAAGTTAATAAATTATTAAGCTAATAAGTTATTACAGCCCAGCAATACTGCATCAACAAGGTTTGCATTAAGATACTGCTGTATATTCCTGAGGAAGGAAAGACTCGATGCTCTGTATTTACAAGGGAGAAGTGGGTGAAACACAGTTATAAATATACAAATAGTAGCATGATCTTTACAGAGGGAACAGAATTGTAGGTATTAGCAACTATTGTAACTTTGATGGGAATTACTTAGCAGAGACATATTGGAAGAGACTATGGAACATGGTCCATGCTGTCCTTTTCCTGGGGATTACTGCTGGAGTTTGCTGGTGTCTTGGGCTGGATTGACTTGGTGATGAATGGCCACACAGATGCCTCTGGTGACATTTGGAAGGGGCCAAATTCTCTTTGCCCTACAATAAGCCAGGGCATAACAAACCTGAGGCATGGATCAAAAATCCCACTTTGGAGATCTTTTTCCCATCTCTGAAGGTCCATTTTTGAGGATGTGCTGAAAGAAGCTGATATGCGCAGCCCGTTCAGCCGGGATTGTTTCTGCAAACAGAGATACATGGAGAAGATGAGAAATTAATGTAAATACACAGACAGAAGGCAATTTTTTTTTTTTTGGAGGAAGAGAGGCAGATAAAAAGCGATCAGCAGAATTTACATAAGCCTTCCCCACCACAGGGGTCATCATTCTGCAGGATGACACATTGAAATTCATTTTTATTAAATTCTGGGTGATTATGTAATTGGAAAAAGAAAGATTTAATTGAATCATGTCAAAGGGCCCTATTAGATTGCGTTCAACCTTAACACAGAAGGTTTTTCCCGTTTAGTTAAACTGGTTCTTTTGCATATTGTACATATTAAACTATAAAAAGTGGTAATCTGAATAGGAAATTAAAGGGTTTGCAAGGCCTGGATGGTACTCATGTGCTTCTCAGCCTGTTTTCATCTCTTATGTCTTTTCATATTCCTTTTACTGCAGTCATTAGGTTGAAACAAGAGCAAAGATGAAGGGTAGTGCTCTGAAATCTTCCTCCATCCTGTTTTATTCCATTTACGTATTCTTGAGGAATGGCCTGCCTGGATGTGATGTCACTACAAGAACATGTTGCCCAAAACTGAGGGTTTTTTTCAGGTTTTCAAGGCTCCCCTTGCACCACCTGAATAGTTGCTGAATGTAGCTAAGGCTGAACAGAGATGTGTGGCTTGTTGGCATTGACTCGGGTTTCCCATGTATCCTTAGGAAATATTCCAAATATCTCCTTGCCTCATTTGCATGGCCAGAGACTCCCATCCTTTTGGGATATAGACTCCCTGAGTAGCTGCCAAGCTTCTGGTAAAAGCTGGAACAAAAAACAAAAACAAAAAACCAACCAACCAACCAACCAACCAACCAACCAAAAACAAAAAAACCAAAACAAATAAAAAACCCAACCAAAACCACAAACAAACAAAAAACAAAAAACAAACAAAAAACCAAAACAAAAAACAAAAAACAAACAAAAAACCAAAACAAAAAACAAAAAACAAACAAACAAAAACAAAACAAAAAAACAAAACAAAAACCCAAACAAACAAAAAAAACCCCAACCAAACAAAAAAAAACACACCAAGCCAAGCCAAGCCAAGCCAAACCAAACAAACTAAAAAAACAAAAAACAAAAAAAAAGCAAAGTAATTTTTGGAAATTACATATTTCTAATTTGGCCTCTTTAATTAGCATTTAATTCTTTTTTTTTTTTTAAAGTTAAAACTAATGGGCCAAAGCAAACAAGGCACAATTCATTTCCTAAAGTTTCATTTCATCCCAATTTTGAGGATTCCAGCAAAGGCTTGGCCTTCTGAGAACATGACTCAGTTGGGTTGGGAATGCTCCATCCTTGTGCCTGCACTGCTTTTTTTCCACCAGCTGATATCTTTGGATTGCTGTGACACTTTGTGCTCTTTCCAGGTGGAAGCTTGGAGAAATCAAATTCTGCTCTGAGAGATTGAAATCCATTTTAATGGACTCAGCAGTTCCTTAGCAAGAATGGGAGGAGGCATGGGAAAGGGGGAAAATTTTCCAAGATATCTTCAGAGGAATTCAGGAGGACGTGAAAGTGGTAATGAAGGTTTTTAAAGCAAGGTTTTTAATTCACAGAGTCCACAGCCAACTTTAGGGCACATTTTTTAAATAGCCAGGCACTAATGTAGAAATTCTCTTTATCAGTAAATTAAAAGAATTCCAGCTCTGGCAGTGCAGCAGCTCAGCTACTCTATTATTAAGGTTAGATTGAGTAAGAAATACAATTTGGAATTTGCCTCAGCAGCTAACTGTGTTCTTGGAAGGTTCAAATCAGCTTTAACCTGATTTTTTATGATAGAAATAATGTGCCAGTACTTTAAAGCTGAGTTCCTTTTTGCTGAAACTTAAGTTTTATTCAAGTGCAATGAATAAGTTTTGCATATATGGTACTGGGATTGCACACTCAGGTTATCTGGTTACATACATAATTCTCTCATTTGCAAGCACAGTCTGCAGCACATACTCATGCAAATTAGGTATGAAACCGGGCATTTATCTTTATTAGAATTCAGTTTCTATATATACTTAAAGAACTTCATCTCATTTGGGGATGGCTGCAGAAGTGATGAAGAAAGAATTTCAAAAATTACATTTATTCTCCTTGCAGGTTGTTTGTTGGTCCTTTGGGAGTTCATTAAGGAAAACAGAACTTTCCACTGATATTCAAAGTGCGCTGGCCCAGCACGAGTGTTTGCGTTGCAGACACCACTGGAAACTCTGTCAGAAATAACTGTTCCAAAGCCACGGTACCATTTATCTGAATAAATACTAGGTTTTCTGTTGTTTTATAATATCCAGATGGATTGATCCAGATGGATGTAATGTGTCTAGGTGCCACTTTATAAGGACATGATCCTCTTGACTCTTGGAAAGCCAGTTGTACCCACAATCTGAGTGTTTTGGGGACCCTGGCTGATCTTAGTGGTGTTTTTCACATGACTGGCATGACAGATTTACCTGATTTCTGTTCGCACAAGCTGCCTGTGGACTCTGTGTACCAAACCCTCTGCTCCTGCAGAGCCCGATCCCTGCACTCCCTAGGGACTTGTCACTCTGTGGGACGATGACATGCTCCTGTTTTATCTCATGTCAAGTCTCTCCCAGAGTCATCCCTGCAGCTCTCTGAAAAGGGGAGCCTTTTCTATCCTTTTTGCTGCAGTTTGGTCAGGGTTCTGCAGTGTCAGTGGTGCTGTAGAAGGACACCCTGACGTTTAAGGAACTGTCACAAATTCTCAGCTTGTTCAGTCAAAAGCCTGAATTTAGGCAACTGTCAGAGGGTTTAGCAAATTGTGTAGGACTGTTTCTCTCCTTTTCCTTATGGGTTGTGATTTTCTCTGGCTTTTCCCTTGGCCAGACCCCTTGCTCACTGTCCTGGCTCCCTGCTGTGCTTCCTACACTCACTCCTGTTTCTGTGAGGCTCCAACCCCACTGCCGTGGGGGTTTCTGCCCAGTTCCTAAATCATTCATAAACTCTTCCAGGTAGAGGTGGCTTAGTTGACAACATGCAGCAGTGCTGCTTGCAGGTCATCGAATCAGAATCACAGAATATGCTGAGCTGGAAGGGACCCATCAGGATCAAGTTCAACTCCTGGCCCTGCACAGGACACCCCAAGAATCCCACTGTGATTTGGGATGCAGGAACAGCTTTGGGAGGTAAAGCCATGCAGGCCATAGCTTCCAGAGCATCCCCATCCATGGGGCTCGGAGCAACCCAGTCTAGTGGAAGGTGTTCCTGCCCATGGCAGGGGGATTGGAACATGGTGTTCCTTAAAGTCCCTTCTGACCCAAATCATTCCATGATTTTATGATCTCATTTTGGCGGGGATGAAGCCATTGGCATGGCTGCTGTGGGCAGGGTGGCAGCTCTGCAGGCTTGCTGCAGCCCTGGCAAACATGCAGGTGGATCCCTCAGAGGGATGGAAAAGGCACAGGGAAACATCCGTGCTCCCTCTAGCAGTCGCCAGCGAATGGATGATACCAATAATTCTCGATTTTTCACCCTGGGTTCATGCCACACAAACCGCCAGTGTTAGAGCTCTCGCACTAACGCTGCTGCAGTGGTGACAGCATTCAGGTGGCTCTCCCCTCACCGCCAAAATCCTTCCAGAGGGATTTTTGGAGCCCATTCTTCTCCATCTGCCGCAGGCAGCTTCTGGGTACAGTTACGCTCAGGAGTGTACCTGAGCGCAGTTAGCGGAACGGCTTTTCATTTAGTGGCATTTTCAGCTCAGCGTGGGAACTGCCGCATCCCCGCAGCACCCCTGA
>VXBX01001953.1:20244-100584 GCA_013400415.1 Scytalopus superciliaris | reverse complement strand
CAGTGTCGTTGTTTATTGTTTATTTTTGGGGGTGTCCGGTGCGTCCCGGCGGGCCCCCGGTTGCGGGTCCCCCGGTGGGTTTGGAGATAGGTCGTTCCCCGCTGCTGCTGCCGCCTCGTTTGGCTCCTGCGCCGCCCGCACAAGGACGGATCCCCCGTCCCTATTCCAAACCCTCGCCGCCCCCCACATCCTCTCGCTGCTCGCGGCCCCCCTCTCCCATCACCATCACCACCCCCTCTGTTCCCATCCCTACGCCGCTTCCCGCCCCGGGGTCTGCCCACGCCGGTTCTCCCCGGTAATCCCGCTCGCACAGCCGGTTTCGTAATTCGGTAGGAAAGCAGCCATGTTACCGCCGCGATCCGCCACTCCGGCCCCGCCGCTCCCCTCCTGCCGCTGGGGCCGCGCTGGGCTCGGCCCGGCGCGTCCCGTCCCGGGGGTCGGGCGAGCTGCGGGGCTCGGGGCCGCGCGCGGCGACAGGAGCCCACCCCGGACACTCAGGACCCCAGGCACGGTGTGGAGGGAGGCTCGAACAGCCGTTACGCAATGAACACACCCCCCTTCTCTGCCCCCTAAATCCCTGAAAAGTTGTCTCCAAACCTCGGGACCAAGTGTAGAAAACGGGGTGCAGCGGGTGCGGGAAGAGGCTTCGTGTGAAGCTTAAGGAACAGGGTCTGAATCGTTCCTGCAGTGCTCGTGGTGGGGTCCTTGCTCTTGCCGGGTTGAAATTCAGTTCCCTGCTATCAAAGTGTGTTGTGATCAGTGATACTTTGTATATATACATATTTGAACGTTTCTGTATATTTCCCAAATAATTTCAGGTTTGCATGATAATTCACCCGCAGCAGCCTTCGTGTCAGAGCAAAAATAGTGCAAGCCCTCCCCTTTCCTGATAACTGAATTTACACCTGTGTGATAAAAACGTCAGTAGCTGTAATTTACTTGTTACTTATTTACTGTATCTCTTCGTACAATGGTTCAGTGTTATTTAATATAACAGTGGCGTTTTGGTGCAGCTTTTTAAAGATAGCGTAGCTCTTGGTTGTCACTGCTTCTGGCAGGATGCAATCGTGGAATTATAGAATCATAGAACAGTTTGGGTTGGAAAGGATGTTAAAGATCATCTTGTTCCAAACCCCTCATTGTGGTTGGAACACATTGTGGTGTGATTGTTGTTTGTGGCATTAATGCAAACTGATTTAGAGGGATTAATTAGTCAATTTATTCCATCCAGTTTGTTGTATTTCTCTGTTTTGATAGTGGGGGTGTGAATTCCACTTGTTAAACAGAGTTAATCTGTTATCAGGTGGGTTTGCTGTGCAGCAATAGCTGGACCCGGCTGAGCTTCCTGGTGGCTGTGGGGATGCAGGGAGTGAAATCACCTGTGTGGGCAGGTATTTTCTGAACTGCTGTGCAGAGGTGGCTGTTGGTATAATTTCTGCTATGCTCTGCCATACGCCACAGCCAGGCTACCACGGAGCTTTCTTTTATAAAAGTCTGCTGAAAGGGCAGAAGGAGGATGCTGGCCTCCATCCTCCCTTGTGGAACAGGGGTATCAGGAATGCAGATGCTGACACGTGCTGTACAGGGCATGAATGTGGAAATGCAGCTTTCCAGGAAAGCAGGTAAAATGCTTTGGATGTTCAGTCCACACTGACTTCTGTGGGTGTAATCAGTGCATGGTTTCATTTATTCTCAGGATGCTTCTTGGAAGACAGGTGTGTTTCTGCAGAGGGGCAGTGCCTGTGTTCCTGCAGCATGTCCCATCAAGGGAGTGGTCTTTGTGAGGTTCTTCAAAGGTTAGGGCTTCTTTTTCGTGTTTCTCAGAGGTTTTCTAATCTGTTTAGTGATGGAAAAACTCTTTTAGTTCCTTTACTATTAGCATGCTAGAAAACAGTCAGTACACTGTAAAAGGTACCAAAGAAATGCAGTCCCTTCCCCAAAGTGTGTTTCTGCTTAATAACTGTAATTACATGTGCTTTGGAGCTATGGGGTCCCTGTGACACGTGAGAAAGGGTGGTCCCATCTTCAGCGGGGTGGAAGAGTGACATTTTTAATGGCTGCTGAAAGTTTGGTCCACATTCCCAGTCTTTAAGCTGGCAAATTTAGCTTAGCGTGTGTATGTCTAGGAGTTCAGAGAAAGGAAGCTTCCCCAACAAGGTGTAGCTTCCATGGCCTTGTGGCTGCAGATGCATTTTTGTCCTTCCCCACAAGTTTATGAGGCTATTATTAAAATTGTTGTATATCCAGCAATGCGCAGGTGTTGTAACAGAAGCCAATCAGTTAAGTGTAAAATTACATCTGAAGAGTGTTGTGTTCATCTTGTTTAGGGAGGAGAAGAGGGAGAGTACTTGATCTCCACAAACCCTACCAATTAGATTCACTCTGCTTTGTGTTTCCTCCCTAGGTTTGGTACTATTGTTTATATACTGCCATAAACGCTCTCGTACATCACTCTGTGTTTGTATAGACAGGCCCAAGATATCTATAGTGAGTTGTATGCTTTTCTTCAAGGATTTTGAGATGACATTTGGAAGGATGGGGTGAAAACAAGAATCTTTGAATAGCTCTGCTGTTGTGTGTCTTCTAAGTAGGAGGGCTGCCAAGCTGTTTGATTTATGCAAATATATCAAAGGCAGGCAGGAGGATGAGGAATGGGGAATGGGGTGGCAGCCACTTACCTACAAGCGCAAATCTGGGGTATGGTGGTGGTGCTTGCTTGGGTGGCCAATGCATCTGCTTTGGTCCCGGTGCCAGTAGCACATGGTGGAATTGCCAGGTCCCTTTGCTTGTGGAATCATGGAATGGTTTGAATAGGAAGGCACCTTAAAGCTCATGTTCTTTAAACCCCTCTGCCATGTGCAGGGACACCTCCCACTATCCCAGGTTGCTACAAGTCCCGTCCAACCTGGCCTTGAACTTCCAGGCACAGGGCAGCCACAGCTTCTCAGGGCAACCTGTGTCAGGGCCTCACTATCCTCACAGGGAAGGGTTTCTTCTGTGTTACGGGAAGAAGCTCAGTGATCACAGCAGGCAGGTGCTCCAGGTGAGTCCCAAGTCACGTGGAAGGAGGTGAACGTGTCTCTGTGCCGTGCTCAGTTGGCAATTAACAGTGAGTTTGTCAAATGTGTTATTTGTATAATTATGGTGCAGCTTGAGACAGCTCGAGGTAATAACTCTGCCCCTTTTGTGCACAGAGACTTTTCTCTGCTACAGTGCGCTATTTTTGCCATGGCAAGGTACACTTCGAGGGCCTCTTTTCTGTAATTTAAATCAAAACTTGAAGAATTCAGCAAAGAGGGGGAGCAGGATGGTGAGTGTGTGTAGGTGGGCAGGAATCGAACTTGTACATCATTATGGTCCTTAGTGTGAGTGTTAATCATTCAACCTCTCAGTCCTGGCAGTCTCTTTTAAAAGGCAAGTTTGGGAGAAGTATTTTGGCTACAGCCTCTCTAAACTTGGATGTAGATCAGGGTGAAAATCAATACTTCATGTCCCTGGCTCTTAGCGCAGCAATTATAGGCATCACTTGGTAACATCACTGCAGCTGTGTGTCAGCACCCTGGCGTTGTAATTCTTGTCTGAATCTGTATGGATTGAATTGATACTGAGCAAAAGATGTGCCTATGCCGGGTGGTCCAGGTCAGGCTGCAGAGGTGGGGTGGGATGCTGGTGATGAGAGGGAGATGCAAACAAACCATCACAGCAAGTGCTATGGCAGGTCGGTGGTCAGTTGTGACCTCTGTCTTTGCTGGATGCACCTCTGATCTTTTGGCTTTGTGCCTTTGCCCAACCTACACCTATATTTCCAGTACTTTGGTTAAAAGCAATATCTGTGTGGAAATCCAAAGTTTGGGTGATGTCTTGCTGTACTCAATCAGGCAGTCTGTCCATTTAGCTCTGTGTTTTTGCTTGTAGTCTCCCTCCCACACTAAATGGAAAACACCTTAATTAATTAATGTTGGTAAAGTACTTGAAGATGTAATGTGCAATCAATAGCTAAGTGTTATTAATAACACCTCGCTCAGTGTTTGGTTTATCTCACTTCCTATTTCAGAGCATCAGTGGCACACTGTGGTCGCTGTGTCCTGGCTCCTCTTGGTGGGGTTGGTGGTGTTTGTGCGGATGCTTCCAAAATTCAGCTGGGAATGGGGCAGGAGCTGCAGTCTGCTCCTGGAACAAAGGGTTTCTCCTTGCTGCGCAGTGATCTCAGGCATGTGCAGCATAAGAAGGATTTCAGTTGTGCCTTGGTATGTGGTGATGCCAAGGGGCCAGGTGGACCTTTATGCTCATGACAGTCTGAAATAGAGTTTTTCTTTTTCCCTTTGATCTCGGTACCCTTTCATAGCTACAATGCAAAGACTTTGACTTTTGCCTGGGAGGCAATCAGTTACCTCTGTGCTGTTGCTATTTTGTGAGTAATCATCTCAGGTTGTTGAAAAATGTACCATTTTCATCTCTTCAGAAATCTTCCCTTCTGTTTGTTCTTCCAGAGCTGGAGAGCTGATACTGTAAAGAAGCCTGAGGGATTTGGATACTGCTGCCCAGTTGGGTATCGGGAGCATTTTTGTACCGTACTTACTACAAGATCAAGGTCTTGAAGTACTATTAATATTTCTGATAATTTCCTACTTCATTTCCTTCTGTCCTGTATAGTTCAGAGAGTAAGGGGGCAAGTGGTTTCATGCTCTGAAACAATTACATGTGCTGAGAAATCAGTTTGTGCTTAGCAACGTTCCTGTGGTGGCTTTAGACACAAGGGACAGGCTTCAGGTCCCTGCTACATCTTAGTCTTTGAAGATGTTAATTTAAATACCTTTTATGGAGTTTTCCTATTTAAAAGCCTTATCTGGCATTGTTAGCATAATATTTAGGTTATCATTGCTTTAGGGCTTGTCCAGGGGAGTACTAGGAAGCTCCTGAGGATGAGTAAGTTCAAGTAAACTCGGAAGTTGAAGGGGGACTTAATCCAGGGTTTTTGACTCCCCGGTTTGGACTGTAACCATGAAAACAGTGTTAGACTTGCAGGTGGGAAGAGTGAGTTAGAAACAGGTCCTGGTCTTAAACTCAGGGAAAGATTGTGTGATTTTGTCTTTTGGGTTCAGGCACTCTCAGATAGTCACTGGTGGGGCTGGGGTATCATCCAAAAGGATAGTCTGTCCCATCATTACTTATTCTTTGTTACTCCAGATCCATGGGTGAACTCAGTGTTCTCTATCACTGGAGCTAGGTGATGCAGAGAAGTCTGCATCCTGAATATGCAACTTTCTGAAAAGCCAGAAGAGGGCTTACAGCTTTGGGGCACAGGGGCTCCTTACCCAGCCTTGGTGGACAAACATCTTTCCTTGAGTGATCCCTACTCCTCTGTGTGCCCCCAGTATTGCTGTACACCAGGCACTGAGCTCAGCACTAGCAAAACTTCAATCTCCAGCTTGTTAAAATTCAGTCCTCATAATTTCTTGTTGAAAGGCAGAGATAAGCGCTCTGGTACTGATGCAGCAGCTCGCAGAACCAGTGCACTTGTAACATGGTCTGTGAGCCAGGCTGTGGCTATGTCTGCACACGAAACCCCAGGGAATTGGTCATCCAGAAGCCTCGTTTTTCAGGATATGTCCTCATCCATGGCATGCTGAAGGCTCAGGGTGTTGCTCCTCATTGCTTTGCAACCCATTCCTGCTTTTTCTTGCTGTATAATTTTGCTTGAGTCTTTATGGCTGATACTTTCAGGTTTCCATTGAGATGGAATTTGTGGAAGCAACACATCTAGAGACCTCCGGCTAGACTGGAGATGTGTCCTGTGGTAGCAGGAGGTGGGATGGGTTTGGCTTTTTTAAGGAAAAAGAAGCTGTCTCACCAGAATGAAGACATGGAATAACTTCTGAAAGCTTTGGCTAAAGTCCTTTGTCAGTTTGTTTGCAGGAGTTGCAAAGGGGGGGGAAAAATCTCTTCCCAAGGTTTGCCTTGTGCACCCCTGGCCAAGATGGATAATTGGAGGCTTTGGGGTGCGAGGGTGAGGATTTGGGGTTGTCTCCCTGGGGCCAGAGGCTGAGTGATGGTGATGGGCTGTAATCCAAGGGGACCTGAGATAACGGGCCTTCCAGGAGGACAATGCATTGCCAGATAAGAACAAATTTGCAGAGGTACTGATCATGACTGAGCATGACACTGGCTGGAGGCTGCAGCTCCCAGGACATCCTGATACCTCTCAGTCCATCTCTGGCTTCCATAATCTGATAAACTACTGATTTCCCTAATCTGGTTAGTACTCTTTTCCAGGATCCCCATGAGGATCCTGTGGGATGAGAACAGGAGCAATACAGGCTGGATGCTCCCATGTGGACTCGTCGGTGGCTTTTGGGGCAGGCTTTTGGCTTTCAGCTGTGCCTGATGAAGTGATGTATCTGTGTCTGAAAATTGCAGAGACCTTTGTCTTGGAGTGCAGAATATGAACTGCTGCAGCAGAGAAATGTTTTTGCGTAGAGCAATTAATAAGAAATGGGGTTTTGTCACAAGGATTTCTTACACCTGCATGGTGGGAGAGCTGCTGTGGCCAGGGCCGTGTTTGCCCTGAGAAATGGAAAAAGCTCTTGAGTTTTGCTGTTTAGATATGTGGTCAGCCACAGATTCTAAGTACATGAGACTAGAGTTTGCTTTTGGATCACTTGGACAATGGGAATGGAGCAGAGATGCCTACAGAAAGGTGAAGGGGAGTGTGATGCCATCATAAAGGCATCATGGATGTCCTGTGGGCACCCAGAAGACCCAGTGTTTGGAAGAGGATCACCCATATCATTGAAGAAGGTAAAAGGACTGAGTGATGCTCTGCTGTGATGTTGGCTGGGCTCATTACAGTCTTGGAGAATCACCCTTGTCCCTTGTTGCTTCTGCAGACAATTTTTCTGGAAGGCCCATCTCTTCTGAGGGCATCCATAAATCCATTTCTCACCCTTGGTCCTTACAGAGTCATTCTGACTCATGTCGTTTCATGCCATTTCTCCCTCTAAATTAAAGTTTCACAGGTTTTAGAGGCCGTATCTGGGAGCTGAACCCTCAGGGTTAGCTTACAGGGAACTGATGTGTCACAGCCTTTGCTGCTGTCATCCCAGGAATGTGCTGCTGTCCTCTGCAATCTCCTCTTTGTTGTCCCACTTTGCTGGGTGGCATCAGGGGGAGAATCCCAAACCTCTCCATCATGTACTCTCTCATGAGAGTGTGTGTCCTCCCTCACCAGGGTGTTTTTGCCTTTCTGCAAAAAATAGCAGGTATTGGAGGGAGGGGAATAATATTTGGTGTGAATATGTGGGATGTAAAGACTGCAAGGGAGCACAGTGGTGTCCTGATGCCGATCTGCAGGTTTTAATCTGACTCTGTGTTGTAGCAGCAATCAAACCTGGAGAGCTGACATTGCTGGGAAGTATTTTTTTGCAGGAAAGGTGAAATAGAACTTGTGCCTCTGCTGCAACAGACTGAGGCCATTGGGGTTTGGATCTGAGACCCTAAAACTTGAGTCTCTGGTTTCCTTTACCTTTTAATTCATATCAAACCATGAGGTTTGCAGAAGTGGATCTCTTTCATTACTCTTTCATTTCAGCCAGTACATTAAATATTAAATAATACATTATATTCACTTGGTTACAGTACAACTGGAGAGTTTTTCAGTGGTGGGTGCCGCTGGGTGTGCAGGGCATTCATGTATAGAGATGATGAAGGATGAGGGATGGCAGTGTCCCTGCACACTTCTCCTCCAGTCTTTTGTTTTTAAACTGCCCATCATCCTCCCCTGGATATTAACTGGAAAAAGCAGCTTGGGATTACTGTTGACCATCACTGATGGGTTGAGTGGGGATCCCAGCCCTGAGTCTTGGCAGTAGTCATGCCACAGGCTAACTCCCCAAGTAACAGCTTCCTTGCTGCCTTTTAAGAGCCCAGAATGCTCAGTTTTGGTGTTGTCTGCTTTTTCAAAGTGTGTACAGGAGTGTTTCTTACCTTTTAGGGCTGAGTTTAAGGGTCTTTGTAAGGTTCTGCTTTTGGTCCTTGGCTGGTTTGACTCGTCTCTGCCCTCCCACTACAAACTAGAGGACTCTTAAAGGGTTTAGTGGACCATACTTAAGTTTTCAGTAGGGAAACCTCCAAATGCAGCTGTATTTTGAATTTTGAACAGCAGTTCCTCTCCGATGTGGAAGGCAGGAGAGTGCAGTGTGTTTTGGTAGGGGTGGCACAGCCTGGTGTGTGTGGTCTGGGCACAGCGAGGCTGCCGGAGAAGACCTTGAAGGATCTGTTTTCATCTTTGAGCTGTGTCCTTCTGCAGTCTTTCTCTAGAGTGACTCCTCAGTGAGGGTGAGAATGAGCAGAGCCCAGCTTGGAGTTACTCACTGGGATGCTTCCTTGAAGCTGAACAACATCTGTGGGATTTCGTGTAACAGCAGCACATTCAGAAAACAGATTCCTCATCCTGTGATGGCAAAGTATTCCCTCTCTGTATGTTCATAATTGTTTGTTCTAGCCTTAAATGCACCCAATTATTTGCTTTTATGTTTGTCAGTTATTGCATTATCTGCTCAGTCAAAACCTGTTGTTTTATCCTCCTGCAGATTCTTAGCATCATTCCTTGACCTTTTATATCCTCCACAATATATCTGGAGTTGTTAAATGGCTTTGCTCAAATTAGTCTGGTTTTTTTTTTTTTTTTTCCTGCCAAAGCAATGGCTGAGGCAGAAGAGGGAGAACTGCTTCAGGTGAAGATGTGGCAGTGCTCCCCACCACATTTGCATCATGTAATTGAATCTGCAAAGATTGTTGTTGTCATCCTTGAGAAGGGAGCTCATTTTAAAGCCACACAGGGTTTGTTCAAATGAGCTTGGGTTTCCTGTATGATCTCCTTTCATGGTCAAGAGAGGTCCAAAACTGACAGCTTGGGGTGAGAAGGCTGATTAATAGAATTGTTAAATTTCCATGAAATCAGGGGGAGGTGGTGGGACCAGAGCTGTGCAGCTCCCATGGGAAAAAACCTCAATATAAACCTCATAGCAGCATGGGTCTGAGAAACCACTGAAAGGCCACCTATTTAGTGAAAAGGCTGTATTTAATATCAAAAAGTTCTATTTTGGGTTGGCATGTTGTAATATAAGTAAAAAAAAAAGGTACCCAGACAGTTGTGCTGGCTTCAGAGCGGGTTCCTGAAAGACCCTGGTGTGCTAATGTAGTTGCACATGGAAGGCTTTGGTGGGTTTTGCTGCTTCTGGGTGAGGCAGTGGTGGGACTAAGCCTAGGAACGGAGAGGAGCTGAGTGTCACCATCCTGGGGATGTTGCCAGCTCACTGCCCAGCATTGTCTGTCCCAGTTTAGGAGCTGCTGAATGAGCAGGGATCAAAGGGAGGGAATGGGGTTAACAGGGCATGCTGGAACAGGGGTTACAAGCTGCCACCTTGGCCTGCTTACTGATGTTCTCATGCCCATGTCATTGCCTGGCTTTGATCCAATTCCAGGACTCCCTTGAGCTCCCAGAAGTTGCTCACAAGCTGCTCAAGTTTTGCTGGAGCTGTGTAAAGGTCTGCAGTGGCCATTGCTCCCAGGACAAGCATGTGGTTCCAGGCAGCTACCAGGGTTGCTCTGAGCACAGCACCAAATAGCATTTATTGTTCCTTTCAGGCAGCAAAGCTTCAAAAAGCACTTTGCATTTTGCCACCTTTGCAGAGAACCTTTATGTGCACTTTTCCTCCTTGGACATCCTTTATTTCCAGGCTATTTTGGTAAATGATATAATTTAACACATCTTCTGTGCCCTGCTTATCGCTGTAATTTTTGAGTGCATTCATTAGGGACCAGTCTGATTTTAGGCGTAATTCCTCTGATAGGTGCATTTACTGAACATCTTTGATTCAGCATTAGATGTGTGGCAGGATTAATGGAAAGCACTTTACTAAAGAGGTTTGAATACCTTGTAAGTTCCTTAAAGGTTTTTTTTTTCCTTTCATTTAAGTAGAGCTGCATTATCTTGGGCTGAGGTTTATTTGATGCTGTTGTGGTTTGTGGACTGTAGTGCTCCCTGTGCTGCCAGGGTTGGACTGCCCTGGACCAGAAAGACTCCTGAAAGCAGCCTGATGCACTGTCTGGATATATGCATGTGATTATTTGATATTTGTTTTATTTTGGTTGAGGAAACCTGCATTAAAAAGCCACGATACTGCTACCTATTAATTAGCCTGACAGTACCATGGTAATGACCACTCTGCAGGATTAAAAACCCATATGCAGATAGCGCATTAACTCTACTTGTTGGCAGCTTTAAACAATGCAGATAATATCAGATAAGCAGAGCTTGCTGTCCTGCCAGTGACAGCCTGTCCATACCATGATGTCAGCATGCCTGCCTTTCACCTCTTCACAATGTTCCATCAAACCAGGCTTTGCACAGGTGCGTTTTCCAGTGGATGGGAATATTGTGAAGGAAGAAATGAAGTAAACCCTTGTTGGTGACAGACCCTTTTTAGGGTAGTCTTGGGAGCAGTAAGAGCTTGGGATGTAAATTTGCATGGCTTTGCCTCTCTTAGGGCTTTCATCAATCTGCTGATGTACCTGGTTCTTGGACATGTGTGATTTGGTGCCGCTGCCAAAGTTCCCTTAGTTTTTAAAGGTCATTTCCACCCTTGGTGCCAACCTTATGCCAGGAGGTGGGTTAGGATTAGGAAGAGAACTTGGTGTTAGACACCTGTGAGAACATGGGTGATCTCACCCAGTTCTTTGCCATAGTGTGGGCCAAGCCCCTGAAGATGGAAGGTGTGGAGAAGTATTTTAGCACCTCTGAGGTTGCAGGGACCTGTCCCATGGGCAGGACACATGTAAGGGACTTTGGCTGTTGGGTTGGTAGATACCTGTTGCAGGAACCACACCCAGCACTACCTCTTGCTGGGTCCTTGAGGTCACCCAGTTACCTTAAAAAATGTGGTGTTGGATCTTCCAGTGTATTCCAAGCTGGGAACAGCTGAACTTTGGATTCCCTTGAAGAAAGGAAATTATCCCAGCCTTGAAGACTTGCTGTGATTTATTCCAGTTCCTTTTAGCTATAACTGTACATAAAGAATCCAAATTGGGGGATATTTTGCTTAACTGCAGTTTTTGTGAGGTAGCTCTCATTTGTTAATTCATTTTCGGTCATTTCTGCTGATGTAAGTACAAGCTTATTTTGCAGTGATGTTTTTCATCTTTCCTGGACTTTAATCAGCAAATGAATTTTAATATCCTTGTGGCAATCTGTTGAGAGGGGAAGTAGAAAAATCAAGTGGTGCTCTGAAGATAACTTTGTCCATGCAATGGTCAAAGCTATTTATCAAACCAAGTATCTTGAGTAGGAAGAGTGAGTTGGGTATTGTTGGCTACAAGTGGAGGTAGCTGGTAGGTTCCTTTGTGGAGTTTTTTCAGCATATCTAAATTTCTTTAACCATGAACACTGTTCAGAGGATAATACCATTAATGAGACCAACAGGAAAGACTAACAAAAATGTATAACCCTCTATAGTATATTGGATTTATCCCCGATTAGCAGAGCTGCTCTGATCTCATGGTAAATCTGTGTATATGTCATTAGGAAAGTAGGATTGAGTTGATGATTAATATCACCCGAAAGATTTCATCCTTGAAAATGAGTAAAAAATGGCAAGGAAAATAAACTGGCACAGAAACTTGAGTATAGGATAAAAGCACAAAGATTTTCCTTTATTCCAGTCTATCAGGGAATGAAGTTGGGAAAAGGAGGTTTAGGGTACTGCACATACCCTTTCTGAGGTTCAAAGTAAGTCAAGGAGGATGCCAAAATATTGTTCTGGGCAATACACAGCCAATTTATTCTGAATTTTGCCCAAAATATTGCTGAGTAAAGCAGAGGGCAGCATGTGTGCTTGTGTGCTGCTGCAGGCATTCCCTGATGGGAGAGGAAGGGTGTGTAAGAGAGTTTCTCACAGGCGAGTTGTTCTGGGTGTTATTAAAAGTGTTATCACGATGAGGTACTGCTCAGGCGCTGAACTCCGTAAGCACGAGTGTGCTGTCTGTCTGTGTAACAAGTGCTGTTGCCAGTGGAGAATCCTGATGAGGATCCTGCCGGTCTGGGATGTGAACACAGCAGCTTCCTTCCTGCCTGTTTATTCAGGCAAGCACGGACTAGCTTTGTTAGCTATTTTACCTCTGATGGTTGGCAGGGAAGATCAGATACTTTGCGATGCGGTCTTGAATGTGTGTATATATATATCTTTTTTTTTTCTTTAATTTATTTTTATGATAGAGAACATCACAACCAGATTTTTGAAGTGAATGGTACCTGTGCTGGAATTTTTATCTTTGCTCTTCAGCATTTCTCTTCAAGCTTATTTGCATGAGGTTGCACTGCTAAGCAAATGTTCCCTGTGTTGCACAGCTACCCTCTGCCTTTTGCTGTTCTCCTGCTGTGGAAACAAAGGTGAATAAGCGAAGCTCCCGTTGTGTGGCTCTGCTCCAACAGACACATAGCAGCAAGGTCCTTATCAGTGCCTCGCCGATAAACCAGGGCACAAAAGCCTTGGTGTGGACCCACATCTACTTATTTGGAGATTAAAATCTCTTGAGGCTTCGGTTTGTTGTGAAAGTTAATTGTGAAGCCCTTGAACCTTGGCAGGGCTCCCATGGTGAGACTCATCATGCTGGAGCTGAGCCCTCCAGCAGGTGCGGGACTTGTCTGGGCTGGTCACAGGGAGGGACCAGCAATTCAGAAGGGCATGTCTCCCTAGACCCTGTAGATATTCCAGGAGGGGATGCACAGTCCTCTGTAGATGCTGGTCTCTCCCCAATGCCTGCAGAGCCAGGGCAATGGGGGAGATGATCCCACCCATCACACTAATCTCCCCCGATAGCTACATTGCCACTTAAGTGTAATCAAGGGCTGTGTTTGGTAGAGGCTGTTGTGCTTACGTCAGATCACGTCTAGAGCTGCCTGCAAGCAGGGTTGGTTCCTCAAGGGTGTTCCCAACACTGGCTCATTGTCCAACACATCTCTGCAGCTCTCTCAGGGAGCACCTCCTCTGTCAAGTCTTGGTGTCCAGAAGCATCCACTGAGACCTTCTCTGTTTTTCTGGGGTTGTAACCTACATCCAGGACCCTGATCTTGCAGGTCCTCCAGGTGAAGGCAATGAGGAAGTGAGTGCTGTCAGGTGAAAGAACTCAGCCTTACCCCATTCATTAGCATTTAAATCACTCACCAACGGGAACCTTCCACTCTCCTGGTGCTCTCAAAGGCAGGATGTTCTTTCTCCTCAGCCAGGCTGCTCAGCACAAACCTGAGAGAAAAGCAGCAATAAAAGCCAAGGCACATGATCGTACAGGGACAAGGTATGTTGTTTTGGATTCTGTTGTTGTTATTGTTGTTGCTGTTATTCATTATTATTATTTAAGATACTTTCTGATGGCTCCTTCTTGTGCAAAACCTTACGCACTGAGTAGCTGAGGAATCTGGTGAACCATAGGATGGGTGCTGTGGTGGAGACTGAGGGTCTGGTTCTTGCTCTGTGGGACTTATTTGGACAGAGTGGTTCAGAGTTGATGCTGGCTGTGTGTATTGCTTTGGTTTTCAGTTTCCATCACAACCTCCTGATACTTATTTTTTTATTAATGGTTTTATAAATGCCAGGGGCTGTGCAGTGGGAAAACATGTGGGGACCAGCTAAATCATAGAATCACATACTGGTCTGGGATGGAGGGACCTTAAAGACCAACCAGTTCTAACCCCCTGCTACGGGCAGGGACACCTTCCGCTAGATCAGGTTGCTCAAAGCTCCCTCCAGCCAATTCTCGTAAGAAGGGGCAGAAGATTCGGAACAGTCTTAAGGAGGACAAATAGAGCAATTCCTCCTTTTAAGTCTCCAACCTGCATTTAAAATAAATAAAAATACTGCCCTAGTGGTATTGTTTTCCACCTGAGCTTTGAAACAAAAGTGAATATTACTGGCTTGGCAGCACAAAAGAAGGGAGAAGAAGTAGTGATGTATGAAATGGATTGTCAGCTAGTTTTTATGTTTTTCTGTATTGGTTTTGAAGCATTTCTGTGGAACAGGCTGGAGACAATATTCTCTTACATAATGCTCACATCACTGGAGTGTGATTGTGTCCAAGTGTCACAGATATGAGGATGCTGTATTTATGTCTCAATGAATTTCATCCCTCCGTTTATGTGTCCTCTGACCTCTGGGGAATATCACAAACCCAATGTTTATGGAGTACAATGGTCATTTGATTTATCAACGCTATTAATGATCTGCTTGAAGGGAGAAACAACATGTTAATTAAAATCACAACTGATGATAAACTTAGTATTGCAAACATCAGTCAGGACAGTGATTTAGAATGGAGGACAAATTCATATTTTAAAAAACCATGACCTACAGGTTGTCTGGCACTGATTTTGGCACTGCTCTGTTGATGGTGTTAACATAAATTCAAGCTGACCTAAGTGCACCAGGATAAAAACAAACATTTACCCTCGAAAAATCCTCTGCCTGACTGTGAATTTCACCGCCTGAATGTGAATTTCACCTATGGCTTTGGGCTGTTTTGTGTTTTGCATTTCTTTTCTGTGGGTTTTAGTAATGAAAACAAACAACTTGGCTTCACCTTGGGCTGGAGTTAACTCAATTTCCAGTCGTTTTCTCCTTCCTGTGCATTAACACACTCAGTGGCAGAGGTGCTAGTAGGCAAGAGGTTGTAGATTTTTAGTTTGGATTGAAAAATGTTTTTTAGAATAATGCAAAATCCCTGAATTTAAGGCTGACTAATTTCTCGTGAAGGTTCTGCACATACAAGTGTTCCTGCATGAGATTTTAAGTGTGCCACCAGCCATGTGCCCCAAATTAAATTAATGAATAGTAGTACAGCAAACCCAGTGATTCTGAGCACTACAAGGGGCAGTTTAACCAAAAGCCTCTTTTTCTTCATCTGACTTGGTGCGGGTTATTGGACGGAAGCATTTGGGAATGTATTTGCGAGAAATGACATGAATTATTCAGGGCTGAGCTAACTAATGTTAATTTTGGACAGGAAGTGAGTTACTTTGTCCTTCTTGTAACCCCCAGTCCACATGAACAGCACTAAGGTTATTAAAAAGCTGTTTTAAAATGAAGAACAATTTCAGCAGCTGACTATCCTTCTTGGTGGGAAGGAGGATGTTATTTTAAAGATCAGTTGTATTATTTAGGTGCTATTACAGTGTCTCAGAGACAGAGTTTTGAATTTATTTTAAGAATAGTTTGTAATGGACAGGTGGTTTTTTTCACTAAAACTTTTTTCTTTTTTTTGTGCTACATGTTGGGGTACAATTAGGAATGTGTTCTGCCGTTCTGCATCTGAGTGGTGCCAGGATTGCAGCAAGCATTAAAGCCCTTGAAAGGCAAATACTGCAGAGGATGTAAGGGCAGTAATTCTGGAAAAGGAAAAAAAAGCCAACAGCATTTGGGGAATTTATTCACCTCTTGATATTTGAAGATTGCAGAAAGGGGTTGAGGACTTGGAGAACCTCAGACCATCGGTTGGAAGGACCAAGTCTAGCTTCGGATCAGAGGAAGAGTGTCTGTTAGGAAGTCTCTGCAAAGAGCACAGAATTCCAGAATGGTTTGGGTTGGAAGGGACCTTAAAGCCTGTCCTGTTCCACCCCCTGCCATGGGTAGGAACACCTTCCACTAGACCAGGTCCTGTCCAACCTGGCCTTGGACACTTCCAGGGATGGGGCAACCTGTGCCAGGGCCTCACCACACTCACGGGAAAGAATTTCTTCCTAATATCCAATCCAAACTAGCTGTCTGTTAGTTTAGAGTCCAAGATACATGTGTTGTGTTCGTAATGATGGTGGAGGTGATGCATAAAGGTCTAAACACAACTATGTGGGTGTGTTTCACCCAGAAGCAGAGGCTTGAATAGTCATGCGATGGGGAAATGCCACATTGTCCTTGGGGGGTACACGTGGGAGAGCGCAAGGATGGAGAGCTGGATCAAGAGCAGTGAGAGACGTGTTTGGTGTGTGTGCGCCACTCACTTTCCTCCCCACCTCATGCTGTTATATAGGGCAGAGGCTGAGTCTGGTTAATGTGCAGCACAGAGGGACCCAGGAATGTTAAAGGAAAACTGAGAACACTTCCTGTGAGTCCTTGAAGGCCTCCCTCCTTCCCCTGACTGTTACCTGCAACAGCATCCCTGTCCCCCATCCCATCTCTTCTTAATGAAGCAATTACGTGCACAGAAGTAGGATAGCTCTCAGTAAGGACTCAATGCCAGTAATGAGTCTTCTCAGGCTGGGGAGGTGTCATGGACAAAGCAACACTGAGCAGTGAAGACAGTGTCTTAATATGAACTTCCAACAATTTTAAGGTGAATTACATTTATTGAACTGCTTTAGGCTTCAGAAGTTCCTGCCATTTGATTTGTTGGAGGAGATCAGTTGCTGTTTTGGAACATTAATTTATACAATGCAGATCACACTTGCAGGGTTTTTTTTTGTTTCCCAGCGTTTCTTGTTTTGCTAATTGCAATTGTTTCACATCCTCTAATCTATTATACTTTTTAATAAGGCATATAATTAATTATTTAGGTGGTAGTGTTCTGATAATTAGATGGGTTATTTTTGTCAGTGCTGATTAATTGGTAAGTACAGATTAATATTTGAAGACTTGATGTGGTCTCTCGCTATCTGGGTTTCAAAGAGGTGATGTGCCACTTGTTTCATGATATTCCCAACAACTTCATCCCTTGCAGCTTGAGGAAAGTGCTGACAAATTGTAAAGAAGGTTTGAAAACCTTTGAATCTTGTTTCTCCTGTAAAACTCACATTAAAGAAACATTAGTGAATGTAAGTTGGGGGTACTTATATAGAAATTGCAGCTCCCTGGGCAGACAGCAGTGAGGTCTGTATCTCACATGGGGGCTTTTGGGTGTACAAGCAGGGCATGAGCCTGCAGTGTGCTGGATATGTCCTAGAAAAACCTTGCCCTTTCACAAATAGAAAGCCTTGGCCTTTTTTTTTTTTTTGCCCTGGAGTTAATTGCAGCGTGGGACAATGTGGCCTTTGTGTGCCTGTCCCTGTGCTGAGACATTTCTCCTCACTCCCCCTGCAGAGCTGGCAGCAGAGCTAGTCTCTCTCTGACATCCAGAAGCTGTTTGTAGGGTTAAGGCTGTTTTAGTTCATTGGCAGACTGGTTAGTGAAGGGTGGGATGGCTGAGGGGATGGAGTAGGCACCTGCAGACTGTGAGGACTCTGCTGTGGGTATTTCCGCTTCCCTGCAAACAAGACCGAGTGAAGTAGTGGATGTGCTGCAGTGTAATTAAACATATTTTTGGAGTTGCAACCTTCTGCCTTCTCCAAGATGATAAGAGCCACGCTGCTGGGAGAGATGATGTAGTTGGAGCTGAGCCATCACATTATTTGAGAACAGATCTCTGGGAGGAGGGAGCAAACCAAATGTTTTTTTGTCACTTGGCCACCCCTACCAAGGAAACTACAGTGCCCTTCGGTAGCTCCTTCTTACTGCAGACTGTTTCAAGCCTCTGTGCACTGGCAGATGGCTCCAAACACAAATAAGCCTCAGGGATGCCTGTCACTGGCTGTGACCCTGGGGAAAGTAGAAACCACATCGGAAATGAGTACAGATAAGGAGATGCTGAACATTTTTCTTGAGCAAATAAATGTGGCATAGGGAAAGTCAGGATAAGCTCTGTGTGTTTATCAATGCAGTGAGCGCATCTCAGGCAATTCCCTTGCACCACCCTGTGATGCCATGGGGGTTCCTGCATTAATTGGTAATCTCTGAATCCCCAAAGGTGTTGCGGGGTTTGTGTGTGTTTCCAGATGCCCTCTGCCTGAGGGTGGGAGCTGAAGTCATGGCGTTGCTCTCCTTTGAGTTACTGGGAGAGTGTGAATTTGGGACTCAGTGTGCCTTTCCCATGGAGATCCAGCTGTGAACAGTGGTGGGATAGTTGTATGGATTTGGAGATGAGTTCACAGCTTAGTGGTAAGGCAGGGCAAGAAAAAGATTTACTAAAACAGAAAGAGAGGAGAAATGCTGAGGGCTTCTATACTTCCCCTGGTGTTCAGCCTGTTGGGCTGTGGAAATAAACTAGGGCCGCAGCAACCACAAATGGGAGACAGGAGGGTCTGCCAGGAGGGCAGAGCTGGAGCAAAGGGGACTAAGGATGTCCCCATCTCCTCATTGCAGTTCTGTCAGGAAGTCTGGGAATTCTAGCCCCAGTTCACTTGGGCTGTAGTGTTGGAAGTGGCACATTGTACAAGAAATGGCTTGTGCTTATGCATGATCTTGCTGCTGCTGAAGAGGGGGGTCAGAGTGTAAGTCGGTTAAGCAGCCGGATTGCTCTGGTGTGTGTGCCACAGGATAATGGAAAATTCCTCTGAGAAGTTGTGCTTGATCTATGGCCAGAGGGAACAGGATGAAGTCTATTCCACTAGCAAAATGATAGAAGAGTACACTGTGCATCTTCCGGTGCTGGCTGCCAATGTTTTTATAGGCTTGAGATTTTATTTTGGAGAGGAGAAGTATCTGCATGCCAGCTCCTTGCCCTGTGCCCTCTCACATTGCCTGTGTGCCATTCCCTTGGATAATTTTGGAGAACTGTGTGCACAGAGCCTGTGATAGCCTCATTTTCTGCTTCCCAAGACGATGGGAGGAATTCAGGGCTGTTGAGTCCCCCGTGGTCAGTGTCCTGACATAGTATACCAAGCATGTCAACTCTGCTGACACCAACGAGGAGCCTTTCAGGGACTGCAATAGGCTTTACATCCTCCTGCTTTCCCTGAGTCAGTTTAGGTCCATCTTGCTGCATGAAAATTAAAAAAAAACTACCATCAGAATTTTTGGAGTTAAAGGGAATCTTAGAAAACTGGTGTCTGCTAGAAGTCTGTGCAAGGAAGTTTTAGTATCTCTTAGGATTTTGTGGTATCTTTGTGTTACAAACCCATTTGTTCCGTAAGTCTTTAGACTGATGGATTCAACTTGCTGTTCTTTGACTGTTATCACTAATAAAATTACTTTGCACTTTGATAGCCCCTTTTACTCCAGGATCCAAAAAGTACTTAAAAAATGCTAATGAATTAATCTCCTTGATAGCTCTTGAGTGCAGCTCTTGTACAGGAATTTGGTCCAAAGCCTAATGAAGGGTGGAAAGATGTCCGTGTCATTAGTTGTGGCAAATCCCTTAATCTGTCTGTCCCTGCTTGTCCCATCCTCTGACAGAGATGATGGCACAGACATCTTCCCATGCCAGAAGCATCATCCTTTCCCCAGTGGGATATTTTTTTTTCCTTGTTTTGCTGAGGGGCAGGTGGGGGCAGTGGTACTTTGAAGGTAAGGAAGGGGGACATAGAGATTTAGGGTTCTCTCATCTACTGTTGTGCTCTGACAACATCAGAGATTTAAGAAGAGTCTGGGCTGAAAATAACATAAAATAAACCTGTAGGAGAAAGTCTTGTTATCCCAGCAATGATGCAGTGTAGAGCAATAGCTCTGTGCTCATAATTTCCACTGTGTTCCTGCCCAAGGAGTGGTGGTTTCCTCTAGAATTTAACTGTCTCTTGTGGTTTCCAGTCCAAGACCATCCAGTGAACTTTATTCCTGCACCCATTTGGTGAAGGTTTGTTGGAGGTTTGCCATTGATTTAAATGTTCGTGATCATGCTTTGGAGAAGGCAGCTCCTTCTGCTGTGGAATGGAGCTGTGGACACAAGTGGCAGGGCTGGGCTGTAAGGAGGAGTGGAGTGCTGCTGGTGGAAGCTCTTGTGATTCAGTTCATGCCTGTCAATTAAGTGAGCAGGGGAATTCTTCTTCTTGCTGTATTAAAGAAGATAAAAGCAGTTCTGCCCCTGGCAAAACTGTAGACACGAGGTGCTGTGAACATCTTGACTTCCCTTTCCTCTTCCAGATGTGCGATGGGTCATGTAATCTCCTTACGTCTGATCAGCCGTGACAATCTGTCTTTTATGGATTCTCACTCCTTGTCACCCTGTTACAATCTCCCCTCTCCCCTACATTTCATTAATTGTCTCTCAAAACTATCTTGTCATTGCTCTGATGATTTTTTCCAGTGGATAAGCCTGTTAGAGGTAATCTGGTTTGCTGAATTTCCTTTCTGCTGGGCAATCTCCTTAGTAGGTGCCTCAAAGGATTTCATCCTGTTTGGTTTCAGGATGTGGCTTCATATAAATATTCTTTCTCCATAGTTCTTCTGCTGATTAAGGTCTGTTCTTTCTCCTAAAATACTTCTGAGAGAAACAAACTTCATGGAAACTTAGAGTGTGTTTGGTACTTCTGAGCAAATGGCGTTGGCCAAGATGGTCAAAATTCACTATTGATTTTGGTTATGTCAACTTGGACACTTCAGGGGCCAAAACAAAGGGAAGAAGAAAGATAAGGGAGAGAAAAGAGTAATAATTCTTAAATGTGACATCATTTGTACTACAGGGTATGTGATTGTTGGGGTTTTTCCATGGGACATCCCCAAGGGGATAAGAAAGTGGCCAGAAGGCACACTTCTCTCTTTATCCATTTCCCCATAATGCAATAATTAATAGCATCATTTAATCTCTTTCAGAATTTTATCAAACTTCAGATGTTTGCCATCACTGTTCCTTTTGGAAAAGCTCATTTTCAGCACTTTTAAAAACAAACCTCTGCCTTTTCATATGTATTTCAAGGATGCTTTTTCTTTTCCTGGGCCCAATCAGCTCTGGGTGGAGGGTCAGAAGATTACAGTCCTGTTCCTGCATTGCCAGTGAGCTGCTGAATGATCTTCAACAATTCGTTTGATCTTTCTGTGCCTCATTCTCCCAAATAAGGATGCTGGTAATAACTTGCTATTGTTAAGGCTCTGGTAATAACTTCCCATTGTTAAAGCTCTTGTATGGAAAGTGCTGTATGTGACTTAGAATAATTGTTGTTGTCATTTGCAAGTGAAGGTACTGGAAATAAAATTTATGCAAGAGAGAACCTTGGTTCTTGTTGAAGGAAATGATTAGAATAATTTTGACTGGAATGACCAATAAAATGTGAATAAGGCAACTGTCCTTATGGACTTTATAGTTGAGCTAGGTGATAAGAGAAAAGGAGGGAGGGTGTGGGTTTTCATGTGAGCCATCCTGGCACTAAAGGAAACCCTAAGTTTGGTTCCAGCTGATTTTGATTTTGTCTAGCATCTACACACCATGTGAAACTATCCTGGTCATTGTTAATAAAAAACAACCAAAACCCAAACCCAGCAAGAACCCAGCTCCCAAATCCCAGCAACCAAACCCGTGTTCAGGGACATTTCTCACCCTCACTGTTCTTTTTTGAGCTCTGATTGCCCAGGCTGATCTCATATGTAAAGGCACCTTTAAGCAATAAAGCGAATATGACATTGACCATGATTGTCCACACAGTACCCAGATACAGGAGTTAGGGGTGTATTAGGGTAATGAAGAATCCAGTTATTTGAAAGGCCCACACTGGACATCAGTTTTTATCTTTTAAACATGTCAGATTTGGAGGTTTTGGGTGCTGATGTGGAAAGGGAGAGTTGGGATTGAGGTTGCAGTGTTGAGCACAGCTCTGTGGAGGAGCAGTGATGCTGGCACTGTCATGGCACCAACACAGCTGTGTCACATGGAGGGTGTGCCTCATCTTGTCTGTCAAGTCCCTTTAGCCCATGTTGTTACTGACTCTGTGCTCTGCAACATTTTCAGCCCTATTCCTGCAGCTGGTGGGAACTTCGCCAGTATTTCCAGTCTGGGTGGGATAAAGACCTTGATGGTCATTTCCTTTCCTCATGTCCACAAGGATTTCCAGAGCTCTTTGCAAACTCTGCTCTTGCTAGGTGGGTCGTAGTATTATTCAGTTGCCAGGTTAGTTTTATTCCTTTGGGATATTTGCTTTATACTCTAGTTGAGGATGAGAGGACAGGAGTTGCAGCTGGGGCTGGATTTTTGGAAGACATGGGCATTTTTCTCAGAAGGCCCATGTATCTACTTCAGTCCTCTGCAAGGACCATGTTTCAGCAGGATCAGGTAGAGGTTACCCATATTTTGATGTGCTTAAATTCCTCAAGCTAAGCTACTGTTCCTGTTCTCCATTGCCACTGCCTCAGAGGGACCAGCCAGATGAAAGCAGATGGTGCCAAAGTGCNAAAAAAAAAAAAAAAAAGGTCACGGGATCAAACCTGTAATGACAGACTGCATCTTCCGCTGCAGCAATGTGTGTTTTCGATGAGGGGAATTAGAGCCTTGTCCTGCTGGATGCAGCTTTGGATTATCAGATCCATGATCTGTTATTGTGCTGGTTGATCACAGAAAATATTTTGGTGGTGTTTTGTGTGGCTGGGTATTAGCATCATTTAATGGCAGCTTTGGAGGGGTGAGTCCAGCTTTCAAATCTGACAATAACCTGTGAGAGGAGTGCAGACAAGGCTCTCCTTTCACCTGAGCTGATGTTTCCCAACCTTAAAATCTTTTCAAGAAAAAAAATGCCCTGATGACAGGCAGGGGTTATAGTGTTGACTTAGACTTTATCTACATTGCACAACAAGAGAAAGGAGTTATCAGTGTCCCAGGAGGCAGAGAACAAATTTAGGTCCCAGTCTTGCATATGCTTATACAGCTAATTAGCTTTACTCAATGGAGCCCATTCAGCCCATAGCACTTGTCCTTCATCTGTTCAGGCCCGTGTGTGTGAATACTCATTGAAGCATGCAGTCAATTGGAGTATTGTTGCACTTACATTATTGCTTATGTTCTTGTTTGAAGCCAGGAAGTCTCTCCATCATAGAAACCTCTTTTTCTTTAATATAATACAGCTATGCTGTGAAATTACAGGCCCAGGTAAATGTATTCTTTTCAATTCCCGGGCCTGAAATTGCTGAGCTTGGCTGTTCTGAGGCAGGAAACAATATTTGTCATCGCTTGGGTTGATGTGGCTCCAGATTTTAGTGTCATGCCAGCTCCAGGACTTTGAGTAATAGACACATAAGGAGTGATTACTTGATTGTTGTCAGGTCATTGTGTATCAAAACCTTTCTGTCTTGGCAATTAATCTGCTTGTAGATGAACATTTGACCAGCTCCTGCTGGGATCTGTCTTGTCATTGCAGTCACCTGGCAGCAAAAATTGCAGTGAGACTTGTATTACATTTTGAACTAGACTTTTGCTGATGATGTATAAGGATATAGGAGCACATAAAACTGAGCAAATCTAGTATTCAGTGGGAGAATATGAATGCCTAGTATGCTGAGGCCAGGTCAGTGCACCACCTGCTTTTACTTTGCTTGTACATTAAAACTAACTTGTGATAGTGACAACTCAGATGAAACCTCAGAATTTACATAACGATTCTGTGTTAATGATATTAAACATTGTGGCACTAACAATAGCCCATTACAGGCAAATCCACAGATAGTTCTTTTTCCATTTGACCTTGAGTGCTGATGTTGGACTCACTCGGCATTGCATTTTTTGCCCCATGTTTGAATTTGAAAGGTTCTCTAATACTCATCTCAGTGTCTCTATTTTGCTTTTTAAAATTCCTTATTACTTCCCATGGCTGCAAATGTGCACTGATACCCTGTGCCAGGTCATTTGCAGGACTTGGACCTGAATTATATTCAGTAGCTGGAAGGCACTGGGCCTCAGAAATACTTGTATTTGATTCTGTTCCTGAAGGACAAAGACTCATCCTTGGCTATGATGCATCCTACATGCGACTCTCCTTATGCTTCCAGGCACTGTGAGAAGAGAAATGTGGAGGCAGGCTGTTCCCAGGATAGTCCTGCTTAAAATTTCCCACCTGTGTGGCTAATTTTGATTTTTGTCTCCTTTCCCAGCCAGATTCTCTCTGCCAGTCTTTATCAGATGCTAATTAACATTTGTTCCCGCCCAGCACTGGGATGTTTATTGAAGTTTTGGGGAAAGCTTTGCAGTTCTGGCACTTTTGCAGCTCTGTCAATGAAATCTCCTGTAACCTCTTCACACCTCAGCTCTACCCTTTGTGTCCAGTCAGCCTGAGTTATTGAATTTCAGCCTTGCTTAGGTCACTTACTTGTGATGAGTAACGTTTTGGGATCAATAATAGGGTTATGGCAGGATCTACAGTCCTGACAGAGCTTCCAGCTAGAGATGCTGCTGGTCCTGCCGAGCCCAGGGAGTCACGGATGGTGGTTGCAGACCAATTTCAACCTGTAGTTTGAAACTCCACCGTAAACGGGCGCCTGTAGAGTCTGTGCTGGGTGTTGCCCAGGTCAGCAGATGCCTTTGCGCACTTACTGGCTGTTGCTTCCCGACTGTTTTTATTTGCATGCCTGGAATTCCTGCTTTCAGCTCAGCAGCAATAAGTGAGCCGTTTGCATAATGAATGGTTTGAAAATCTCCATCTCTGCGGTGTCTTGAGCCTTGTCCCTCAGAAGGGCTTATTTGATGGGAGAAGGTGCCGTAATTCAAAAAAGCTAAATTCCTCTGGGAAGTGGAAGCTTGGATGTGAAATAGGTTGTTTTTCAGTTTCTTCCATGGTTGCCTGGTTTGAATCAGGGAGAGAAAAGGCAGCATCTTACTCTGTGTTACAGGGGCAGTTGGATGGTGTGCTCAGGTGCAGGTTAATGTGAAAGAGGCAGGTGGGATTTAGCATTTGGGCTAAAAAGATGAAAAGAGAGCACCTGCAGCGTAACAGTGAAAAACCAGAGGTTTGTGTGCTGTATTGGGGTCTCCTTGGCAACTTTTTTCTCCGGTCTGCTTGGTATTCAGGAGCAAAAAAATGCATTCATCTTCAGTGCTTGTGAGGTGCCAGTCCTCTCTGATCAGAAAAGGAGGAGCACAGCTTGCTCTAATAATCTAGGTGAGGCATGAGCTCTCCTGTGTCCCTGTTGATCCTTTTGGGATGGTCCCGTTTGTGACCATGAGGCTACCAAGTGTCCAAGAGCTCCATGTCCCCCAGCTCAAACTGGGGCCATCTCTCAAACATAGTAAGGTGCTTCACTCCTCTCCTCCATTGGGATTGTGGAGAAGGAAAAGAAGGTGGAGGACCCCCTAAACAAGTCCTGTCACCCCAAAAGAAGCAGGAGTCCTTGGGCATGGGATTTTCTGCTGTGTTAGTGCTGCCAAGACGTCCCACAGCTCGGCAGGTGATGGGTTTCCTAATCATTCCCAATAAATACATACCAGAAGGATGAATAATGCACAGTGATAAGTCTTCTGCAGACATTGTCATCCCACTTGCACTGGTAAGACTTTGCTCCCTTTCAAGTCCCTTAAAATGCTTTCTGTGTTTCCAGAAGTCTTATTGCAAAAATTCTGCGAAGCATCTGTTTCTATTTGTTTTCCTTTAAACCGCTTTCCAATATCTATTCACTGAGTTTGTGGAACGTGTAGGGAGTTCCATAGGAGGAGGAGGAGGAGATCAGTGTAGTCAAGTCCTTAATGGAAAGGAAGTATGAATCAAAATCCAGTCCAAACCCTGTAATCTCTACCCCACACAAGAAAGCTCCACTTCAAGGAATAAAAGTAGAAAAAAAATAGGTTGGATTTAATTGCTCTGGATGCCTTGGTATAGCAGAAGTGTGAAAAGGTGATAAAAGCTGCAATTTAAAGCTTGGCAGCGGCAGGTTGGAAACACTGGAGCTGGTGTGCTGGGAGATGGATACTTTATCCCTGGCACATCTCTGTTGCGTTAAGATAAATGTTGAGCTACTAAGTTCCTGAGAGCACTAAGAGGTTGGGAGAAGGTCACATACAGTTTCCTCTGTTTTGGTTTTGCCTCTGTGCTGCATCGCTCGCTTTCTGGAGCTGTAAGGAAGGTTCCTTTCTCCTCTGAGATTCCCTCAAATAAGCTCCCCAAAAATGCAGGGGAGCTTAGGACAGCCCAGATCAGGGCACAGGTTCTTGCTTTTTCCTATAAAAGCTCAAGAAATCCAGGCTGGAGCCTGCTGTACCCTGTGGGCAGAGGTTGGGGAGCATCCAGGAGCTGTGGTAAAATGCTTTGGAAGGGCTTTGAAACTCTTGTTCTCTTTCTGCTGAGCAACTCCTGGCAGAGTTGTGATGCTCTATATTGTTCAGCCAGACGGAAACACTGTGGAGTGTCAATAGCATCCAAAAAGCCTGTGGGTACCCCCATTTCTTGTAGTCTTTCCCTCTGAGGAAAAAGGTAGAAAAAGGCAGATCAGTGAGGAGATAGGACAAGAAGAGATTGCCTCAAGTTGTGCCAGGAGAGGTTTAGTTTTAGGTTGGATGTTAGGAGAAGTTTCTTTATCAAAAGGGTTGTCAAGCTGCCCAGAGCAGTGGTGGAGTCACCATCCTTGGAGGGGTTTCAATGATGTGTAGATGTGGCAGCTGGGGATGGGTTAGCGGTGGCCTTGGCAGTGCTGGGTTAAAGGTTGTATTTGAGGATTTTGGGGGGTTTTTCAAACTCAAATGTGACTTAAAGGTTCCATGGAAGATGACTCTGCTCTGTCTCCCTGCCCAAATTCTGATCTCTCTGTCCTTGGGAGGCTGTGCCACATAAAAGACTGAAGAGAGGGAGGACAGAGAAGGGGGAAGGAGGTGAATCTCCCGTGTTTATTATTCCATATGCAAAGAACATCAAAAGCAGTAGTAGAAAAGCCTTTTTATATTTTTCATCAAAGCAGTTGTTCAGATTTGGCAGCTGAAATATTTATGAATGGAGCATCTGTGGGGCACTGCTTTAGGAGAATGGCGAGAGCTCCCTCCCTCTCTCTTCCCTAAATAGGTTTTTCCACTTAGTCCTGTTTTTCTCCCCCTCTGCTTTATTTGTGCTACTTCTATTAGAGGAACTTGTAGATGAGTCAGGACTGAGTTTGCACACCACAGGTAGTAAGATGTGTTTGTTTTTTCCTTTACTTAAGTCAGGAAGAAAAGAGAGGGAAAGGCATAAACCAAACCACAGGGATGGATGGGGGCCGCAGTCAGTTCCCTGATTTCCCTTTTTGACTGCTTCCATGTTTAACCTGAAAACCTCTTGCCTTATTTCTATAGCTAATAATTCATCATGGTTTGGGGTTTTTTTCTGCTAAGAAAGATGATTGCACAGAGCCAAATGAGGTTTATCTTTTGTTCTTCTCTGGTAATTACACCCATCCACATGTAGGGAGCATGAAATGACTTATGAAGGTGCTTTAATCCCAGTTTATTGTTTCCTAATCTAGATTTATTATTCTCCTTTCTAATTTTGCATCATCACTATGTAAGGTGGTTCAGAAAGCACAGAAGCAGAGCTAATATTCAATTTCTATTGAAACCAGGTTATTAGAAGTAACAGGTTCACAGAGGGAAACCTGCAGTGCTCCTGTTCATCCAAGGGAATGTGAGAGAAGCAGTTGGGATTGGTGTAAACCAGCGTGTTTATCTCATGAACAGTGATGCTCTCAGTTTATTTTAATAAAAGTAAACTGCTTTTCTTTCTGGCTTTGTCCAGAAAACAGTAAATCCAGTGCTGTTATAAATATGTGTTTTTCACCATGGTGCTGTTACTGCCTTTCCCTCACTGGAGATGGTGGGCAGGTACCAGGTGTCACCAGGGATACTCAGTTTGGTTTGCAGGATGCTGAGCTGGAGTGGTGGCAAGGAGCTGCCGTGGCTTTGAGGAAAATATGGGAATTCTGTGGTATCTCCAATGGCTTGGTGTGTGTCTGGGAATGCATGAGGAGGAACACATCTATTTAAAATTTAAAGTTGCATTGCCATCAGAGTATTGTGCTCTTTAAATATAGATCCTTTGAAATGCGGTAACTTCAGTCATTGAAGAATAGTAACAGTAATTGTGTAAATATTTATGTCATGTAAAACAGCACAAATCAGTGGTGCAGAGATGGGATAGCTCTTTGCAATTTTGAAAAGCTGGCTTGAAATCTCAAGTTGTGACCAGATATGTAGGTGGATCAGCCCATAAAAATAGGAACCATTGTCTGAGCTCATTTTAATTTTAAAAAGTACATCGATGCACTTGAAGAGTATAAGGTCCAAAACCTGCAGTTCATCATGAGGAATTTGCACGTTGAGGTTCACACATTTCCTGGCTGGTGCTCCCCGGGAGTCAGAGTGGGCACACACAGGGTTATGTGTGTAAGTGGAAAGTCCTGGCTCTCCTGAGGTGTGCTGGAGCCTCATTTCTGCACAACAGACAGCAGAAACATAATGACACTTTGCATTTGTTTATCCTTTTAATGTTTTTTTTTCCCCTTTTCTGTGTGTTATGACAAAACCTCCTGGCAGACTTTGTTATTAGATCCTTGTGTTGATTTAGCATCTGGTCAAACACCCTGTAATCACTCACTTGTGTCCAAATCTGCTCTGGTAAGATGAGTTCCCTGTTGAGAAGCTGTCTGTGGCCTTAATCACAGTTGTACCTGTTTGGTTCCCTTGGTCAAGGTGAAATATGTCCTTGCTGATGTTTTCATAAGGATGGGGTGTCCAAGGGAGAGCATGGGTTGCCATTCCAATCCCAGCCTCTCCTGGTTTCAGCAATGCTGAGTGGGATATGTGTCATATGAACCATGTGTGTCCCCACCATGGTCATGGAGAGAAAAAATCCTTCCCCCACCATCCCACCAATGGCTTGTGCTTAATGGAGATGTAAAACCTAAGCGTGTCATTGACTCTCCAGTCCTAACATGGCTTCAACAGTGAGCTGGGAGAAGAAGGGCTGTTAATCCTCCTGACAATCCCCTATGAGTACTGTCATATTTCAGCCTTGTTAAGCCTTTGGGCTGTTTTTTACGGTTTCATGCTGAAAGAAAGAGCTGTGCTGAGCCTGCAAAATGCTGCTTTACTTCTGTAATGCCTCCATGAGAGCAGGCAGCTTGTCCTCACTACCAGCAATCCTCCTCCAGCCCCAAATTCTGCTCCATGCCTGGACATGTGCTTGCCCTGTGCAAATCCTCGTGTGGTCGAGCACTTGGAAATAATCACAACTTCTTGCAGATCTGATTGTTTGAGGGAAATACCTCTTTGTCAGTGGGTAGCCCTGTTCCTCCTTCCTTTCTGGACTGAGAATTGGGTAATGCGGCCAACAGGTTCCCTTCAGTTTCCTTTCTCCCACTGTCTCACTGCATGTCCTTCACAGACAGACAGATTGAATTGGACTTTTTGTGGAGTCATGGGTTGGCGTGTTCATTAACCTGCACATTGCTCCCCTTGCATCCATAGCATCTTTCCCAGCCTGCACTTTATTAGTCAGGTTTTATTTCTTCCAATTGGCATTCCAGACCTCAGGGTTTTCTCCTGTCCAGGTTTTTGACACATATTTTTCTTAGCCCATGGGGAGGAAAAATACCTTTCTGCTGGTCTCTACCACATCTCAGTGCCAGCTTGGACATCTGCGAAAGACCAGGGCATGGGGGTGCTTGAATGGGGACAGGGGAAAGGTGCTGCAAGTTGTGTTACCAGCCACAAAAATGGTATTTAGCTGGAAAACCAGACTTTTTTGCTGGGGCAAAAGGATCCCTACTAACAGGGTCTGAAATTACCAAGCTGCAGCAATATTCAGGTCATGTTTTTGTCTGTCTTGCAGTAAGTTTGAGATATTGCCCATGTAAAAGGTGAATCCCACCCATGGCATAGTGGAATTTGCAGGTGCCTCCCCAGGCTGAAGCTTGAGCTGCTGATGGGAGACACTGGCAGTGATTTGTGGGGCAGGGAGTTTTCCTCCTTCCCCTCCCACAGGCTGTAATTCCCTGGTATTATAACATGTCATTTTTCTAGCATACCTGAGGAGCTGGGAAATAATGTCTGAGCCTAGAGGGACAGCAATGATGGGACCTCCAAAGGGGCACGAGATGGGGAGATTAGAGCAAGCAACAAAGATTGTAATTTATTTTATTTTTCTCTTCCATCCCTCCTAGCCTGAAAAGTGGCCACATTCCTAAAGATCCCCTTATTTTACAGCTTTGAGCTTGTGGTGGTTTTTTTTGGTGGGTGTTTTTTGGTTTTTGGTTTTGTTTTTTTTTTTTAAAAGCCAGCAGACGCTGCCGGTTCCCATCACCTAATCAAAGCTCCTCTGTGAAAGGGCGGTCTCGTTATTACATCCCATTATACCCTCCAGCAGCGGCTGTACTTTATAACCGCCCAGGAAAGCTGACAGGTAACCAATGAGATGCATATTCCAGTGACAGCCTCCTGCCCCCCCAGGGAGCCGGGACCCTCTTCGGTACTGGAGCTGGGCTGTTTGTGCTTGGGTGCTTCCCGGGAAGCAGCTGGGACCATTGTCTGCCCAGCGAGGCAATGGAGCAGCGAGGTTTGCTCTTTTGTTCCCTTCTAATTTCATTGTCCGTGTGGTGTAGATTGCCATTAAATGCCTGTGTGTTTGTTGATTGATGGAAAAGGGAAGACGAATCCCCCAGAGACAGTGAATGGCTGAGGTGGAGAAGGGGGAGTGGGGAGCTAGGAGTCTGGGAAGGGATAGAGTGGAAAAACCGGCTAAATAATTTTATCATTGTAACTGGGTATTGCACTTCAGTGTGGTCTGATGGGGTGTTAATTCCTACCTCATCCCACTGATGCGATCCAACCTACAGCCTAATGAACCCTGTCTCTAAACCAATATAACCCAGTGCATGCTGGGTCTTGGGCACCAAAGGAAAAGGAATTGTGGTGATTTTGAATCAGTGTTTCCCTCCATCACTTCCTGGTGCTTGTTTGTTGTGTTTTACTGAAATATGAAGAGGCTGAAGTATTTTTATATTTTATGTTCTCGGGGCTTGTGCCTGGGGCAGAGTGGGAGGGTCAGGCTGGATGTCGAGGGTTGAGGGATAAATTGGGATTGGAATGGATTTAGGAATTGGTTGGAGTGGAATGTGGCAACTGGGTTAGTCTGGTGGATTTATTTGTTGGGGTTTACTACTGAATTACTTGTGGGTTGTTTCTCTGTTTATTTACTATTACTGCAAAAATCCAAGCGGTGCCAAGTGTGGTTGGTTCTGGTCTGGAGGTAGGTGCTGGTACATCCAGGAATGGTGATGCAGCACTGAGCAGTGTGTCCGTCCAGGTGCACAGGCCTGGGAGGGCAATATTGGCTGTGGCATCTCATTTTGCAATGAATGGAGGTGTCCTTATAGCAGCTCAAGTAACTGGCTGTTAATGAGTACAGGGCAGCCTCAGATGAGACCTTAGATGTGCATGTGTCTTGGGTGTTTTTGAGCATCCTTTGGTCTGTGTCTCTCACTGTGGAGGGCAGGGAGTGCAAGTCCAGGGCTGCAAACTGAGTGTGTGGACAAGTGGAGTCTTATTGTCATTTTTACCTCCTCTATCATCCTTTGGACCTTGTGGATCTGGCAGCAAAAGGGATTCTGAAAACACATTTTACTCAACACAGCTTGCCTTCAAATACTCCAGCCCCAGAATGTGATAGCTGCTAAATCACCTGTTATTATGCAGAGAACAAAGCTGTCCTCCACAAACAAAGGAGGGAGAATGGTCTGTAACTGGGAGGAAGGCAGGAGGAAGGAGATAGAGTCTCCTGGGTAAGAGCCACCAGCAAATCTGCCAGGACTCAAGGGGTAGAGAAACCTCCCAGCATGGTAAATAAAACTCCAGTTGATGGTTGAAATAATGGGTAGATCCATCCAGCAGTGTTCCAAGGAGTGCCTGGGTGTGTGCTGCAGCACCTAAAAACCAAGGAAGAGCCACAGCAAAGCTTGGCTGCAGTTTGGGCTGAATATTGCTCAGTTCCTGTGAGAACATCCTGTGTGGTCGTGAGCAAAGAAATGGGACTTAGACCTGGATTTCTGCTTAGAATCATAGAATGTTAGGGAGTTGGAATGAATCTTAAAGATCATCTAGTCCCAGTCCCCAGCCTTCCAGTAGACCAGGTTGCTCAAGGGTTTATCCGCTCTGGCTTTGAACACTGCCAAAGTTGGGGCATCCACAACCGCCCTGGGCAGCCACTTTCAGTGTCTCTCCACCCTCCCAGCAAAACACTTGTTCCTGAATTTGCTAATGTGCCCTCATGCTGCCCACTGCTGAGCTGTACATCTGGGGTTTGCTTGCAGCCTTAGCTCTCAGCTCATGGTGAAATGACTATGATTGCCCCCAACAGCACCTTTTGTGCCACCTGAGGTTTTCCCTGCAAGCTCAACCAGCAAAGCAAGAGATAGCTCTAAGAGTCTTTTGATGCTGGAAAGTTAATCCCTGGGTCCCAGCCTGGTATAGCTGTTGAATACAAGTACAGAACCATTGCAAACAGCAAGGCAGCTGCTTGAGGCCTGGATATGACACACAGCAGTGGGCCAAGTCCTTCTCTTTCGCTCCCTGACAGCACTATCTAAATAATATTAATAATTAAGGGCTCAAGCTGGGCTGTATATGCTTGCTGGGGGCTGCACCATGCACTTAAGCAACTGTGCCCGCTCTTCTTGATGGCCTTGGCCATCCCTGGCTATGGCATGTGGGTCAAGAGGAGTGGCAGTGATGACAGCAGGAGCCCTCCTCAATATTTAAAGACTATTGATGGGTGAGTCAGGCTGGGATGGAACAAAAAAGAACTGTCTGGACATATAGGAAGCAGAGAATCTGCTTTTCCTCAGTGCATGGAGAAAACAAGCTGCTTTATTAATTTTTCCTTTCTTTTTCAATGAATAAAAGTTGGGGGTTTGCCTGGTTCTGCAGCACAGATGATCATGGGGAAGGGCATCATTTTGCAGGAAAAAGTGACTTTAGATACCTTCAAATCTCCATTTTCAATAGGGGGACATTATTTCAGCGTCTCCAAAGTGAGAGTAGCACTTCACGTTTTGCTGTTTTGTCAGTAATAATTAACTGAGAAGTAGGAGGAAGACTTGCGAAATAACTCTGGAAACAGAGGTCTTCAAAGAATTAAATGCGCTGATGGAAAGAGAATTGTTAGTCTGGAATTAAAATAAATGCCTCTTCTACATTTTGGGGGCAAAGGTAGATTGTAATTTTTTTCTGCTGCAGCAGACTGCTCCAAAATAAAGCTCCTTCAACGGCAATACTATTTGGGATCACCGTAATTTACATTATATATGTTAAGAGAAGTGGGGGGGGGGGCAGCTGCTGAAAGCCTGGTCTAAAAGTCACTGCAGAGCATCCCCTGAAGAAAAGGCTTTTTAAAGTTGCTGTAAAACATAAGAATAAAAGAGATTGAGCTCATTTTTCTCCAAGGACCTTAACATCCTTTAAGACTTAATTCTGCTTAATATTTTGTCTGTCCTCTCTGGGCTGCACCATTACAGTTTAATCTGTTGCAGTGCAGTTTGGTGAATTCAGAGACATCTCGAGATATGATTCCTTTTTCCTTGCTGGCTACTTTTTTTCTTTTCTTTTTGGCGAGGGAGGAAGAGGCAAGATTTTAGTGCAAATATTAATTGAGGTGTCCTGCTTGGGTGACTTCTGCCTGCCCGGAGTGGCCCTTGGCTTTGATTACTTGCTCAGTTATCCTGCTTTTTTCATTTCTCCCATCCCCTTGTTCGGATGGTCCTTGTCTTTCAGTGCTATCAGGGCAGGGATATGAATAAATTTTACCTGTCTTGTTAATATTTGTGTCATGAAAGCATTTGTGCCATTTCTTAGAGAAGTCATTGACTTCCTTCACTGACCTTTTATTTCTCCTGTGGATGGAGAGTTTCTTCTCAAACATCCTCTGCAATCTCTGTTTCAGCCACTGCTTATTCTCTTATCACTCCTTATACACTCACTATAATCTCCCCATTTTGCATCTCCAAGAGCCTCCCTGCTCTTTAACTCTTGAGGGACTGCCTGTGGTTTTTCTTGTGGATAGCAATGGCCCACGCTGTGTCCTTCTGCTGAAAGGCACCACTAGCAGCTAAGCATATTAATTTATTTTAAAACTATTTTACTGCTTAATTGCAATTGTCTTGAAGCAAAATGTGTCCTGCTGAGAGCATCTTGCAGCCTGAAGACGTGAGATGGCACCCTGTGCCTTCTCATAATGCTTTCCATTGATGTAGCATCTGGCTCTAGCCCATCTCCATGTCCTTTGGAGCTACTGAAGTGGCTTGAAATCAGCCACTGCCCGCTGGATTCACTCCTGGGTTGGATGATAGAGTGACTGTAGCAGCACAACGTTGTCTGTGTGTGTGTGGTTCATGCCAGCCATCCCCAGAGTGCTGCACACCCGATGGCACCACTACTCTGAAGGATGGTGGGACATGCAGAGCTGTGTCCTTAACTTTCAAACCATGAATTTCCTCATAGGTGTTTCTGTTTTCTTTCTGGGTCTTTCCTCTCTATTACTTTATTCTGTTTATCCCAATCCTTTTGTACACAACACTGTTTGGCAGAGAAATATTCAAGGTCAGGTTTTTTTGGTTTTTTTAGGAGGAAAGAGAAATTATTGGCTCTTCATTAAAATTTCAAAGCAGTGAGGGTTTGTTGCTCTGGTGGCCATCCACAGTACCCAAGATCTTCCAGATCTGGGTTGGCCCTTTTTGCCCTCTGCATGCCACACATTCTTCATGTCCATATGAGACAGGGTCTGGGGAGTCTCATTACTTTGCCATGACCCACCCTGGCTTTGTGCCACTTTCCTAATGCTTCTGTCCTTGCAGAAATTCCCCTTTTCTCTCAGATTAATCTGTTCATCTTTCAGTTTAGAAGATGTCCTGACACAGGGCAGTGGGAATAATTTTGTTGACTTTAATGGAATTTAAAGAGCTGACTGGGAGTTTCCTGGGATGCTGATGGGAACAGATCACTGGCTTCTCATGATTAAACCCACCCCCAGTGACCACTGCACATGTCACCCCATTCTCATAGGGTAATGCCCACTCTGGGTTTCTCTGAGTAGCACTCAGTTCATGAGGAAAGGGGGAGATGCACTGACTTGGACAGCTACTTATAGAAAACAGATGTGCAAGTTAGGAAACACAAGTGATAAATCTGAACCCATATGGCAGCTCTCTCACAAGCATTTAGAGTCACAGCAGCCACGGATGGGGCTCTGTTTCTCTTCTGAAAGAAGAATTTGCCATCTCTTGTAAAACACAAGGATGGTTTTGTTTGTGTATGTCTCCCAACCTCCACTCCTGGATGGAGCAACCTGCACCCTACGGATGTTCCTTGTGTGCCAGTTGGGGAAGGAAGTGCAGGGATGTAAATAACTGGGACAGATTTATGAAGTTTCCTTCACAAATGCCAAGACTGAAGGCACCAACAAGTAGTGCAGAACCTGTGCTGGTTTATGTAGCTGCCATATACTTTCAGCAGCACCCACAGCTGAGTTGGATTTTAAGTAATTTTCTGCAAAAAATCGGACTTGCTGCTGTCTCAGTGATCTCTGTAGATTCTCTGCAAGGCTGAGGGATTTCTGCTCCCTCCCTGCCAAAACAGGCAGGACCCCTTCAGCAATGGATACCTTAGAGGTACCCTCAGGAGGACCCATGTTTTGCTGGTTTGGATTTAAGCTCTTTCTCCCTTTCCTCTCCTCTTTCTCAAATTTATAAAGGAAGGCAATTTCCAAGCTAGCTCTGATTCTGCTGTTTTTCTCATACCTATCTGAAAACTGCTTTTCGAGCAAGTTGGAGCTTAGTGGGCTGTGGAACCTCCTCTGCATTGGAAAGCCTCTTCTGCAGTCCTCCACCTCATCTCATCTTGTGGCATCTCCTCCTCAGCAGCTCTTCTGAAGTCTTTTGTGTATGGGAATCTGTTGGGTTTTATTGGCTATTATCTTAAGTGCATGGTTTATGAAATGGGAGTCCTTCTTCCACAATATCATACGGAGATTAAAAAGAAAGCCCAAATTTATGGGAAACGGAGGTACATTTAGAACCTGAAGAAAGACTGTAAAAATGTATCATAAGAAGGCATTTTAAACTTTGGATCCCATTTTAACCCAATGACTGCCATCCAAGAGTGGGTTGGTTTGGGTTTTTTTTCTGGGATTTGGTTTGTAGAGATGACTGTGGTACAGTTTCTATGGTTTATATCATTACCATGGTCTTGTTGCTGGTGCCCTGGTCAGCTGATATCCTTGTTACAGCAGGGCTGGGCCCTTGTTTTATTTCCATCTCCTTTTTGATATATTACTGCACCCTAAATTAATTTCTTACTGATATCATATGCATCCCTGTTGAGTGAATGGGTCTCTGGAGGGGACTGTATTCTTAATGCTGACAAATTTCATGATCCAGCTGTGCACAAACAGACATATAGCCAGGGAAAGGAAGTGCTCTTTGCAGCCTGGCTGAAGTCCATGTCCTCTTCCAGTGCTTGCAGAGAGTCCTGGTTTGGAAGGAAAACCACAAAGCAGTTACTGAGGCCACAGTTAGGAGGAGTGGTGAGGAATGAGGTCCCAGACAGAGCTCTGGACTGCAAAGGTTCTTGGTTACTCTGAAGCAGCACCACTCTTGAGTCAGACTTTGCTTGGAAGCACACATGGGCTCATCCAGGGACTCTTTTCAGTCCTGGAACAGCAGGTCCCTGCTGATGGGGCAGTGGGTTGATAGGACAAGGGGGAATGTTCTAACCTTACAGAGGTCAGATAATAGATACTATATTAGATACTAGGAAGAGATTCTTCCCTGTGAGGGCAGGGCGGTGCTGGCACAGGTGTGCCCAGAGAAGCCGTGGCTGCCCCATCCCTGGCAGTGTTCAAGGCGTGGTTGGATGGGCATAGTGCAACCTGGTGTAGTAGAAGGTGTCCCTGCCCATGGCAGGGGGTGGAACTGGATGATCTTTGCGGTTCCTTCCAGTCCCAGACAGTTATTAATTCTGTGATAACTCTTTTTTTTATACGCACATATATTTATAATATATATATATAATTATAAATGTGTGTCTATTGCAAGTCTAATATGCTGCCACTGCTGGCCAGAATTGCCTTGTCTACTACTCCTCCTCCTCTCCCATCTCTCTTTGTTAAGCTGGCATCCCACACTTTTTCTGGAGTCATTTGGAGAGAAGCCATCCATTTGTCTTGCTAGTGTTCTGCTCAGGTATGTAATACTGATATCTCACACATGGTCCTGGCATGCTCCAGAAAATCCCACCTGTAGTCATCTGGGCTGCTCTGGGAATGAGGAGAGAAACACACATGTGTGGCACTTGTAAAAGAAGGCATATTAAACCCAGAGACGATGACAGCTATGCCAAATTACCTGTTCAAATGATCTCAGTAATTATATCAGGAGAGTCAAATGATGATAACAGGCCATCCAGTGGCATAGGTGAGGCTGTAATTACTGAATGGGAGCCCTTTAGAAACTTGCAGGGCTAAGAACTTGTCTATGGTAGAGACTGGGAGAACTGTTTCATAAACTTGGTGAAACCCTGTCAATTAACATATTTTTGAAGACAATTTAGTGCTCACCTCAGATGAAAGTGATACCATCCTCAAGAACTGCTTAACCCTGGATTTTCTGGATACATTTCTGGCATTGCAGTGTTTTCTCAGGGTCTGAAGTAGGATTTTATAACATAAGGGAAGACTCTTCTTTTGTGCTTTGTTTGAGTTAAGCAGGCTTAAGGCCAAGTCTGAAATATCCCAGGAACCCAGATGATCTGGGAGCTCAGATTCTTCCCGGATCTCTGGAAATCCCAGCTGCCATGCCTCGCACTGGGTAGAAGTTCAGATGTTTTACAGATGGCATTAAATCAAAATTCTTGTGGTCAGTCCTTTCAGATTTGTTTTGTCAATGGCAGAGGTTCATGTAAGGGCAGGGATGACTTGAGTTCTCTGCATCCCACTTGGCAACACATCTCCCAGAGCTTCTTTATTGTGAAGAAATTATTATTCCAGCAGAGGAGGAGAGCTGGGCATGTACAGGGATTGGTGTCATCTCTCTCCAGCCATGAGAAGAGCAGTGGCTCGATGCTGATGTCCTGGATGGTTCCATGTAAATCTTGGTTCAGCTTGGAACTAAATTCTTGGCTACAGAGTTTGGTGGGCTCCTCCTGCTTTCTTTTAAGCTTTGTTTTGCAGTGGGAATGGTAGAAAACTGTGGAAATGGTGCCATTGGAGAGCCAGAATTTGCTGTAGTAGTTGGCATTGCTGGGCACTGTTTGTATTGATTGGAGCGGAGGCAATTAAGTGCCTCCCACTGCTTTCACTGGAGGTTTCTCTGCATAAGGAGGCTTGAAGCAGAGGGGAGGGCCATTACAGTGCATAAACACAGCACAGATTGGGGTCTAGAGGCATCTCGCAGCCTCATTGAAGCCTGAAATATTCATTATTGACTGGTGAGGGTGCCAACACGAAGCACATGTCTCAGCAATGTGTCTTGTTGGCTTTGCAGAGAGTAGCCAGAAAAGGTGCCACCCCCTCCTGCAAGGGGTGATGAGGTGTGGAAGCAAGGCCAGATCCCTCCTCACTGGCCTTCACTTTAGGGTTCTTCCTCCAGTGCAAATTTCTCAAAAGTTTCTCATTTCTGTACTTGTTCTTCTTAAACTGGCTCATATTCCATAAAAGTCCTTTTTTTAGGGTAGAAAATTATTTCTGTCTGTGAGGAAGCTGAAGCTGTGAGAAGATTTTTTTGCACAAAAGAGGTGTCCCGTTGCATATAAATTGTCCTCATGAAGAATTTCATGGCATTGCTTCCTTTCCTCCATCCCATGCTCTGGGTTAGGTGTTGGTGTTGGCCATGGGGTCCATCCCTGGCCGCTGGTACTGTTTCCTTCCCAGCCAGGAAATAGTTTCCTGTGTTTTCTGGCAAGAGTTCACGAGTGTGAAATGTAAGAATTTGGGATGGGTTGTAGGAAGTTAATTTGATCACTCGGCAAGAGAGTGGGGTGATCCAGTTCTCATGTGTTTCTTTTAATCTGTGTCATTTTGTCTGGAAAGAGGAGAGTGGCAGTGAAAGAACTTGGCTCTCAGTGCGATAACACGTCCCTTACTGTCCTGAGATTTAACATCTCTCTTTAAACATGATATTCTCCAGTAGCCCTTAGAGACCCCAAATCCTGTTTAGACAAAGTAAGCCTTGATGAAGCTGGATGTTTCTGATTCAGTAATGTGGCTGGGAGAGGGATGGTGTAAAAATGCTGGAGAAAAGAGTAAAATGTAACCTTCTGTCATGCAGACTAGGATATCCCATTCTCTCTTACGTGGGATTACTTGCTGGAAATTAAAAATATGTGTTTATTTAGTAGTAATATGGATAGTTGTCTGTCTGACCACTCCTGTGATGCTGTCAAACTCTTTTAAAGAGCAGCAGTTCCCAGAAATGCTGTGTGATGGGAGATGTGCTGCAGCCTTGAGGGCTTGTGGGTGTTGTCAGACCAATGAAATCAGTGAGAGCTGGTGGTGATGGAGTGAGAATTAAAGAATCATAGTTTGGGTTGGAAGGGACCTTCAAAGGTCATCTAGCCCAACCTCCAAGGAAGGGAAGGGCTGGAGGAGGATGTTAATGAGGCAGAGATCATCTGTGTCTTTGGGAGAGGAAACACAGCCCCAGTTTGTGCTGGGACAGGTAGGATGTGGTTGTGCTTTCCTCTGGAGAAAGGAACTTTAGAAATTAAACAGGAATTGCAAAAAATGCATCTACTTTGCAACAAAGCAAGCCACCCAGACTGGCTTTCATTTTCACATTAAAATGGTGCCTCTGGTCTTGGCTCTTATTCTGCTGGCATGAAAACTCTCTTGCTGCTATAATTGAGAAGAGGTGGAGGAAAACATGTTTTCTTTCGCTTTGCCTTCCTGTGCATTCAACAACTTTGCCTACGTACACTGATTTTTCTGCGGTGGACTTTCTTTCCTTTTAGTAAGGGATGAAGAGACAGGGGTAAGACCTGGCATTGCTTAAAACTCACCTTGGGAACAAGGTCGGGTTGGACAGGGCTTAGAGCAACCTGGTCTAGTGGAAGGTGTCCCTGCCCGTGGTAGTGGGTTGGAACTGGATGATCTTTAAGGTCCCTTCCAACCCAAACTGTGATTCTGTGAAACTGAGGATGGCACTACTCTGTAGTGTATCATGGAGCATGGGAACATCCAATTTATTCTCTGCAGGTTTCTCCTTTCTGCTTTGATCTGTGCCAAAAGAAACTCTGACCACGTCTACTGTGCTGGAGAACAGCAACAAAGCAAAAGGAAAAAAAAACCCAGCTGCACTCAGTGCTGGGTGATCCAAAGGGCTAAAATCAGGGCAGGTCCCTCTGATATGAAGAGGGAGTAGGATGGGACAGGCTTGGTGGCCTCAGCCATGGCCAACCCAGCCAGAAAATATACAGTACCAGCACATTAAGCCTTTTGTTTGCTCTAAGCTGTTTGTTTTGCTGCTGAAGGATTGTGTAATCTGTCTGAGTGGGAGCAGCCAGAAAACATAACGGTTTGAAATTCCCTCCNAAATATATATGTATTTACTGATGTGGAGCCGGAATGTTTGTCTTTGAGAGCTTACTGGGATGCAAATCCCAGGTCTGAGGCCAGGTCATTACAAAGCAGGAATACAAAAAGCTCTCTGGAAGGCTGGCTCACATCCATTGATATTACTGAACACCATAATCCTGTGAGACTTCGCTTCATAATACGATAATGAGTTATTAAAGCTAAGGAGGGTACTTTGGGAAGAGAGTTGGAGGTTTGGGTCGGTTTTTTTTCCCCCCTCCTGCCAGGGCTGAGCTGTTTCTCTGGGTTCTTCTCCATTCATAAGATGGTGCAGCAGTTCCACAAGTGAACAACTTTAAAGGCTATAAAAATGCCAGTTTCTGAACACTGTGTGCCTCTTCCAGAAGATGAGCTGTTGTGTACTCTGTTCCCTGAGCTAGCAGCTCATTCCACAGCCCTTTGTTTGTTCCTCTGCAGGAAACCCTTCAGGGCATTAGCTAAGAAACACCTGTGCGCTATCAGAGTTTAAGAGCACAGCATGGGTGATGGCAAAGGTGTTCCCATGGCCACACCGGTGCTCTGCCTGGTGTTAGCACCCAGAAAAAATGATGCTGTTTGAACAAAAACAATAGAAGCATCTTGCAGCCACCTCCCTATCTCAGGTCAAGAGCCGTGTTTGTTTGCAGGAAATCCTGGTGAAGAAATTGTGTCGTGCAAAGTGCCGTGTCTGCAGAGGTGGAAGGAGCATGTTCTTGCTTGCTTGGAAAATAAAGCAAGAATGAAAGAAAAAAAAAAAAAAAGGCAAAGGAATGTGCCGGCCATTATTTCCAAACTCATTCACTTGCATTTTGGGAGCACTCTGCAGCTCTGGGCTATAGCCAAAGCAAAGGCAGACAATCACATAACCCCTCCACCCCAGAGTGAAGGGAAACCTGGATTAATTGCAAAATACAGTTTATTTTACATTCTTTTCTCTGATCAAAAAACCCCACATTGCAAAGTCAGGTCTCCTGCTGGTTTTTGCTTTGTTTGAGGTTTCAAACCCATTTGTACGGGGGATGTGGCTGCATCCCTTGGCCCAGGAGCTGCCTCCTTCAACCTGAGGCCACAGCACAAGGCACCGCTCTCCAAATAGCATTGTCCAACAGCATTATGGTGTGTTATTAACCGTCAGTGGCAACCTGGAAGCTGATAAAGATCTTTATTATTTTACAAGTGCTACAATTACTACCTAGAGTTGTTTTCCTATGGCTTAAGTGCTCTGTTTCTCCTTCGGATATACAAGATATACATGTTTGTCTTCAGTTCCTTGAACATTACTGTAGAAACCAGAATTTCTCACAGTGCACTGAATATCAAAGTTTCACCTTTGAGGAGCTCTTTTTTTTTCCTCCTCCTAAGAGGTAGTGTAGAAGTCAAAGAAGGGGCAGAAATTGAGATCTGGCTTGATTTGCTCCAGCATTTGTTAATTAATGTACTGAAGGATCCTTCCACTTCCCTATCAGGGAGAAGGCAACACGTCAGCATGTCATGATGGTTTGGGGCAGAGCTCCGTGGTAGGGGGACATCACAGAAGGAACCTGTACCCATCATCTTATCAGAAGTGCTGTCAGACATGAAAACACATGTATCACCTTCCCATGCAATTTGTGTGCTTCTCTTGGGAGGAAATTTCTGATGGAAAGTAATGCACAGAAGACAAAGTCATCAATCCAAGTCTGGCTGCAAAGTGATAAGTGGGAGCTGGCAGAAAGCAGGGAGTTGTTTTCTGTACTAAAACTCATGATAATACCCGTGTAAGTCTGAATATGTATTAAAAGTAGTAATTTCCAGGTAAATCTCCTCAGATGCATCTCTGGTGTAGGAGAGCAGCAGTGCGTGGGTGTGGGAATGGCAGTGCTTGGAGCGTGTGGATGGGAATATGGGAGGGAGAGAAATAAATTCAGGGCTTTGTCTATGGCAGGACTGTGGAAAGGGAATTCCTGGATGCCATTTTGGAAATGTTTGTGTTTTGACCTGCCTCTCCTGATAAGGGGAGTGAAAAAGAAAGGGATTTATCCAGATGTGCAGTGGCCATCTCACCTGGCAGCACATCTGGGCGCAGGGGTTGATGCACGGCTGGAGATTGTCTTCTGTCCTCCCATGTAGGCCATGAGGTCCCCTTTGTGGTTACGTGGGCTTCTGCCATCATTCTCCTCCCAAGGCCATTACTTTGCTGACATCTTTGGGCAGCCACAGAGAAGCTGCCTTGGGCACAGTGGGGCTGGAGGAAAGGTGGGAGAGCCCGGGGTGGTGGTTGAAGTGGTTTTCAGAAGGTGGCACGGGGATGAAGATACAATGGGACAGGGCAGCACTGCCTCATAATAATGCAATTTTTAACTTCTTTCTTTGTTCTTTGTTGCAATGCAATTATTTTTTTGATTTTACCCCCCAGGTCTTCCTCAAGACATAGCAGGTGGTATGTAAGGGACTCCCTGTTGGGTTTGGCCAATACAAATCTTGACAGCACAGAGATGCTTCTACTATGGGATGCACTGCAACTGTTGCCAAGGCATAGGGACATGGTGGAAACGAAATGCTGGGTGTAAAGGGGTGAAAAAGATGATAATCTTCATGGTTTGGAGAAGCTGAAGTCTTTCTTCCAGCTTTTCCAGGCTCTGCTTTCCACAGCAGCACATGCAGATGCAAAGCTACTTGCCTGGGCATCACCTACAGTGGTCCCACCATCAGTGTCTTGCCCAACATCACCAAGTTTTGCTGCAGGGGACCATTGCTTAAAGTGCAGTTTCCAGCTGAACACTGACATAAATATGCCATAGTTGCATTTTTCCTTCTGGATTTTAAAAATGTGGTCTTTGCTGTTATTGCTCACAAATGAGCAGATCATGGTTCCTCTGTGGTAATGTATCTCTATCAATTTATTTCTCATTAAAAATGTTACGCGCTGCAATAAAAGTCGATAGTGAGAAAACAGTGGAGCTTTATAACCTGTTAAATCAGGCCTCTGCTTATACACACAGCTACCTTAGGCTGTTGTTGGGGTTTAGAGGGAAATCAAATCAATCCACCATCCCCTGTCCTGTGGCTGTGGGATGGTTGGTACAAAAGAAGTGGGAAAATTGTTGCATTTCAGTGATTCTTACTAAAGAGTTTGGTGGATGGGAGAGGGATTGATCTCAGGATCATCTGCATTACAGACAGCTTATTTTTTCCCCCTTGTTTCCCTCCATGCAGATAAAAACCCAAAGAGGTTTGCATTTGATGGAGTCTACAGTGAAAATATTTTTAATTAATAGTGGATTATAACTGAAGCTGTGTCTTAGCTGGAATGGCAGATGCCTGTTTTCTCTGGGCAGCGAGAAGGGCTCCTAAGTTTGTCCCCCTACCCTTCCCTTTCTAGCTCTGGATTCATCCCTTATGGCATTTGCTCAGCTTGTGCTAAAGGGAATTATTTCTCCCATTTTTATTTGGATCAAATTGCATTCATTGCCGACTCCAAGTTCACTTGTGCCCTCTGCTTTTGAGAAGGGCTTTCCTGGGGCTTCACTCCCTAAAACTCCCCAAGAAGAGGTTTTAGCCAGGTGGGCATCAGTCTCTTTTCCCAGGTAACAAGGTAGGACAAGAGGAAATGGCCTCAAATTGCACCAGGAGAGATTTAGGTTGAATATTAGGAAAGAGGTGCTTCACTGAAAGGGTTGTCAAGCACTGGCACAGGCTGCCCAGGGCAGTGGTGGAGTCCCCATCTGTGGAGGGATTTCAAGGATGTGTAGATGTGGTGCTTGGGGACATGGGCCATTGGTGGCCTTGGCAGTGCTGGGAGAACGGTTGGACTTGATCTTAGAGGATTTTTCCAACCTAAATGATTCCATTGTAGGAGTCTCTCTGTTGGGGCTTCCAGGGCAGGATTGGGGTGCACCCATAGTGGTGCTACAGGAGGGACAGTGATGCTATGTGTTGGTGCTGAATGTTCCCACCATGTCCCCTCCCTGCCATTGACTGGGCTCTGTCGTATCTGGAGTCTCTTGCCATGGTCCTGCTTTGCTCTAAGTGCAAAGGAAGGGAAACAAATCAATTCCCATCAGCTGAACAGTGCCCTTTCATTTATTGCCAGTGGATGAAAGAATTCTTTATCTCCTCCTCCTGGAAGGGATTGCTTTGGTGTTTGTTATTAGGGAGCAATGCTGGAACATCCCCCTTCCTTCGAACCCTGGTATTTTGATAACCTTTAACAGTCTGAGGACATTCAGACCACAAAAATGGTTTCCCTAATGTGCAGCAAAAGGGGGCAGGTGGTCAGCAAAGGTCCAGCTCTTCTCTGTGGCTCATGATGCCTTTGGCACTGTGTTCCCTCAAAATATGAAATTATTTGTATTCCTTAGATTTCAGAGTCTATTTGTGCATCTAATATTTAGCACTTCTTTTTTTTGGCCTGCAAATTGAAAAGAGCATCACTGCTGAGAGCAGAGGGACTGTTTGGTCCTCCTCACCTTCTAACACCCATTACAGAGCAGCTGGAGAAAATAATGTCAAAATCAGCAGATGGAAATGCTCTGATTTACACCCTTGAATGTTTCCCCCATCCTTCATCTTGCAGCTCAGCTCCAGCACAGGAGATGAGCACACCAGAAATCAAACCTCACCACGCTCCTCTTACAGGCAGTGATTTGAATCATAATGACTGCGGAGTGATGTTTTAATTATCTGTAATTGCTAAAGCAAGTTAGTGGCCAAATGAGCAACTGCAGATGCACAACTGGCCTGATTTGTTGGCAGCAAATGTGAGCTGATACCTTGACACTGTGATTAGTGCTGATTTTGTCTGTCTGCCAAAAGAAATCTCTTCCCTTTTTGGGATCTGAGGTTGCTTCTGATCTTGGTCTGAGACTTACAAAAGGTGGTGGAAGAGGGGTGGCCATGGCCTGGTCTGCTAAAACTCTCCTTGATGGAAATACAAGGCAACTCCTTTGTGCAGAAGTTGCTCCAATCGATCCCTTTCCTGCTGGGTGAATAAGGTGCAGGTGGTTTTATATGTGGGTGATACCAGGAGTGTGCAGCAGCAATATGTGTGATTTAGGGAATATGGAGAAAATTCAGACCATCTCAATCCCACTTAGTGTCAGAATCAACTTGTCTCCCCTCTTAGTTACTCTGATAACGTTTATTTGTGTGGCTTCCTAGGACATCAAGGTTTTGCATCATCCTCAATCCATCAGTTTAATTCCCTCTTTAAAGTAATAATCATGAGTCTTAAAATGGAAGCCTCATAGGCAGCAGGAAGCTTGTTTCCAGCCTCAAGCAATGCAGCTGCGGGCATGAAGTTCTCCTGTAGAGGAACCACCTGGAGTCGTTGTACCTCACCAACAGTCCTAGGTTTTGGGGGCAAATCCCAAGGGTTTTTTGAGCAGCAGTTTAGTGCAAATGAACTTCAGGGCTTCGTGAATAAAGAGAATTTTGTTTTAAGCCACCCGCCAGGTGGTTTTTTGTAGCTGGTGGTGATATTGACACAGGCTGGGCTTGGATGAAGCTCCTGATTTCCAGCATCTGCTTTGAAAATCTTCCCTTGGGTCTTTCCTCATTGTTCATTAGCAGGTAACAGGAAAACTTGGAACATGGGAAGGGAAGGCTGGGTTTTGGAAGACCTGAGTGGCAGAGGATACTGCACACGCCTATGGACATAAGCAGAGCTGTTGAGAGTTCCCTTTCTCCCTGGGCAGTTCATGGAGCAGAAATAATCCACTATTGATGGCCAGAGGTCAACTCAGGGTGGGTTTGTGACAAAATCTTGAACCTTTGTGAGTGGGGCATTTGAAATTTTTAATATCATTGCCAGTGAAAGTAAATGATGACCCCAGCGGGGGGACACTGACCATCAGTCTGGGTTGTAGGGATGTGGTTTGTGGTGTTAAACCTCAGAAACCTGAAGCTGGTGTTAGTTTGGGCTGGATTCTGAGTTTATATTGAAGATAGCACAGTTTAAACTACTGCAGTTGATTTAATCCAGATTTCTTTTGTGTGATTTCACATGATCTTTGGTCTTAGAGGACTTTGTATTGTGGTTTCTGTCGTGTTTCACTGGTGCTTTCATTCCCTGAGAATGAAACATGCCAAATCCTGCTGTGGTAACCATATTGAAACGCCCCCAAAAAGTAGAATTTAAGGGGGAATAAGGCCAGGAGAGTACACTGGACTTGTGCAGAACTTGGCCAAGGACCAAAACATATCAAATGTCCTTCAGGGCAAGGTTTTTTTCTGCAGGATATTACAATGTAAGGCAATTATCAAGCTAAACAGTGTTCTTTAAGAAGATTTTAATTCTGCTTCCAGTACAGACCAAGGGCATCCCAGCCAGGCTGCAGCAGTTCTCTGGTGTATTTGCATCCAACCAGTTTGTTAGTGGTGTTTCAGTATTAATTACTCTGAAAGCAAAAGGTTAATTTGAAGTTTTGTGGGTTGCAGAAGGTACCAGGGAGAGCTAGGTGTTTAATTTCGTGCCATCGTGTAGGCACAGCAGAAAAATGTATTTTTGCAGGTGGAAGAGGTTGGATGTGCTGTGTGCAAGGTGGTGCAGGGTCTGCAAGCTCCACTGCTTTCTGGAAGATAAAATAAAGCAAAACTGTATTTCTTCTATTGATTTTCCTAGTGTATCCTGGATTTAAAAAATAAAAAAAAAGTCAGGAAGGATGGAAAATTGTCAAAATGAATTATTAACAAAGTCGTATTTCACACTTCCTTCCACTGTGAGGAAGCAAAGTACATCCTTTGCTATGATATAGCCGCTTTTTTATCTCTTTTTTTGTTCTAAGGAAGCATTTCCAAGCAGTGGATGTGCAGTTACCACTCTGCAGTAACTCAGCGAACATCAGCTTTCTGCCACAGATCTTCTGAGAACAGTCAGAATCAATAGATGGTGTTTGTTTGTTTTGATACAGCAAAGCCAAGGGAGGAAGAAACAATAAGGCAGGTGAGGGAGAACAAGAGCTTTGGCAGATTTTGTTTATATAGAGTTGTTGGGCTTGTTTTGGAAAAAATAAAATGAAAGAGCCCATCAGATTGGATTCAGATTTCCAGCACAGATTCCAAACACACTCGATGCTCCTGAGCACAAAGAGTGCCTTTCACACGTGGCTCAAAGGAAAGATTTGTGCTTTTCTTGCTGACGCTCCCTGAGGAATATCTGAGTTATTGCTGTTCTCACCTGCCAGCTCCATTTCAGCATCGAAGTGGGCCCTGCAGAAGTGATGGGCACTGGGGAGAAAATAGAAGGGGGATGAAAACCTCAGGGACCTGGAATATGGTGTTTTCTGCAAGGTGGTGACTACCTGTGCTAAGTGCTGCTTAAAAGTCACCTCTGCTGGAAGAGCTGCTGTGGCTTTGTGGTTTCACCACATCCTCTTCCTTTTCTGGATGGTCCTGTGGCTTGTCCTGACAGATCCCCCAGAACAGAACCCCCTAATATTGCTCTTGTGGAAGTTCAGTGCTGGTGAGAGCCACCTTGGAGAGGGACAGAAGGCCTCAACACCATCTGGTCAGGGTGTAATTAAAGGTGGCCAAATGAAGAAAGAAATTAAAATATTCCATAAATTCGGTTCTTTTTGTATGTGTATGGATTAATCACAACCTGATTCAGGTTTCTGTGCCAGCTCTGGCTGCTCATCCACTTGTAGTCCAGGTCAATAATTTCTCTCCCAGCAGATAATTCCCAAACCATCTGTGTCAGTGTTGATTTGCCTTGGGGGCTCTGCCCCTCCTGGGTTTATCCTGTTGGAGGGATGAAGAGGCAAACAGCAGGCACTGTTATCCACCCCTGGATGGGAATTAAGCTGATGATCAAAATATTATAGCCAAAGGAGGTGATGGAGAGCTGTGCATCCTCCCCTGAGCATCCGGAGGGGCTAGCTGCTGTGCCTGTATGTGGGATAAAATGGGAATGTGCCCCACCAGGTGCTGCATTAATACCTCATGTCCCTCCTCCATTCCCTAGAAGAAGGGGAGAATCTCCCCAAATCCCTTACTGTTACTAAACTGGAGTTTGCTGCCTCTTCCTAAGTTGTAGCTAAGTTTAAACAGCTCATGATGCTTTTGGGAAAGCTGTCCTTTAAGAGTTGACTTTTTTTTAATTACCATTGCTCCAGCCCCTTGTTTTTAATTCTGAATCACTGAGGAACATTAAGCTGCAGAGCAGACAGGAGCTCACATAGATACAGCAATGTGCAGAAATTATCACCAGTTAAAGTGTATTTCACATGATAGAAGCCAAGCACGCTCCAGCATGTTCTTTCCCTGGATTATCAAAGAGGTTCACAGAATTAAATTGTCTTGAGGGCAGGAGAAAGAAGCTGGGAGAGTCTGCACCTCTTGCAGCTGCATCCCCTCTCCTTACAACCTCAGAAAGGGAAAAATCACCCCAAATTTATAGTGATGGTGTGTTTGCCATGGGGGATATGCAGCACTTGGGGTCAGACTTGCAGCACCCACAGCTGGAGCACTGAGCACCTGCAAAAATTGGAGCTGCATCCTTGTGCCTAGGGGGCCACCAGCATCTCCCTCGTGAGTTGTTCTTTGTTCTAAAGGGTTATCCCACATTTGGACAGGGCTGGGGACCTGTGTGGAGCAGGAGGAAGTGCAGGTTTTTTTGTTGTACGCCCATTTTAAAGAGACTTTGTAGATAGTGATTTGCCTTTCACCCCATGCTCACTGTGACAGAGCAAGAAGGGGAAAAAAAGAGAAATGTGCACTCCCAGCTCAGACAGGGAAGGGATGGAGGTGCCCAAATGGGGGTCCTCTGCCCATGTATTGTAAAGCTGGATTAGGTCAATGGTCAGCAGCTTCCTAGCACTGGGATTAGGACATGTGGCTGGAGGTATTTAATGTCTAACAGCACTAATAAACACTGGCTGGGATTTAGGAAGGTAGCAGTGTTCAAAGGGACTCTCAATGGGTTTTAGGCACCTAAATGGTGTAGGTGCTCCTAAAAATCTCACTAGGCTCTTAAATAGCTGCTGAAAATACACACTAAAGTGAGGGATCCCAGCTCTCCAACATCTCCAGGTGTATGCCTTGCAGACGTGAAATGGGGGAGATTCTCCCTGCTCCCCAAATTCCTTCCAGGCTGTGAGTAAGGAATCAAACAGAGCTGTTTGCTCCATGCCTGTCAGCCTTTTCCAGAATCACCCCATCCTCAGCTCAAACAGCATCCGGGGAGTGGATGTATTCCTAATTCTTAATGTAAACTAATGGGTTTTCTCCTCATGCTACCCTTGGCACAGCTTTTTCCATTTATTCTCCCTCCCCTATAGCATCTCCCTTTCTCGTGCCTTTTGGCTGAAATGGAGATCTTGCAAAAAAAAACCCAAACAAGCAGGAATTTTTGGGATAAGGTGCAAAATCGGCATTGCCTGAATGCAAGGGGAGTGAGAAGGAGATGAGCGCAGTGCCAGGGATAATTATAATTAAGTTAATGTCTTCAACTGAACTTGAAAGCAGAGTAAAGAGGGGAAAGGTTGAGCTGGAAACGAAAGATGGGACCGGATGGCTGTGGGAATTTGTAGTGGGATTTGGGAGCTCCTCAGGTGCAGGTTGGTAGTTCTGGCCTGGCTGTGGGGCTGCTGGGGAGGGGGAGTCTCCCAAAAAGACTTCCAGAGAGCTGATGTTGGGAGTTTGTGTTGTCCTGAGGGTGCTTTTTCCCTTGCTGGGACTCCTGGCAGGCACTGGAGTTGTTGCTTCCCATAGGAATAGTCCCTGGTGGAGGTTTGAAGGAGTTTTGCGTGGGAGCATGTGCTGTCACAGCTGTAGGAGCAGAATACAGACAGGAAATGGGGGAAAAAATTGAATTAAAAATCCAGGAAAAAGAAAAGAGGTCTTTTAAGCATGCTGGGCCTGGATGATGGGACTTTGTGAACTGGCTGTTTCCCTCTCCTGGGATCTCTTCCCGTATGTGTTCAGGGCATCATCTCTGCTGCACTAGGGATGCGGGAAGGGCTTGGCTGGATGCAGGATCTTGGTCAGAGGAAAGAGAAAATAACTCAAACAGGGCCTTTTCCTCTCTGTTTTTTCATGAGGGAAGTGTGTTTGATAATCAGATCACCAAAGGGATGAAAAAAAAGTACTTCTGGAACCACAAATGTCTGGTTTGGGCATTTTCATGGAGTTTTGTTTAAACGATATCCAGGCAGAGGAATTGGGACATGAGCTGAAAGCAGCTTGGTTTAAAGCCAGGGTTACTCTGTCCAGAAAGCTGGGCTGAGGTTTAAATCCAGAGTTACCGTGTCCAGGCTGAGTTTGGGCCAAGCTGTAGGAAGGCACAAATCAGGGAAGCTCCAGATGCTGACAGGTACTGGCATTCCCTGAAGCAGCATCACAGGTGGCAGCTCAAGTTGTAGGCTGGAGGCTTTTTATCTTTTCCATCCACAATCCAACATGTGCTTTGAAATGATGCCCTCCTGCAGCTCAATTTCTCCCTTCTTATTCCCACCACTTCTTATCCCAGGCCAGGAGAGGGGCTGCGATGCTGTTGGTGGTGGCTGGAGCAGTGCTTCCTTGATCCTTCCAACCATGTGCTGAACTCCTCAGACCCATTTTGGGAGTGAGATTTATTCAGGTGGAGTTTATCCAGGTGTCCTTTTGCAGGAACAAGCCTTGTACCTCCAGTGAGATGTCGTGCACGGTTGCTTACAGATTTTATCTGGCAGCAGATAAAATATTCCTTTCCAATGCTCTTGGCAAACAAATGAGCGAGGCAGAAATACAGATTGTGTTTGCCTAATGGTAACAGGCTGCCAAAGAATGTATAAACTGCTATTCACTGGGAGGGAAATTCCTCCCTTTCATGTGAGCTGCTGAAGCTGCAAAGCCCAGAGTTGCAACCCTTCTGAAATGCTGCTTTTAGCTCTGTGTTTTGCTGCAGTTCTTTTTCTGGGGGGAATTAATGCTGCTGGGCTGAGGGGAGGGTTGAGTCAGCCAAGCCCTGGCTGATGCTGATTCATGGTGAGATCCTCTGGGATCTTTAGGCAGCGGAGATAAATGCCAGCGGTCTGTTGCATGGGTTGGAATTATGTCTGTGCTTGTATCTATAGTGCCCTGCCTGCTCTGGGCAGAGATGCTGCTTTGCTGCATCTCCAAAGATTATTTTGGAGCTTGATTTGATTAGACAGATCATTTCCCAGCTCTCTGTGTTCTTCTGGGACTTCTCATTTCTGAGATGTTGAATGTCTTGCACTGATGATGATGATGGAGTTCCCTCTCCTTGTGTAGTCCGAGTCATGGAGGAGCAATGCTGCTGTGCCAAGAGCTGGGTTTGGCTCTTCAGAATTTTCTGTGGGAAGACTCAGCTGGGGCAGTAGATGTGTTTCTAGGTGCAGTAAGGTGTAATGGTCATTTTGGGATGAGTGATCCCTGAGCGAAGAGGGGGCTCACCAGTTCCCAGGACACATTGACTGGGGCTGAGCATCCCAGCTCCCCACATCCACTGGGCATCAGTTCATGGATTTCCAGTTGGAAACAGTGTTTGGCTTTGAAGTTACCATCTGCAACTTTGGGGATAGACAAGAAGAGAACTGTAAGATGGGGAGATGATGGAGAGTATTCACATGTGGATTTGTCTCTTGCAAATATTTTTTTGGAGCGTGCTTATTTCCTCCTATTTTGGGTATTAATTTAAAACATGGTTTTTATTTAAAATTAAACAAATTTAAAATACCTCCTTGTGTAAAACAGTACATTAGACTGCATTAAACTATGCTTGGGAATCTTTCCAGAAGATGGAGAGGCCTGGGAAGTGCAGAGTCAGTGGTGCATCACAGAATGCACAGGAGCTGGTGGGAATGTGCACATGTGAACTGAGTGTAACGCTGTGTATCCTTACACTAAAATCCTACAGAGTTGAGTCCAAGGAGCAAAAAGTAATTGTTCTGCAGAAAATGAGAGGGGTAGAAATCAATTTGCAGGCCCCGGCGAGGGGGGAGGATGAGCATCTGTGATGGGTTGTTTTTTGTAGGCCTTCCTTGGTAACCAGGGTCAAGATCTAGGAAGTATTCCATCCCATCTCTTTACGTAATCAGGTGTATATAAACCGAAGGAGGAGGTGTTCTTTCTCTCTTTTNGCTGCTTTTTGCCGTTTCGGGAGAGGGAGGGGGGAATCTTTCTTGTGAGGTTTGGCTGTTGGCAGAGAGCCAACCCGAACTTTCACAGCATCCCATTTGCCAACCTGGCTTCCTTGCTGGATGTTGCTGTGCAGAAAAGGGGCTGTAATTATTAAAACGGTGTGCACAGGAGAATTTAGCCTCTCATTTTGTTTGTCCTAATGACTCTTCAACAACTGCTATGGAAGGTAATAGGCTTTGTGGCAATTACCTAGCCGGGAAAATGCCATACGTGGATGGTTGGGATTCAGGCTGGGAGCCGCGGTGATTCTCTCTCTTTTCATTAATGCACAGCTGCTCTGTAAAATATTTTGGCAGTTCTTGCAGAGCTGTCCATCAACCTGTCCTCCTTTTGTGGGGTTTGCTTCTTCCATCACCCCTAATCCTGCTGTGGGTGATCCCTGTGCCCAAGGGAATGCTGCCAGTGCTGAGGGCTCAGACTTTGTGTTACCTCTATGCCCCATTGTTGCTTCTTTAAGTCAGGCATTGCTGTTGTTCAAAAAAAATTCCTCTTGGTTATCTAAAAATTAAGCTTTTAATTCACATGTGCAACAGTTTTGCAGTTCCTCTGAGATTAGCTGTATCTTTCCTCAAATACCTGGTGTACTCAAAAATCCTGGTAGTAGGTAAAGGAGCTCAGTATTACATACGGATTTCTCTGTTCCTCCTTCACTCTGCCTTGTACCCTGTGCTGCTGCCACAACCCAAACTCATTATTTTCCCCACATGGCTCTTTTGATCTGTTTTTCCTTCCTTCCTCTGCTGCAAAGGTGGAGCAGAGACTATGAGAAGTGGCTGGAACACATGGAGTTTGTCTGGTCCTCAGGCCTAGACAACACAGATTAAAATATGTCTTAAAATAACTCAGAAACCTAGCCCTTCAAATACGGCTATTCCCCTAAGGATACCCTTTTCCTCTCTGGAACATTTTTGGAGAGAGACTCCTGCACATAAATCTGCTCATGCTTCTGTTACAGGGTAGGGAAAACCCACCTTGAAGGTGTAAACGGGACCTGGTAGTATTGATTGAACCCAAATAAGGAGGGCTGCTAAAGAGGTTGGAAAAGAACCTGGTCCAAAAAAGATGCAATTCCCAGAGTAAAGCTGGCTTTGGGACAGACTTCATTCTCCTGCACTCCTTCATCTCTGTTAAAGTTGAGGAGGGCTTTTTTTTGAGCCCTCTCACAACTGGGCTTAGGGAAATGAACAGCTCCAGGGATCTTTATTGTTGGCCCTAAATCTAAAATAAAATGAGTATAAAAATTAAAAAAAAAAATAATAAAAAAAATCTTAATTGCAAATAATTTCCCAGCAGTTCCCAACTGAAACAACTATGGCAAGCATCACAGATAACATCCAGTCCTGCCCTATTTACAGCTGCGAAAGCAGAGGAGAGTTTCTTTTGGACACGTTATCCTAGGAGATGCTCCTTGAGATGCTGGAAGGCTGAGCTCTGAGGATTTCTCCGAAGAGCAGCCAACACACTTCCAGCCCTCCTGAGAGTGCAGCCTCCCCCAAAGGCTGCTTCCAGACTGTCCAGCTCAGTTATTTCCACAAAGGAAAGGAATTCATGATACCTAAACCTTGCAGATGGGCTGGACTGGTGTTGTTTGTATGGCTTTTTCCTGTATAACAAATAGTCATAGGACACCCAATTTCCAGGTGTCTGTTCCTAAAACTCCCTGTGTGCAGGTCCTGCTGTGCATCTCTGTCACTGTATTTCAGTTTTCTCTGCAGTGCTTAGGGCTGCCAGTGCCTGGAAAAACTGCCTTTGCTGAATTCCCCTGGAGCCCTTCTTTTCTTCCCCAGCCCGAGCTGGATCAAATAATATCTTTGCCAAGCTTTAGAGATAAGGCAGGAGCTGAGCAAACCTGCCACTATCTCTGCTTTAATTTTTCTTTGCAAATAGTGTCGAGCCAATGCCTCTCCACCCAGATCAGCTCCTCTTATCTGAGGGATAATAACTGGCTCACTAACCAATATAATTCCTCTATAACCCCCAGCAATCTTTCCAGAGTATTTTGCAAGTGGCTGAAGAACAGAAGAAAATTTCTTGCTATAGCGTTAATATTGGTATAAAATCAAGGTAGTATTTACCATGTGCTTAAAAAAATTATTAAAAAATAAAAATACTCTGTGTGTGTGTGTAAATACAAGTGGCAGTATTTCTGTTTGTTTCCTCTTAAATGATCCTTCAGTGGCTCCTACAGATGAAGAGCAAGAAATGGAGGTGCAGAATCATGGCCAAGTTTGGTATTTCAGGTGTCCAAAGCTCTCAGGGCAGTGCTTGCAGGTCTGTGGTTTTTAGAGGGAAGTATTTTGTGTTTATAGGCCGTGAATTGCTGTAGATGCTCTGGGAATGCTCTTCATCTGCATCACCACACCCCTGCTCCAGAATGTGCTGTGCTGCTGCTCCCCAGGCAGACAGATCCGTGCCTGGGCAGGTTTGACAGCCCAGGGGATGATTTTGTCTCTAAATTGCCAATTGCCTTTTTTGTTTTTAATGTTTTTTGACTTTGAGCAGTTTGCCGGTAGTTTCCTTTCCACTTGCTGAGCTGTGGGTGTTGAAAGAGAGCAGGCTGGCTGGGTTACTGAAGAGGTTTGGGTTTGCCTGTTGATCCTTCTCCCTTTTTTTCCCCCCTCCAATAAAAAGAAATCAATAGCAGGGAGCAGACCCAAACCACTGTGTGTTGCATGATCGGATTCTTGTCCCAGGAGCCAGCCAGGATTATCGGTTGTCTTTGCACTTTGAATGTTAATAGCATTAACTCCAGCCTAGTCATGTTCTTTTAAAATCCCATTTAAAGTTGCCTTTGCAAGGCAGAAGCAGACACCGCTTGAGCTGTGTCTTTTTCTTCTCCCTTGCCTGCAGAAATCACAACCAGAATTAAGAGACAGATTTTGAAGGTTGAAGCTTCCCAGATTGTTTCCCTCTCAGTTGTCATTTCGGGATGCTTTTGTTTTCTTTCTGATTGCATCAAATATTTGTACTCCTGTGGGGACTGTGGTGTGAGGGTGAATCTTCCTTAAAAAAAATAAAGGGATTTTTTCCATCATTTTTGTGGTGTAGCTAGGGGGGGAAGTTGGTGAAAAGAGCAGTTTCTAAACGTGGCTCAGCTTGGGGATGTGTTGTGCCTGTCCTGATGCTTCTGAATTATTTGAAACATCACTGAAACTTTTATATTTAGAAATATTGAGCTGTGGGGTGGAGACCCTTTCACGCAAGCCTGAATTTTACACTTTGCCTTTTGGTCTTGCAGGCAGCCCTGGGAGAGGGGACTTGGCCAGTGTTCTATCTCAGCACGAAACAGCTGAATTATTAAAAAACCCTCCCTGTTTTACTAAGGAAAAAAATAACTTTGAAGATTTTTTTTTTCTTTGAGTCTTTGAAATCTTTTAGGTGTGCTCAGCAGTGTGGGGGGGTGGGGAAGGGGAAGTGGGTGTCTGGGGTGTGAATGACCAGTTAGCTCTTTGATTTTCCCAGTTTTAAACCTGATCCCAGAGTCCTTTGGGTGCTCCTTCTCACATCCTGGTCCCACACACTGGTGCTTGCACCAAGTTTGAGGAATTGCATTTGCCCAGTGGCTTTTTTCATCTCCTCCAAATCCCCCCATTGCTCTGGGTATGTTTTTGTTACTACTGGCCTCATTTTTTCAATACAACAATATTTTTGGGGCGGAAAATGTCCAGTGCTGGGCACAGCTCAGGAGAGGTCCTGTGAGAGCAGTGTAGAAAAGGTGGATGACTTTGAAGTCTTTATGTGAATAAATACAGGAAACGTCATCTTTTTTTGTTTTTCTCAAGTACCACATTGAAAGCCCATACTGGAATTACTGCTCTCGATCATACTTGGCTTTGAGTTAATACAATTGCTTCTTGGGTACTGTCTCCTAGGATCACATATTCCTTATTTTAATTTTCTAGCTCTGGCTGTTTGAAAGTCCTGGTTTGGGTTATAAAGTAGATGCAAAAAGGATAAGGGTTCCTGTTATTTGCTTGGCTTGCTGAGCCCATGCAGCACACTGGGGGAAATACAGGACGCTTTTCTATACTGGTCATGAAAATTTTATTTATAAGCAGAGATTTTCATGAGTCTTATTTTGAAAAATGAAATTTGGGAGGGAAAGAAAGAAAAGAGTAATCCAAATTCAATCGGTGCTTTGAGATTCGTGATGAAAACTGGCAGCTGCTGTCATTGCACATCTTGCTCCAATAATCTCTCCCTTCTTTTGCTCTTTATTCCTGTCCCACCTCTCTTCCCTGCTGCCCCTTGTTCATCCCTCGATGATCCCAAGATTATCAAGGATATTGCATCAGAGCCAGGACTCCTTCTCATGGCAGTCACTGTCCCCTGGCCACCATCCTGTGCAAGAGTGGCAGGAACTTTGCAGGTTGCCCAGAGAAGCTGTGGCTGCCCCATCCCTGGAAGTGTCCAAGGCCAGGTTGAACAGGGCATGGAGCAACCTGATACAGTGGAAGGTGTCACTGCCATGGCAGGGGGTGGACTGAGGTGAGCTTTAAGGTTCTTTCCAACCCAAGCCATTCCACGGTTCTATGATTTTATGGGACAGGGGCATATTCATTTCATTGCAGCCATGTGTGCTGTGATATTTAGTGTGGTGGTAAACTTTTGGTGGAAAAAAGTGGCTTAAAACCTCCAGGTGCTTGATTTTTGTCCTGCACCTCCTGTCAGGGGAAGATAAACTTTGCTTTGAAAAGTTTTAATAGACATAGATTGGAAGTTCTATGAGTGGTGCATAAGTAAAATATTATCTCCCTTGCTGCTTACATACTTGGAAATACTTTCAGATTTATTATATGTATTTTTAAAAAAATAGTAGGGGAAAAATAAGGGTTTTGAAAGGGGCCTCCGGGTCCCTCAGGCTGATGGACAGTGGAGCAGGAAAAGGATGGAGAAGCCTGATAGGGGCTCAGCCTGTGGATTCACACCTGCCAAGATAGTTAAGTGAACATTAGTCCCTAAACATCAGAACTGGGGGAGTTTTCCTGCTGTCAGCCCATCACTTGCCATTAAATCTTTGGGCAGGGAAGAAGCTGCTCCTCCTGCCCTGCTTTGTGGCCATGCTGCAGTTCAGTTATTTTTATCTATTCTATGTTGTTCTCCATGGAATTATTCTGCCCTCAGCCTGTAGATAAGATCTGTTACTAAACAAATTTGAGTTTTACTGTGAAGGTTAAACTGCTGCCTTGCAAGTTGTTGAGAAAGGTGGGGAGATCCTGACCCTCCTCCTTAAAAAAAACCCCGTGGGCTCTAGCCCTGACCTGGAAATTTTATTGAGTATTACTTGAAAAAGACAAGTATTACACTGAAATGCAGGGTTTAGCCTCTGAATTGGTGGCACTTCCTGATTATGATGCCATCTGGGTGCCAAGTCTCAAGTGGAATTCCACAGCACAGGAGGAGACTGAAAATTTCCCCCCTAATTTGGGAAAGCTCCTTGTAGGCATCCCTGGGAATTTTCCCATAGGATGCAGGTCACACCTGGTGGATGGGGCATTTTTGTGTGTTCCTCAAAAGCAAAGTAGCAGTTTTGGGATGTTATTTTGGCCAAAAGCATCTGGTTCTTGGTGGCACCATCACGGTGGTGCTGGTTCTGTGGATTAAGCCCCACCCTGGTGTTGGTATATTCTGGGGTGTGAAATAAATAATTAATAGCAGGAATAAGGCTGAGGAAAATGCTGTTCATCCTATCCTGAGACTCCCCTTTCCAGAGTTTGGTGTGGAAACATTAGGGTGGAAATACCAATAGGAAAACATACAGAAAATAGCAGAAATTTCAGCTATTCTGCCTGGAGGTTAATTTTTCAGTTGGGGATCAACCCAGCAGTATATTTAGTCCTGGCTTAGCTGACAAGGAGTGAGTTGGTGACTGGAATGCTACCACAGGATACATCAAGTGGGTAATATTAGAACTCCCATCCCTGGAGGCTTCCCCTCAAGTCCTGGAGTTGTTTCTCTGTTATTATTTATAACTCAGTTCGAGGGGTCACTTAAATGAACCCAGCACAACAGTGCAGCTCCTGGTCTCTATGTGAACCTTCCTGGCTCCATCACACCAGGGGGATGGAGAGAGGCAGGAATCCAGCTGTGGCCTAGCATCCTTCCCTAGCATGGAACAGTGGTTTATCTGCAGGTCCCTCTGGTTAATAAGCATGGCTGCTGCAGGTTTTCAGAAGCTGTTAGCATGAACCATTAACTCTTCCTTTTAATTATTCAGGTTGTCTCTTTTAAATTTCTTTTTTAAGTGGCGCTAATAGGCTTTGCAGTGGAGGCTTCCAGCCACAGCAGTTCCTCCCTGGAGGAGCCCTGTTTGTGCATTGCCAGCTAATCTCTTTTCTTCATTATCCTTTATCTTCCTCCAGCTGATTAATTGCTTTCCATTGATTTATAAATATTCTGTTGATAGATGCAGTGGACAGGAGGGGAACAGGACATGTCCAGGCTCACAGAGTCACTGATCCCTGCAGCTGCCCCAGGCTTTCCTAACCTACCTCACAAAGCCCAGCCATCCCAGTCAGGCTTTATTCCCTTTTTTTTGCCCCCCCATGCAATTCCTGCAAGCAACCAAAATTTGTGCTGTTGCATCATTTGGAGCCTGTGGACGTGAACAAGGCTCTTGGCTGGTGAGCGGCGGGTTTTGGGTGTAAAGAAATGGGGTTTTGGATGTGTTGATCAATGTGGTGGGTTGTGCAGGTGTCACAAAAAGCTGTTTTCTATACTGAATTCCCTAACATACATACATATGTATATTGGTGGAGTGGTTAATGAAGAGAGATCATTAAAATTGCTTATTTGAGACTTTCTGGAAGGTAAAGGACAGCTGTTAAAAAATTATTAAAAAAAACCCACAATAACATCTGGTTATAAAAATAGTGGCCAAATTCAGAGTGGAGCTACCCATCTTCAGTCCCATCCAAATCACACATTGCATTGAGGGTGCAAAGCCATTTTTAGAAATAGCTGCATGTTTATACATAGGTATAAATCATTAGCTTTTCCAGGCAGGCTTCTGATTTTCCCTGTTATTTCTCTGCATGCAGCCCTTTCCCTGCCAGTGCCCCCGTGGCCCTGGCTGGGGTAGGCTGAGTTAGGTGGCTCTGGGGACATGGTGGCCCTTGGTGGCCTTGCAGTGACGTTCCTGGATGTGCTGTGGGTGAGATAAGACTTCAACAAAAAGCGTTTCCGGAAGTTTGAGACCTACCACGCTGCTCTGGAGTGTGTTGCTGCCTGATTGATTATTATTTTGCTTTACAATTATTATTATTATTGTTATTATTACTGTGTTTGTCCTCTTTGCCGGTAAAGTGGCTGGTGGCACAGGCACAACCTCAGTGTATAGCAACTTAGTTACGTGTTGCTAATGAGCAACTGCAGAGCAAGCAGCTCCTTTAGCAGCCCAGACTGATGCTTTATCATGTATTTGCAGGAGCCATGTAATTTTTTGTCATCATATATGGTAATATATTCACTGCAGCATGACATGGGATGAGGTTCAACGAATAATGTAAAACCCAGAATAACACTGAATCCATATGAGATACGCATTTCCCCCCAGCGTTAGTTTAAAAAGGAAAATATTGATTCTGGTGGGGTTCAGTGGTTCACGGCTCTCGGAGAACTCACATTTTGATGATTGATGCCCATCCTGTCCCCTCCATGCCCACAAATGTCCTGTAGTCAGTGCCATCCCTCGCCTCCATAGCATAGACGAAGCTGGGAGTAGTGGGAAAGAGTTGGTAACATTTGCCACTGGATCCAGATGTGACAGCAGCACAGCAGGTTCTGTTTGGGTACAGGTACCAGGTGGAACAATCCTCTCCATAATACATTATTTTTTCCCCGAAGTTACTGTCTTTGAATGCTAATTGGGATGGATAATTTCTATTTTGTTTTCCTTTATAACCAACTTCCCCCTATTTTGATCTGTATCATTTATATTTGTGGGCCATTATCTCAGTCTCATTACAGCCTTTCAGCATTTGAATGAAAATAATGTAGAGAACCCAGAAGTTAGGCATAAAATATATGTGATGATAGCTATAATTGTCATGATAAAATTAAAAACAATAGAAATAACTGTGATGAACTCAGGAAGTTGTACCAAGTGAGACTGGAACCAGCATGATGATGTTTGCCCTTTATTTTTTTTACTCTTTACATAGTAAACAGCTTTTGCAGTGCTATTTTAAAGAAGGGAAAAGTTGCTGGGTATGGCCTGGGTAGGGACATAATAAAAAAAATTGGATTTTTCTCTCTGTTGAGGTTTTAACTACTCACTACAAAAGCTCTGGATGATGCACGTGCGATTTTCAGGAGCTTAAAATACTCCGGCAGTGCTGGAGGAGGAGGAGGTGCTAAGTGGTGCCAAGTTACTGAATGAAAATTACTCTCATCGCCTCTGGTTTTAGAGTCAGGTCCATGTTGATTAATCCTTGCCTCACATGTTACGTTCTCCAACCTTGCCACCATCAGATTTTAACTTGGTAAAAGCAGATGGAGATTCCTGAAGTGCCTCCAAAATTCCCAGCCGAGTGCTCTCCTCAGTGACAATGCCAGTTTGTCATGAGTGAAATGTTTGATAAAAATCTGTCATTTTTCAGAGGAGTTTTCTTTGAAAGGAAAACCAGGGGGAAAAAAGAAATCAGTTCTGTTTTGAAACATCTCCTCACTCTGTTATTTTGCAAGAGATGAGGATGGAGGAAGAGGGGTTCCATGGGCATGGGGGAGAGGTGTCAGTAAGTTTTCCTGGAATTAGGTGACATTTTGCTGCAGACTTCATATGAGGTCTCCAGATTTTTATGTTTCTGGTGGGTTTTATGTACAACTTGTTCTCCATGTCAAATGTGGCTCTGTAAGAACCAGCTCCCATCTGAAGGTACATGGATGCATCACTGACCTTCTGCAAAGATTCTTCTGGCAGGGCTGAAGTGTTTCAGCAGTTGCTGCAGGTGTTGGTGCCTCCAGGGAATGATGTACAGCTCATCCATATGCTCGAACCCAACCACCTGCAGGTGTTGCAGGGAGAATGGTTCCCTTTGGAGTCACAGTGATGAAGTTGAAGTGATTTTTAATAGAATCACAGAATCATTCAGGTTGGAAAAGCTCTCTAAGGTCATCGAGTCCAACCATTCCCCCAGCACTGCCAAGGCCACCACTAAACCATGTCCCCAAGTGCCACATCTACACATCTGTTAAATCCCTCCAGGGACAGTGACTCCACCACGGCTGGGGCAGCCTTGTTTCAGGGCTTGACAACTTTTTGACCTCAACTTGACTCTTTATTCCTAGTCTCTGGTGAGCCCTGCCATGAGGGATGGTGGTTGGGATTTTTGGCCTGATCTTGAAGGAACTGGGACATTTTTTTTGCTGTGATCACCTGTAGCTGGCTTGCTTTAGAGCCATAACCCTGGTGGGACCTCCAAGCCTGGGAAGCTGGAGATGGGACATGTGATGCAGGTTTGTCTTCCAGTGGAGGCTGTCCAGTTTGGATCAGCCTGCAGAGACCTTCTGATCCAGGCCTGGGTGGGAAGGATCCCTCCTGCCCCTGCAGAAGGATCTTGGCTAGGGAGGGTTGAAGGAGGCTGGCCAGTTTGGAATGAAGGGCCAACCACCTGTGCTGACACCAGCACCTGGCAGCAGCCCGGATCCACGCAAAGTGACTCCAGGGACGGAAATACCTCCCTGGTCTTGGCTTCCTCCTGGATAAAGGGCTAGCAACCATCTCTAGACACAGAAATGGCTTGATCCAGAGCAAGGAGAGGAGACCCAGACCCCAACCCCAATTTAACTGCAGCCAAAGGGTAACTGGTCCCTGACCCAGGGACATGCTGGGTACCTGGAGTTTGGCAGCACCACACAAACCTGGCCGAGGCATGTGCCATCTTTTACTTAACAAGAACCGTTTTTCCGTGTGCCTTACAAAGGAATTGTTAATCACGTAGAAAGGGGCAGGAGAATCCCTGCGAGCCACATCGCTGGGTCAAAGAGCAGCAGTGCTGCACTGTCTCGACACCTCAGGCCGCACGAACGGGAGCTGTGGGTGTGGGTAACGTTGCTGGGCCACCATTAGTCAGCAGAAGGCGGGACACAAGCCCAGCTCGGCATTCCCGCACGTTCACCGGGCTCCTCTGCCAGGGAGGAGGCTCTGAGGAGCTGCTCTTGGGGAGCCTGGGGCTTGTGCAATGCCCATGACGTGGAGAACCTCCTCCTCCCTTTTCTTTGGTTCAGGGCATGGCAACTCAGCACCTTCCCGTGCCGTGGCAGGTCATAGCACAAAGCACATCAAGGTACACGGGATCCTTTGCGCTGGGATTATGCACAGAGCAGGATTAAACCCACAGGTGCTCCGAAATTCGACGGTGATTCCTTGCTCCCAGAGGCTAGCTCCGACTGTAGCAGCGTTCCCGCTGCATCCTGAGATGAGTCGGCACGGGCGCGCTCTGACTTGATCCCCGGGAAGGGGAGTTGTGCAAACAGGGAGCGATGGGAGGTGACGCAGAGCTTTCCTGGGATTCCAGGAGCCGAAGATAGCAGGGGCTGGGGTGACGGAGGCATCGCACACCCGGCAGAGGTGTTGCGGGCAGTGCCAGGCCGTGCCCCGGGCTGCATGGCAGTGTCAGCCTGTTGCAGTGAGAACCAGGGCTTGTTGCACAACAAAACCAACTCCTTTCCCCTTCCAAAGCCGCCGGTGAGGAAACAAAAGGATAGGGAGGGGACAGTGTCCCGGCAGCACAGCATGGGGCTGGGAGGGTCACTGGGTGGGTGACGACTTGGTTTATCGACCCGGATGTAAGAGGTGGCTATCGCTATATCCCTTCCCAGCTGGAGCAGCTCGCTCCTTCCTTGGTTATTACAGTGTCACCCGCTTCCCAGAAACGTCAAAGCCCACGGACATGGGGTATGCCTCAGTTCCCCGTGCCTGAGGTGTTGCTGCTGTAGGGTGGGGGAGCTGGTTTTGCAGTGTCTGGTGGAGGCTTTACATGCCGTGAGTTGTTGTAAAATGCAATATGGTGATTTTTTTGGTCTTGGATTGTGTTTTCTGATCTTTGTGCAAGTATTACCCTCCTGGGCAGAGAGCGAGAGGTGTGTGCCAGCAGCGTGCTGGGCCTGTCTGTAAAGTACCCATCGACCACTGACTGTCTGGGCAGTGTTCTTCTAGAGAGAATAACAGCAAAGAGACAGGCACAAATTCATAAACCCAAAGTGCTTCTTCCCAGTTCTTCATCTCTTTAGGGTGTAAAACTTCTAAAAAGCATGTCTGATGTGGAAGGCTTGGAAACAGGCAGTGCAGGCAGCAGGGTGAAGGCAGGTAACAGTGCAGCATGGACTGCAGAGAGCAAAAATATTTCTATTAGGAAAAATATCTTTACTGAAAGAGTGATTAAGCATTGGAAGAGGCTCCCCAGGGAAGTGGTGGACTCATCGTCCCTGGAAGTGTTCAGAAAGCAAGCAGATGTGGCACTTCGAGATACAGTTTAGTTGGCATGGTATTTGGTTGAAGGATGAACTTGGTCTTGTAAGTCTTTTTCAACCTTAATAATTCTATGAATTCTATGAGTCTGCTGGGTTTCACAGGGTTTGGTTGTTAGGGTGTATTTTTATGTGGCTTTTATTACAAAAAGCAGGTGGTGACTGCTTTCTTGCCAGGTTTTTCTGTGTCCCCCATCCCACCTGCACGGGTAAAGTAAATACCATAAATAACAACTACATTGTAAGCAAGAACATTGCATGCATTTGCCATGCAAGGACGAGCCTAGCCCGGGCTGTGTGCTGGCACCGGGGCCCCCTCGCCGTGTGTTACTCGCCTCCTGCTTCAGTTCGCCCACCCCCGTGCTGCCGGCAGTGGCCGAGTATCGCGATCAGCGGTCGCGATGGTGCCACTGGGACGCGGCGGGCGCTCCGCTCGGTGGGTGGCAGCGGCGGGAGCGATGGATGATTCCAGCTGGGAATCATTTCCGCCGTCGGCCGGCCGCGGGTTCCTGCGCAGCGTGGGGCTCCAAGAGAGTTCTCAGCTGCTGCGGGGCCCCGTCCCGCACACCTTCAGCTCTGCGGGGGCAAAGCCACTCCTCCGTACCGTGACATCAAGCCCTGGAAGAACGGACGGCGAGGGGTCAAATTCCCGGCGCAGGTAGCTCTGGCTGCACTTCCGCGCAGCGCCGTGTCGAGCCGGGGCGGACCCACCCCGCCCGGGGAGCCCCGAGCCCGGGGAGCCCCGAGCCTGGGGAGTCGCGCCATGAAGTCGGAGCAGGAGGAGAACAAGCCAGGGACGTGCCGCTGCGAGCAGGGCTTCACTGGGCGCCCGGCCCATTGTCCCCGCGGCCGGCGAGGGGCGGCTGGGGACGATGCTCAGGGCAGGGTGCTGTGTCGTTGCTTAACCCACGCAGGTAAGGGGGGTCCCAAGGAGGGGGCACAGCCCGGCGTGCATGGCTTCCCCTCGCTCGCTTTGTGCTTGGAGCTCGCTTCCTCCAGGGAGAAACAAAACAACGCCTGGGAACTGCCGGGGCCGCCGGGAGGTTTAGGAGGGTGGCCGTGCTTTCCCCACGCCCAGGGCAAGCGAGGGACAGGGGCGCTTGGCTTCGTGCCCCCGTGACCGTGGGAAGGGTCGGGGCGGGGGTCTCCCGGTGCCCCCGTTGTCCATTGTATCTCGAGGAGAAGTTGGAGCGAGCCGCGAGCTGGCGCAGGGCTCCCAGCCGGCTCTGGAGGCTGCTGCGGGGGTCGTAGCTCACCAGCCGGTCGTTTTATATGGTGTGTGCTTCTGGAAGTCTTCACAGCCCCCAGCCTGGCCCCGAACAACTGTGGCCCCGAACCCCGCTGCCCTCCCCTCCCGCCGGGGTGCACAGGGGTTTATTTACTTCCCTCTGAGATGCTCACCAGCATGTGGCCAAGGAAGTCGAGAGAGCAGGAGTCTGTGTTGTGGAAATAATCTTTATTTTCGGGTGGGGAGTGCCAGGAAGCAGGGGTAACTTGGCAAGCAGGTGTACTCTGCACATCCTGCCCCATCCATGGGAGCTACAATTGATGGTGCATGGTTGGGACTCGTGGCCGGTCCCAGAGTCATGACCATGTGGAAGCCCCAAGGCCAACCCATTGTCTAACTCAGGAAATGCTCAGGAACGGTGTTTGCAAGAATTTGCTCCCACTGGGTGGAAGCTTTAATGCAAAATTGCTAAGGAGTGTCCGTACCTGTGTCCAGGTGTGACATCATAGCGGCAGAAGCAGAGGGTGGTATTAAAAGCTTCTTTAAAAGTTAAAGATAGATGTGCGGAGACAAAATTCACTTTTCTAGCCCATGAAGCTCTGCTGAGAGCCCTGGTGCCCACCCAGGAGGGAGCACTGGTGGCTAACAGCTCCTCTGAAGTTACAGAGCACCTCAGTGCTGCAGAAGATACTGTACCCAGGGATACACTTTGGATGCACAGCAGCAGGACTGGGCTGAAGCGGTGATGGGCAAATTTCAGGCCCTTGTACTTATTCCCTCCTCTTTTTAATTTTTTTTTTTTTTTCCAGGGGAGGATTAGGTGCTCACTAATTCCTGACCACTCAGGGGAGAAGGAAGCATTTCCTCACATGGACAAGCCCCATCACTCATTCCAACCCCTTCCAAATCTGCTGCAAGTGGGCAGCAATGAAATTAATGTCATTTAAACATTTCCCAGACTAATTGATGAAAACTACCACTCCTGCCAAAATAAATTGGCTGTTAATTATATTTTAGCTGATAGCATTAAACTTCCATGACACTGCTGGATTCTGCTTCCTTTACACTTCAGCCACTGATTGGTGTTAACAGACAATGCAAATCAGATTTTTTGAAGTTTTTTTAATTGTGGTGAACATCTCCAGACAGCATGTGGGGCTGAAATTTTTACTCCTGCTCCTGCAGATCCCATCTTGGACTCTTCTAGGCAGCAGATCCACTTTCCATGCAGCAGCAAAGCTTTTTGCTGGCCTTAGAACAGGCATCACTTTAAAGACATCCATTTAAAAGCCTTTTTTTCCCATGTAACTCAGCTGACACGATTGCTGTACATGCGTTTCTGCCTTCGGAGGGGACATATTAAAAATGGATGCAGTACAAATGACAAAGCTCATGTTGGTGAATTACTCTCTCAGGTGAAAGCTGCATTTTGTGCTGCTTTTGTGAGTTTGCCAGCGAGATGGGTTTTGCTTTGTTGGACACAAGTCAAGGGGGTGTTTTTATCCAGGATAAATATACATGTACATACACCTCTGTCCTGGGACAGGAAACAGAAGGGTCATAAAGAACGTTTTTAGAAGAAATAAGAATTCAAGACCTAGGGATGAGTGAAATTTGTATTTGAGAGAGCATCTAATTACTTTATTGTTAAGTAGCTCCCCAGCTTGGGACTCCCCTCTTGGAAAAGTGCAGAAAGCTGGAGAGGGACTTGTGACGAGGACCTGGAGTGACAGGACAAGGGGGAATGGCTTTCCACTGCCAGAAAGCAGGGTTAGATGGGATACTGGGAAGAAATTCTTCCCTGGGAGGGTGGTGAGGCCCTGGTGGTGAGGTTACCCAGAGAAGCTGTAGCTGCCCCATCCCTGGAAGTGTTCAAGGCCGGGCTGGATGGGGCTCGGAGCAACCTGGTCTAGTGGAAGGTGTCTTTGCCTATGGCAGAGTGCGGAACAAGATGGTCTTTAAAGTCCCTTCCAGCCAAAACCATTATAGGATTCTATGACATTGGTAGCAGTCCTGGGAGGGAGTTAGAAAGCAAAATTTTCCTTTCAAATCTTGGCTGCACGGATTGTACTTTTGAATTTTGTATATATAAATATATATATGAAACTGATTTGGCTTTGTCATATATATATATAATAATAATGCATATATTGGCTAATATAACTATATATTGCAAAGCGCAGTCAATTTTTGTGCAGATGTATATCTCCCAAATTATATCCAAAGTTCTTATGTTTTTATATATATATGGCTGATCCCAAGTTCAATAATTCAGATTTTCCATAGACTTTGGCTTGCAGTGAGTGGCATGGGGAGAATGGTGCCACATGCTCCTCTCTGGATTGCATCTACAGCTTCCCATAGATCTTGGATTTTAATCCTTCAGCAGTTTCTACTGGGACTGGGAGCTGAGCACTAAGCTGGGGATGAAATTCCCTTGTTATCTGCTTTGGAGGGTGGATGCTTTTGAGTTTTTTTTATTATTTTCTGATGGGGACCAGAAGTGAACAGTGTAGTTTTGGCGGACTGCACTGTAGAGTGTGTTACAGCATGGAGTTTTGGGGCCCAAGGACTCCTCTGGGATTCTCCCCTGGACTGCCTGTTCTTGGTCTTGTTTCCCTTCTCCCCTCCCCAGAGGGGTCCCTGCCCTATGGGGGGTGGGGTGGGGTGGGGGTGTTTCTTGGTGCCTACCAAAATGCTGCAGTTTGCAGGAATCCATCGGGATTAGTGGCCTCTGTTCAACCTGCCCTGCCTCTGCCAGTTAATTTTTTCCTGGGAATGGCCCTCTGTGTCTCCTGAATGAAGTGGCATGTAAGGAAAGTTGGAAATGAGTTATCAGTAGGGGAAAAAATGAGCAATTTATTGTAGCCAGGGGTGTTTTGTGGGGTTGCATGGGACTTTGTGTGTCCAGGCAAGGCACTGTGGGTGGGTCATACAGTAAATATTCCACCATGTACAAGTCGCTCACATCCTCTCTGGGTTCCCAGAGGCTGGAGCGGACATTTCTGCTATCCCTGGGGAAGATCCTGTTGGCCTTGTGTGCCTCTTGTTCTTGCTTTTTGCACGGGTTTCAAGAAACCACTTTGGGCTGCACCAAACCCCCTGACCTGGAGCTTGACTGTTCCTCATTAGTGACTTTATTGCCGAATAATTTACAGAATGGGGCCTTGCCAGTTTTCAGTTGGGAAGCATTTCAAGTATGTGAACCAGATTTTATGCCTTCCTGGCGCAGCTGCCGGGGGTGGAGGGGGAGCTGCCTCTCCCTGTCCTGCCACTGGTGTCACCTCCCGGTCTCGCTCCGCAAGCAGTGTTGGAAAGGAAACGGCCAGCACACGTGTGGAGGGACCCAAGCAAGAATACAGGGAAAAATCCTTATATTCCATGCCCAGTTGGTGTCCCCCAGGCTGGCTGCTACACAGGGGCACTGGGGAAAGGAAACAACCCCAGTAGCTTGGAGAGGGGGTGCTTGTTTTTCATTTTTATTTCATTCGTCTGGTAACTGTGACATGTGCACTGGGGGGGTTGTTTTCTTTTCAACGTGTCCATGGGCATGATGTAAACCTGAGAGGATGTGGATGCCCTATCCCTGCAAGTGTTCAAAGCCAGGTTGGATGGGCCTTGGAGCAACCTGGCTGAGTGGAAGGTATCCCTGCCCATGGAGGGGGTTGAAACTGGTCAGATCCTGGCCATATTAGCACCCAGCCAGTGAGTGGTTTATAAGGGAAAATGTTTTTTGGTTTATTATTATTACACATTAACATTTGTTTTTAATTTTTTAATGCAAAAGCAACGCCCAGTGGAAAATTTCCCCTCCCTCCCAGTGCCTTCCCACTGCATCCTTCATCTTCCTTCCCTGTCCCCAGAATAATGCAGAGTTTGGGCTGTGCAAAGCAATTTTGCCAGCTGGAAGGGGTCAGCCCAGCAGCATTTCCCTGGAGTTTGAGTTTCCAGCAGGGGCATGGGGCTGTGCCGGGAGCCGTCGCTCACTTCCTTGCATTGTGTCTCCTCTTCCTCTAGCGCTGCTGCGGGAGGAGGTGTCCCAGCTGCAGGAGGAGGTCCACCTGCTCCGGCAAATGAAGGAAATGCTGACGAAGGATCTGGAGGAGACGCATGGCAGCAAGTCCTCAGAGGTGCTCTCGGCCACCGAGCTGAAGGTGCAGCTGGCGCAGAAGGAGCAGGAGCTGGCACGTGCTAAGGAAGCTCTGCAGGGTAAGGGCTGTGCCTCTCTCTTCTCCTGCACCTCAGCCCTACACCCCAAACTTTCAAAAAGTTGATTAATGAGGAAAGGAAAAGCCATCCTTTTCATCTGAGCTATGCAGCGTGGGTTCACCATGTGCATGTGGCTGGGGTTTGATCTCCCTGGGATACCCTGATCTCCTGCCCCAGCAAGGGGCGGTGTGAAACTGGGAGGGACTGTGGTGCAGCGGTGAGCTGGAAAATGGGATGTGGGAGCTGTTTGCAACATTGCAGAGGAATTCCTCCACAGCTGTAGAGTAGAGCCAGGGCAGCAGCTGAAATGCAGCTGAAGGTGGGTTGGATTTGAGTCCCTTGGACTTGTTAGGAAGGAAGCAGCAAGCTTCCTGGTGACTGCAATTCTCCTTATTCCATGTGGAGTTGCCTTCAGGTGATGTGCAGGGTCCCCTGCTTCCTTCATGCCTGAATTTGGGGTGTATTTGTGGCAGTCAGGGCCGTGCTCTCCCTCCCTCATCAGCACAGCAAGCCCTGGGACTGGGGTGTTCACAGCAAAACGCAACATTGCAGCTTTTCCACCACAAAAACGAGCTGACAGTAAATCCATGCAGGATGGTTTGTTAGCTGGAGCCGGGGGATGATCCTGAGCAGGGAAAGCTCTCACGTGTCAAACTCTGGCAGTGCTGCAGCTCTAAATATCATCTCAAATCCCCAACATACCAAGTATAACTTGCACTTGTCAGCTCATGTTTGTGGATTATGAGGAGAAGCTGTCAGAAGTTTTCAGGCTCAGAAGCTGAGCAGCACGTGGGGAGCTCTGGAGCCACCATGTCCCCCCCTGTCCGGGATGCTGAGATTCTCAGAGGGACAGGGAATTGGGCTGAGTCAGTACTTGGGGAAGGAATTTCAGAAAAATTCAATGTGATTGCTCTCTGATTTACAAAAACATCCCTGTCTATCAGTAACGGCTGAAATACCTTCAAAATCCTGCCTCCCCCAATGCCACCAGTGCAGCCTCCAGCAGCAGGAAATGCTCTGGGTTTATAGAACTGAAACTGGAGGAGGAAAACCTTAATTAGGCAATATTTGCTCTGTGTGGACAGGGAGGGGGAGGTGCTGATAAGTGCAAAATACTGAAAAGCAGAACTATTATAATACTATGTGCAAAAAGAAATAAGAGTAAGAAGTTGTGGTGAGGTCATACAAACTTCTGTGGATGAGCAAAAATGAGTTTGTCTTGAAAATAGTGAGTATTTAAGGAATATAATGTTCCTGTTTTTATTGGGCTTTTATGTGCCACTATTGGAGCCACTGGGGCTGATTTTCCAGGACTTCTCTGCTGCAGATGTGATGGCTAGGAAGAGAGACTCTCAATTGGCATGTGGAAAGGCACAGAACATGAAGCCTTTTTCAATCGATGCTTCTTCCCTCCCCTGCAATATTGGGAAGCTTTTGAGTAATTTGGAAAGGCTGGCTGGGCTGGATCTGGGCTGGAGGCCCTGGACAGCAGAGCAGTCTTGGCACGGCGACTGAGACGGATAATATGAAAACAGGATTAGCAGCTGGAGGGGAAAAAGTCCTTTTTCATTTCCATGAAAAATTGTTTGTAGAGAAACTTAGCCGAAAGGCGAGGGAAACTGGTGACTGATTCTGCCAGGAGAAACATATCTGCTGACGGACACGCTGGGGAAATGATGGCTTTGTGTTAAGTTACTGCGGGATAAGGCAGAGCCAGGAGTGCAGGGAAACTTAACCGTGCTGTCCTGTAGTTCAGGGATCTGTGTCAGTTGTGTTCTGCAGACAGAAAGCATCTCCCAAGAGCAGCTCCCTTCTCACAGCCTGCATCCCTGCCTCCCTTCCTCCCTGCCCAGCTCCATGCTCAGCAGCATTGGCAGTACCATCCCTGTGCCTGTAGCATCCCACAATCTGTGCTGGGTCCTGCAGAATGTCATTAGCAGATAAATTATATGGAAAGCTGTCATTGTTGCTGGCCCTGAGCCTGGAAGTGCAACACCACTGGTTCAGATGGATCTTGGCTCAATCCAGGGAAGTGGAGAGGGTTTGCCAGTGGGAGCTCCAGCACCTTTTAAGAGCCTTTATTTTGCATGGCTGCATAGGGTTTTCTTTGTGATGGTCTGGGTGGAGGGTGGGTTCATTGTCCCCCTTTGAAGGTGCGCTCCCTTTCCAACAGCATTTGGCATGGGGGTAGAGCTGATAAGCCTGTGCAGCGTCTTCCCTGTGCCATGGTAACAAGCCCTTGCTGTGGAGGAAAGGAGCAAAGATCTGGCCCAGCTCAGGATGATCTGCAGGAGTAACTTGACCAATTTCTGTATCCGTGACAGCATGTGCTTTATGCATCGTCATTCCCCTTTTTCCTGTGCTAATTCCAGCTCTTGCACTTTTTCTTTAATCAATTAACATCCAATTAAAATTCCATAGTGCTGCATCCTATCGTCCTTTCTGCCTTTGCCAGGACCGGAACCCTGGATCATGCTTCCAGCATCAGTGCAGTTATTATTTCTCCAGCCCTGGCTGGAGAGGTGCGGATGTGGCCTGGATTTCTGATGTAGAAATCCCCAAAGGGAGAAGTTGCAGACAACTTTATTATTGCTGGTCCTGCTGTGGGCAGGGATGGTGCCCGTGCGCCTGGGGGACTTGAAGAGCCTCTTGGCTGGTTGACGTCCATGAGTGTGTGGGCTAGTGGCAGAAACCCCATTTCTGGGAAAGTTTATCCCATATGCTGGAGGTTGCCTGCGGGATTATCCTGTGGAGAGCAAACCTGTTTTCTGTGTCGTTTTTGAGTGCCAAGGTGTAAACCTCGGGCTGCCTTTTCCACTGCTCAGGAAAGTGCAAACCAACTTTATGTCAGTTCCACAAATGGCTTGTAGCCTGGTCTCCTTCCTCCCAAACCTGCAGCTTGGAACTGTGACCCTCCCAGGAATGGTTTTAGGGCTGGGAAAAACCTTCTGGAGAAAATACACAGCACCCTCAAATTGCTGCAGTGATGGGGTGGGTAGCAGAGAAATGGATGGATGGGTGTCCCAGAAGATGAGGATCCTGGTGGATGGATGTCCTGGAAGATGGATGTTCCAGCAGATGGATGTTCCAGCCATCGACTCAACCAGAGAAGCCCTTTCCTCCATAAGGATATGGAGGTCTGTACAGAAAACCTGTTGTTCACCTTTGAAGATACACCTTAAATTTTCAGAAGTCGTTGATCACCTTGTTGGCTGGTGGGGTCAAGTTTGGAAAGCCCTTGGCCTTATAGTAGGGTGTTTCCAGGTAAATTCCCCCAAGGTAAAATGCCTCTCCTAACTTTTTCCTGAAATTTGACTTTAAACTCTAATTTCCTGCCTGCTCCATACCTCTGCACACCCTGGAGTGAGTGGTGGCTCTGCCTGATATCACATAATGTTGACATCTTCAACATCAAGATGTTCCTGATGGTGATGGCCATGCCTGGAGAGCAAACATGCTGATTTAATTGCAAAGCCAGGAACAGCTCTGAGATCCCTCTTCAGGGCTGACAGATTTTATGGGTTAGTCATGGTGACAGTATTGAATTTTACAGTTGGGAGGGAGAAACAGGAGAAATTAAGTAAATCTTAATGGGATAGGATGCATTTACGCGTTCCTGTTGCGCGGGGCATCGCTGACGTTTGAGTGGTGCTCCCCAAGGATGCCCTTCCCTGTGTTAGAAAATTAGTGTATGATTCAGTAAGTCATAAAGACATCTCTGATCCTGTTCTTGGCATGAAAATTCACATTGTGTGGGGTGAATAGAGGAGGACTTGGAAATGCATGGGAATCATGGGAAGCTTCTCTTTGGAGTGTCAGAGGTGGGCTGCATCTACAGTCAGTGCCCTGATGTATGTCTGGGCTCTGCTGCCTCACCCTGGGAATGTGAAACTGGGCAGAGATGATGAGTCTATGATTTAAACAGGAGTTTTTCATCTACTACCACATTATCAAGGTAACAAAACTAAAAAACTCATCTGTATGGTGTGGTCATCACCACCTCCTAGGGCCAGGAGCTGGATTTCAGTGATCTTGTGCGGATCCCTTCCAGCTCAGGATATTCTATAATTGATACTCCCTTTATTTGATGTTGTTAATTTCAAAGGGGAGGTGTGCTATTTATTGCAGCTCCCATCTTGGGGGTTGATGCCTGGTTTTAGGATGCAGGAGTTGAATTCCCAGCTGGAAGCTGTTAGATGGTGAGGCCAGACTGGGGACCATGTGGTGGTAACACCATCGGTGGTGGCATCACTGGGTGATTCCAACCATGCTGCTGCCAAAGGCAAGGCTCTGCCTCTCCTGTGGAGCGGTTGGATTTTGGCTCATCACATAGAGCTGGAAATAAAAGGCACTGAGGGGGATGGATTTTTATTTTTTTTTGACTGCAGGAGGAGCCCAGCATGGAGCTGGTTCCATTATGTCTCCATGTCTGTCATCCTTCTCCCAAAGGACCAGTTCTCAGGGAATGAATCATGTGGAAGGAGGTGGAAGCTCAAATGTAGGCTGACCTTGTGCAGGTGGGGATGGGGGAGTGATAGCGAAAGCTGGGGCATTGACCCTGCTGTTCCTGACCTGTTACCCCCATCTCTTGCTGCCAAGGCCAGGACCAAGCTGGTGAGTCCAAGGGGGGCTGGTCCCCCCTCTCCTTCTGTGCTTTGGGTGGGAGGGGAAAATAAATAATGCAAATAAGACAAGGACTTTCCACTCATGGTCTGGGTTTAGAATTTCTTGGTTTATGAACAGGTCAGAGGTTTGGTGAGAGCCCACCGTGCCGATGAACTGGGGGAGAGTTTATTTGGATACTGGATACTCATGGAGGTATTGGGATATAGAAAGCTGGCCCTGGATCATCAGATAAAAGGAAAAAGCCGTTTCACCTCCTTGGATGGCCCCAGATAGCCAGTGAAAATCTGTTTTATTCCTCCTTGGCTGGCCCTGCCGTTGCGCTGTGGATTGCAAAGGCTCATTTTCTCCAACCAAGTAATTAGCTGGACTTGTTTGCTATGGAGGAATTAAACTGCTGCAGCAAGTGGGGCTTGGTCCAGGAGCTCCTAGCAGCCCTCACAGCTCACTTCTGCCTCACTTTTTATTTTTCTCCTGCCTTTTTCAATTAATTTCCTATTAATTTGGTTTGGAATGAAGTTCTCAAATGACTGATAAATCTTCTTTAAGCTTAGGAGCTAATCAGTTTTGGAGGAGGGAGAGTAATAGAAGGGAGGAAAAAAAGCGTGTTAATTTTAGCAAATCTCTCAAATATGAACTGAAACAAATGGTAAATTGTTGCTGTTGGGTTAACAGAAAAAAAGTCTGCTCTTGCAATACCCAAGCTTCATAATCTTCTTGCAGTACTGATGCATTGGCATAAGTATTGGTAAATACTAGTAAATGGATATACGTTAACCTTGGAAGATAGTTACTCTTCCTCCTATAGTACTTATGAGCGTCTTTATTTTTTTTATTGGTGAGTAATGAAGTGTTTTCTCTAAGTCTTTAAAGGCTGCCACTAATGAAAGGAGTTTATATGCTATGGAGAACTCACTATTTAATTAAATTCCTTAGGAACCTTTTGTCACCTCTAGCATCGAGAGTGGCAAATGTGATTTAAACTTTTAGAAGACCTTCTCCGTAGCCTTGAGGAAATTAAATATACGTGTCTGTGGGGTTTGGATCTCACCCCAGTATGGCTTGATCAACATATCATGAATTTTTCTCTTTCAGGAAGTTTTTAGTTCCAGTGCAAGAACTAGGCAGGGAGAGGTTGTGGTTAGGTACACGCAGGTGGCATGAAAGGGCTTTTTCAAAGACTTAAGTGTGGTTATGATTGTTTTTGGAGGGTTTCTGTAGTGATTTCCTAAGATGGGAAAAATATTAAGGGAAGTCCCAGTGTCAGAAGGGGTTGAGTTGTCCCAGGAGAAGTTGTGTTTACTGAAGTGAGTGAAAAAGACTCCTAAGAGCTCCCTGTTAGGGCACAACATGAATTTTTGCGTTGATTTACCTCCAGTGCTTAATGATGGAATAGTAGGTCTGAAGAGTTTCATCTCTTGGTTTTTAACTGATAAAAATCTGCTGTCCCAAATATCTCCCTCTTCTTCTGCTATTTAGTCTGATTTATTTTTTTCCCACCTTTTTATCCTCTGACCCGCAAGCCTCTCTCCCTTCCTCGTGGCTCCATTCTGAGCACTTGCTTTATCCCCAGCTGACACTTACAGTAAATAATAGTAAAAATGTAGAATAAAACCTGTGCACAGAAGTAAGTTCCTACCTGAGTAAACCTCTCCTCAGGCTGGGGTGGTATGCAGGAGGTGCACAGAGCTAGGTGAATGGGAGGGCTGCTCTTATTTTGAGAGCTATTCCAGTACATTTCAGGGCTGGGTGAGTGCTGTTACCAGGTTATTCTGTCTGAGGATGCCTGGGGGCTGCAGTGCATGTCTGATAACGATGCTCTCCCTGTGTGCACACAGGTAGAAATGACTTATTGAGCATCCCCAGCCAGAGGAAGGTGGGAGCAGAACACCCCTGTGCTGGGAGAAGGCAGAGGCACAAAGCCAAGGGTGCCGAAGGTGCATGAAGCAAATTAATTCCCTTTGAAGCATGACACGGTCATGGCTTCCTTGTATTTCTTGTACACTGTTTGTATCCTACATGTGCCTCACCAGGAGAGGCACGTTACGGTGTAGTTTAAGCCCGCAGATAAAGTGACTCATTACAGGGGCTAGAAAACACAGTGTGGGCTGAAACACCCACCATGGATTTCTGTAATCTAATGGAAAAAGATTGAATGTGTGCATGGAAGTGGATCCCACTCATGATGCTGCATCATCTTCTAGTGGCTTTTGTAGTACAGGCAGCTCCTGGGGCTTTGGAGTTGGTTCTTCTGGAGGGTTCAAGGGTGTTTAGAATATTTTTATTTTTACTATAGAGGGACAACTTGCAAGACTCAGCTGATCACAGTAAGTACAGGGAGTGTTGGAGGGGCAGAGTGTGTTTCATACCCTGCTACTCCCTTGGGAACAGCACTTCCTCAGGGTGGAAGAGCATGAATGTATAATGAAAAGAAATATTTGTATTCTGATTCCCAAACTGGGTATTATTTTGTTTGGGATGGGGTGTATATAGAGCAGGGAGCCATGGGGCATTTTTGCAGTGCTGCCAAGGACCAAGTTCAGGGCTGGGTAAAGCATTAATGTACGGAAAGGAGTGAAACTCCTTGTCCTACATGAGATTTCTGTAATTTGCCCTGGATTACCAGCATTCCACTGCTGTCTGTGGTCAGCTAGCATCCCACATTGGTTACTGGGAGAGGGAAAACAGGAAGGTTTTGGGCTGCTGAAACACCCCATTGCATCCCATGGTGCTCCTGCTCTTTCCCCTCATCCCAACACAGCATCATTAAGCTGGGAGGGGATGCTCAGGGAGCTGTGCCCTGGACTCGTGGGACTGCTGCTGGAATCTGCCTCACTGCTAAAAATAAACAGGCTGTGATTTATTTATCATGGAAAGGGAACAGCGGGTTTTCCTGTGCTGGGCCCTGAGGCCAAGGCAGCAGTTTTGCTCCCAAATCTCCTTTTGCAGGCAGCTGAGCTGCCCTTGGAGGGTGGGTGATGATCAAGAGTCATGGTGGCGATGTGATGGGCATTTTGGAGGTGCAGCGATTGGGACAATTTAGGCGTCTTCTCCCAGCCCAGCCCCCGGGATCGTAATTTTGGTACTTTTTTGTTGAAAAATAAAAGGTACGGAAGCAAGAGACTGTTCTGCCTTCTGTGCTCAATTTATCCTCTCTCCCACAGCCATGAAAGCTGACCGCAAGCGCTTGAAGGGGGAGAAGACAGACCTGGTGAGCCAGATGCAGCAGCTATATGCCACGCTGGAGAGCCGTGAGGAGCAGCTCCGTGACTTCATCCGTAACTATGAGCAGCACAGGAAAGTGAGTGTGGGAGCCCAGTACTGTGGTCTTGTGGCACGGGGGGCTGGCAGCGGGTTGCGTGTGCAGCCTGATTTGTAATCAGGCAAAATCCCACTAAAGCCTCAGCTGGACTCTTGCTGGTGTTGGGATGAACCATAGCAGGTTAACCCTAAGAGTAGCTCAGTTGGTGCTAATAGTGCCAACGTTGTGGGTTTGATCCACATACGAGCTTAAGAGTTGGACTCAGAGATGGTTGTGGGTCCCTTCCAACTCAGAATATTCTGTGATATAATAGAGGGAATCTAGCCAGACATGGGAAATGCTATGTAATTTTAACCAGGTGCACAGTGAGCATTGCTTTTTGGGGGACTGGCTGCATCCTGGAGCTCCCCAAAAAGGAATGCCATCCTTGCCAGCATGGGGCTCTTGTGACACCCAGCGGCACCACTTGTAGTTGGGTGGTCCCTGAGAAGGTCATTGCAGAGGGGTTTGTAGTAGCACATGGATTTTCCCCTCCTGATGGCCAATCCACATTCTGGCAGGAGAGCGAGGATGCAGTTAAAGCCCTGGCAAAAGAGAAGGACCTCCTGGAGCGGGAGAAGTGGGAGCTGCGGCGTCAAGCCAAGGAGGCAACGGACCATGCCAGTGCCCTCCGCTCCCAGCTTGACCTGAAAGACAACCGCATGAAGGAGCTGGAGGCTGAGCTGGCCATGGTGAGCTGGCCAACTGATACAAACCTAAGTGGTTGCTGCAGTTGTTGCATTATTGCAATACTGGGAGGAAAAAAATTCCATTGCTGAAAAGGAGCTTGGCCTCACCTTGAGTCCTCTGTGCAGCTTTGGGCACCACAATGTAAAAAAGACATTAATCTATTAGCGTCCAAAGGAGGCCCATGAGGATGGGGAAATATTTGGAGGGGAAGCCTCATGAGGAGCAGCTAGGGTCACTTGGTTTGTTCAGCCTGGGGAAGGGGAGACTGAAGGGAGACCTCATTGTGGTCTTCAACATCCACAGGGGCAGTGGAGTGGCAGGTACTGATCTCTTCACTCTCATGACCACTCACAGGACCTGAGAAAACAGTATGAAGCTGAGTTAGGGAGGTTTAGGTTGGATATCAGTAAAAAGAGGGTGGCTGAGCACTGGAACAGGCTGCCCAGGGAAGTGGTCACAGCACTAGGACTGTCTGAGTCAAGAAGTGTTTGGACAACACTCTCAGGCAGGCACATGGTGGGATTGTTGAGGTGTCTGCACAGGGCCAGAAGTTGGACTCAATGATCCTAATGGATCCCTTTCAGCTCAGCATATTTTGTGATCCTTAGCACAGGGAGCAGCACAATTTGGGTATATACTTGGCCAGGGGAGGGTGAATTTGGCTCAGTGTGTTGCTGCTTGTTCTGCTGCTTCAGGAGATGTTCCTATGGTTTTCCTGCTCTATCACCTTGGTGTCCTCCCCCAGGCCAAGCAGTCCCTGGCCACGCTGACTAAGGACGTCCCCAAGCGCCATTCCTTGGCCATGCCGGGTGAGACGGTGCTGAATGGGAACCAGGAGTGGGTGATGCAGGCTGACCTCCCACTGACGGCTGCCATCCGGCAGAGCCAGCAGACCCTCTACCACTCACACCCCCAGCACTCAGCGGACCGGCAAGGTGGGCATCCCATGGGTCAGGGCACAGGCAAGTTCTCATTGCCAAACCCCCTTATGGGGAGGAAAAAATGGGTAAAACCCTCCCCTAGATACTTTTTTGTAAGTGAACTAGAGGCTCTGCCAGGTTTGCTGGAGTGATTTTAACTCCCTGTTCCCCACCCTGCCTTCCAGCAGTCCGAGTGAGTCCCTGCCATTCCCGGCAGCCGTCCATCATCTCCGACGCCTCCGCGGCCGAGGGTGACCGGTCGTCCACGCCAAGTGACATCAACTCCCCCCGGCATCGAACACACTCACTCTGCAATGTGAGGCACTGTGTGGTGGGGGGCTTGCTGCCCCAGAGTTGGGCTCTGGGGATTCCGTGGGTCCTTCACTCCCAAAACAGCATTGGGTTTGGGCTGTGGGGGAACCTGGAGCTTTGCTGGCCTGGAAAGCTGCTTTTCTGGGGTTTAATCCAAGCCCCACTGCAATTCAGCTGCCCAAACAAGCTGTTTTTTGCTGTGGAGACGTTAGGTCTTGGGCTGGGTTGGGGCTGAACCAATGGATGTGTCTCTGCTGCAGGGGGACAGTCCTGGACCGGTACAGAAGAACTTGCACAACCCAATCGTACAGGTAGGGCACAAATCCTCTCAAATTCTGCTCATGAGAACCTCTTCTGTGCTAGAAAGTACTTGGAAGGAGCTCAGAGCCACCAGTTTGGGCTGTTTAAAGAAAAGAATTGAAGTCATCCTGAATTGTGAGTCTTTGATGTCTGAGATTCCCAGAATTTGCCCCAAAATCTATGTAATGCCTTAGGCATTTGCTGTGCTCAGGACCCTTTGGGGTCTTGATTTTTGTAGGGCACAGCCAAAGCAGATTATTCTTCTGTTTTTGACCCTAAACCATTGGGATATTTTTTCAAGCTGTGGACAGACCCTTGCTCTGACCGGTTCCTGAAGCCAAAACCCTGAGCCAGTTGTAGTAACAAGCCAAAATCCCAGATATGCGTATGGGGGAAGTCCAATTTCACTGCAAATTCCACTACACAGATTTCAGGAACATTATTTTATTTCAGTTGAGGACCTTAACATTGCTTTGTACCTGGATGCAAATATTTTTCGGGATCTGAATACAAATACTTCTCAGGACCTGGCCCCAAATATTTTTTGTGACCTGGACCCAAATATTATTTAGCGCTGGGACCATGTGGTCTGTCGTTGCCCATGTGAGTGGGTGGAGAGGGGTGAAGGAAGAGCTGGATACCCAAATCTGTGTCGTCTCTTCCCACAGTCTCTAGAGGATCTGGAAGACCAAAAACGGAAAAAGAAGAAAGAGAAGATGGGCTTTGGCTCCATCTCCAGGGTGTTTGCCCGAGGGAAGCAGCGCAAGTCCCTTGACCCAGGTCTCTTTGACGGGACGGCCCCTGACTACTACATCGAGGAGGACGCGGACTGGTGACCCCCCCCCCCCACGCGCGC